>JAOPTO010001613.1:911577-1250847 GCA_033822845.1 Tetrapedia diversipes | reverse complement strand
CTCTGATGCCAGATTGGGGACCGGAGTTCTCGAGAACACCCCCCACTACTACACACACTACCGCAGGAAACGCGCGTACATGAGCTCAGCGTTTCGGACGACTTCGGGAAATCGAGAGAGAAAACAAATGAAAGTCTTTCTCTCTCGCTCTTGAAGCGTTGAAATTCATTCTATGTTGGAAAGCAAGCCAGCGGCACGAGCCGCGCGGGATCTTGACTGCCTATTTTCATTTTTCGACATACAAGGATGTTATCTTGTAATGAAAAAAAATTTCGAAAAAATTTTTGTCGCGGAAAAACACGTTTTAAGACCCCCTGATCACATTTTGATTATTTAAAAATGAACTTTTTTTTTAGTTTCACGCATTTGTTAATACGATTATGCCTAAACGGTTGAATGGATTTTAATGAAATTTTGTATTCCAATTTTATATATTCCTCTCAAGACCTGGTCAAATTTTGAATAAAATTTGTTCAAAAATAATGATGGTTACCCCTTAAAGTTACAGAACTACGTTTCATTTCCTAAATTTAAAAATGTGCTTTATATTTAAGCATAAAATGTGTTTAACATGTAGATTATTAAACGACAGATACTTTGATACTCTAGTTTAATGAAATTTGTGAAAATAAGTATCCACTCTTGGCCAGTATCGTGCATGCTATAGCAGCCTTCGATGGAATAATATATGTTTGACTCGATTTTATGTTTACAAATTAATAACATACAACATTCACGTTACCGCTCGATGGAAACCGCGGGAAGGTGGTGGTTTTTGCCATCAGAAGGGAAATGCAAGCAATTTGGCATGCAATTCTATAACGTCGCCATATTCGTGAAAAAATTAAAAGAAATTTTAAAAGTAGAAGAAAAGACATCATGCTAAGGAAAATCGTGCTGCCAATTATTTACATCTCTAAAGAATAGAAAGCAAAGCAAAGGAATTTACTATATTACATGCGTTTGAATTTCGAGATAATTGTTACATATTAAATGTATATAACCAAAGATATATATTTATTTGTACTTCGCTTATATTTATATAAGCGAATAAGCGAATATACAGCATGAAAAGCATAAAAATGATATGAGGAAAATCGATTACTTATTTACACGTTAACGATGTCCAAAAATCAAATGGAATTGAAAATAAATGAAATTGATAATATTTTGGACATTGTTAATTCGCATTATCCGACAAAGGGGGAGGATCCGCGATGCTGCCGTCATCGGCGGCATATAGCCGTAATTTAGTTTTCTGTTGCTTGACAGAACTAGAACATAAAATAACAGATGACATGAGAGATAGATGTGTATCATCTACCTCCATGGTCTGAGCTTTATCCCCGTTTGCCTTTAATGCCGATTTCACCACGCAAATTCCGTTAATGGTGGCCGAACCGAGTTTGTTTCGTTTCTTATTCTTTATGTCGGGAAGCATGGAAAACGATCTTTCAGCATCGGCGTTCGAATTGGGCAGACATCTGATTGAATTTAATAACATTTGTAAAGAAGGATATTTAAAAGAGCCTAAACTGTTTCGCGTTATCAAGATTGTTTTCTAAAACTTATCGAGCTTCTTATGTACTAAATTCTCCTTGTCATGTGCAAAGTCCAAATGTAACATTGCCCATTCTTTTTGCAAACCGTCTTCGTCGAAACCGCCGAATTTCTGCGCAATAAAGAGAACATTTCTGAAAGAAATATTTCTTTCGCAGTTTGATAAAGCCAAAAGTGGATCGAATGTACATAATTTGCTGAGAAATTCGTCATCGATTAGTAATGGATTACGAATTTCGTTTGCAGCTGTGACATAAAATTTGATACAATTTAACCATTAAATGCCGCGCAACGTGATCGTCAAAGACAAAACACAAGCGGTCGGAGAGCGTAAATTACGCGGATTCTCAATTCCCTAACGAATTTTTTCAATGACCTATGACACTAGAAATTGGCATTATTACGAGTTGATGTATTTATAGTTTCTTTTAATTTTCTAACGAATATCGCAACATTATAGAATTGCATGCCAAACTGTTTGCATTTCCCTCCTGATGGAAGGAACCACCACCTTCCCGCGGTTTCCATCGAGCGGTAACGTGCATGTTGTATGTTATTAATTTGTAAATATAAAATCGAGTCAAACATATATTATTCCATCGAAGGCTGCTATAGCATGCACGATACTGGCCAAGAGTGGATACTTATTTTCACAAATTTCATTAAACTAGAGTATCAAAGTATCTGTCGTTTAATAATCTACATGTTAAACACATTTTATGCTTAAATATAAAGCACATTTTTAAATTTAGGAAATGAAACGTAGTTCTGTAACTTTAAGGGGTAACCATCATTATTTTTGAACAAATTTTATTCAAAATTTGACCAGGTCTTGAGAGGAATATATAAAATTGGAATACAAAATTTCATTAAAATCCATTCAACCGTTTAGGCATAATCGTATTAACAAATGCGTGAAACTAAAAAAAAAGTTCATTTTTAAATAATCAAAATGTGATCAGGGGGTCTTAAAACGTGTTTTTCCGCGACAAAAATTTTGTCGAAATTTTTTTTCATTACAAGACAACATCCTTGCATGTCGAAAAATGAAAATAGGCAGTCAAGATCCCGCGCGGCTCGTGCCGCTGGCTTGCTTTCAAACGTAGGATGAATTTTAACGCTTCAAGAGCAAGAGAGAAAGACTTTCATTTGTTTTCTCTCTCGATTTCCCGAAGTCGTCCGAAACGCTGAGCTCATGTACGCGCGTCTCCTGCGGTAGTGTGCGTAGTGGTGGGGGGTGTTCTCGAAAACTCCGGTCCCCAATCTGGCATCAGAGATCGTAACGACGTATCGTGAAACTATCACGTGTACACATATAGCCTGCATCTATGTATGAATTAGCCCCGGTCAGCGCCATCTATTGGCGTCAAAAGTAACTATACCTAACCCTCTTATGTGGAAGTCCTGTTTGCGCGAATCGTTCAAATTATTTTACGTACAACGGTAGTTTATGCGAAAAATTCGCGGCTCAAAGAAGGAATTTCGAAGGAATCCAGGGAGCGTCTAATAATGCCAAACGAAATTCCGGAATAAGCGAGCTACGTTCTTTGCGTATTTCATTAAGTGGCCTTTGATACTGATAATGAAACCTGCTATGTATCTTGCTGCGTTTATTTCGACAGCTTTTGGAGAATGTCTTTTCTCAATAATTCGTTGCGTGACTTTATAGAAAGAACAATTATTTGCAACCAGTGTAGCAGCTTGTATTTTATTGAATTTTTAGAATTCGGTTTTAATATTAAATGTAGTCGCAGTGGAAGAAAATGAATGCTTAATGAACATTTTACTATTATTTAAAAAAAGTAATTTTTTTGAAACGTCGATGACTATAATAATTTGTAATATAGCACTTTGTTCTTATGTCTTAAACTTTCAAGTTTGAAGCTTTTAGAAAAATGAGCGATCACAAGTTTTTCTATCAGCTGATAGGAATGTTACAGAAACCTTCTGTTCATAAATCTTTGCCATCACCAGTTCCACGACACAGCATCTCCTGTACACAGAGATTAAATCCGATAAAAGTTTCGATCGGTATAACAAATGGCATCCCTTTTATCATCCTGTACGAATAATTTTCATATACTTTCGCATAAAGCTGTGTTAGTACAAAATTTAAGATACAAACATTGTTTATCATATTTTGAACAACTTTTCTGCAAATCACATACCCACGCCGAAACTCGTGCTTATCACAGGATAAACACGTACAAGCGATTCCCCTTTTAATTGTATTGCACGTGCATTGCAAGATAATTGCAGAGTACTTTGGCAACGATATTGCGAAGAATCGTATTATAAACAAGGTTGCAATAAAATCAATATGATCACCTTATCCCTCGCTGCTCGAGTAAGCCAATCATGTTGCTTTTAACGAATTTGCTGCACGATAAACGTTTAAAAGAAAATTAGGAAAAATTGACATTCGTTCCATCGACCGTTTTCTCATAATAATTCCTTCAATTTTTATCATACTAATTTTTTCAATGCAAATTTCCAAAAAATTTTGATACACTCTATTAGTCTTGCTGTATTCATCGTCACGATAAAACCATAATCATGAAATTTAATTAGTGCTCCTTCACATTGGTGAAACGAGCCGCATGTTACTCTAAAGCCAATCGCTACACATATTTACTTATTGTCACCTAGACAGATTGTAAATAAAAATAAGGTAAAATGTAAAAAAAGAAAAAAATTCATCGTTTATTCTACTTCAACGTGTTCCTACTTCAAGAGAAACCAAAAACCTGAACCTAACCCGTGCCATAAAGTTTGTCACACAGTAATTTAAAAAACACTCGATGATCAACGATAACGCTTGAAAATTATCGATAAAAATCGTCAGAAGTCACGAGAACGCTTTTGAATAACGCGTGACTTAACATGTAAGCGTTTGCGCATGCGTGCGCTGGGTCGTTTTTTTTTTTTTTAATATTTTTTCGGCACAAAGAAAATCGCTCTCGTCCCCCATGCAATTCGTCGCTTTGATCCTTTACACGATTTCAGCCGGGCCACGGTACCGCCGCGTGCTCACTCGTGACCGAATACTCGCAACATATTTTGAGTGCAAACTATCCCATTTACTTGCCGAGCTTTTAAAAAAAAACCTTTGCATTTCAAAATAGACTGCACTTTTCACCCGGCCCCCGTTGCCACGCGTTGAAAGCGTAACGTCTCCGGCTGAATTTCGATCGTTTTCCACGGGCATTTCGTCTATGGCGAACGACTTCTTGCGCCGCTGATGGAGTCGACCGTATCGAAGAGGTCGCGGGAGGGCTTGATGAACTTGCGTTCAGCTTTGAACAAGCACATTATAACGTAACGAAAATTTTAACGAATGAGATTTGTCGATTTTTATATACAATAGCGGACAAAAGTTCAAGACGAAAAAGTCGAATAAATTAAACTATTTAATCTATAAGGAACAGCATGGTAAACAAAATTTGCTTTCTGTTCGAAATCAATAAATAGTGCACTACTATAATAACAATAAAAATGTATAGATAAACAGTGTTTCCGAACCGTAAAATGTGGCGAACAGATGGTTGGCTTCATTTCCCGGTTATGGTTTATATGTACAGTAGCGGACAAAAGTTTAAGACCAAAGAATCAACGAAATTAAGCTAACTAATTTATAAGGAACAGCATGGTAAACAAAATTTGCTTTCTGTGCTAATCAATAAATAGTGCACTACTATAATAACAATAAAAATGTATAGATAAACAGTGTTTCCGAACCGTAAAATGTGGCGAACAGATGGTTGGCTTCATTTCCCGGTTATGGTTTATATGTACAGTAGCGGACAAAAGTTTAAGACCAAAGAATCAACGAAATTAAGCTAAATAATTTATAAGGAACAGCATGGTAAACAAAATTTGCATTCTGTGCTGAACAATAAATAGTATTCTACCATAATAACAATAAAAATGAATGTACAGACAATATTTGCCGATTATAAAACTATGTTCTACATTGTCCTCTCGTCTTAAACTTTCGTCCGCTACTGTATCATTTTGCTTGTAACTTCCATTCTTTAATTTATCGGTGCGATGATCATTTAATAGGTTTCTAAGAATCGATGAATTGACTTGCAACTTGATTCGTTTTCTTTGAGTAGCATCGAAGAAATAGTTGTTGATGCAAATAAATTTCTGCTCGTTTAAGATTGTACGTGTATCTTATACAACGAAGTTAGCCTTTGTTTATTTGTGCAATTGTGAAAAAAGTATCTAGGAAATGTGTTTCCCGTCTTTTGATTAATTCTCGCGAGAATGACTGTCGAGTGACGAGATCTGATTTCCACTCATCGTTACTGTTGCGATAAGATATTGTACAGTATCAGAAGTAGGGTTATCAAGGATTAATTTATTTATGGCAGATTTCAATAACTTGCACAGTCACCTGCTTCCGATACGAGCATTCAAGTTCTAGGTCATGTAAGATTACGAAATTGTAGGTCATTAAATTTGTTCTTTGGTAGAGAATTTACTACAAGGAAAAACGAGTACTATAATTAAAGTATTTTTCGCAGGTTTATTGATTTATCTTCTATTTTTTTTTTTTTTTTACTTGGTGTGTTTTTTAATTAATACTGATTTGCAAGTCACAATGGATACGATGAAGTGTCTCATTCGAGCTCACTCAATTTCTGAATGACACCCACGAGACACGTGTACGGGAATTGTCACGATGAAGGATAGGAACCTTTCCATTAATCAGCGTAGCTTGTGTCTGACTAATTTTTGACAAAAAATTTCAACTACACCCAACAGGGCTCGCCAGTGATTGATTCACCTGCTCGTACGAAGCATAATGAATAATATCAGTCATGAATAACCAAACTTCCGCTAACTCGAATTACAGTGAAAAATTGTGTCCAACGCAAAGTTTTCAACTTCAGACAGTCGATCTGCGAAACGTTAAATAAAATCGAATTTTAATTTCCATGTGGTATCTGCTTCTAGGTTCCGCGTTATTATTAAGTTCTAAAAATAATTTGGCTTTAATAAAACAAACTGTCTCACTTTACACCTGCAATTCTGATTCTTATCGTAAGTTGATTCTTTTTTCTATTTTTTTAACTAAACAAAGTGTTTTGCATCCTACAAACTTTTTTTTTTAAGATCTTAAAACGATTTCAGAATTTTCAAACGATTTACATGTAGAATGAAACGATGTTCACGATAGTGATAGTACAAAAAATGACCACCAATGTAACACAATTTCATTTTACATGAAACACGATCAATTTACATACTTCTTTTCATTCAGATACCAAGCAAAGGGTCATCGGTGACCACCGTATATTTATAACGTTTCCTTGTGACACGATAACAAAACATTATGCGCGGAACAATTTCAAAAAAACAGTAGCATGCGAGATAAACCTGGCTGACGTAACTAAGTACCATTAATCTTCTTTGCCTCAATATAATATTTGACGAATAAAGACTTGCGTCACTGCAAACTCGAAATCTGTGTCCATTTCTTGACCTACGCAAGAAACGATGTGATCCTTCAAACATGGAAAACTCGCGAAAGAATAAACCGTGTGGTCATCTGTTTTGCTTGCTTTGCACGGTGTTAGATATAGGATTTCGTCAAATGGTCATACTAGCCACGAATATGATACCTGCGACGCGTAAAGTGGTACAAAAATACAAAAAAGAAAGACCTGTTCTCTCTCTCGTGAATATATTTTTACGTATAAATAAGGCGGAATACAGTGTTGGGAAGTATTTTAATTTAAAATGCTTGAGAAAAATATGCAACTGCACAAACATCTGCGGACTATTTATATTTTAATCTTGTTTACCATAGCTAAATTAATTTCACGAAAACAGAAGATGCTAACCTTTCCAAGTATTGTGTATATTGTACATTGTGCACTGTACAGTGGCTACAAACAATTATTTAACAATGCACATGCATACGCGTGAATGAGAAATTTGTTGATCAAGCTGAACGTTTCAGTATTTTGTGATCCCTCGTGTAGCTACTGTACGTTTATCATTTTATTCCCGTTTTCATGTTCCATTTATTTTATAGGATTCGTAATTTTCTTAATTTCCACTTTTTCTGTTGATCGTTCAATTACGACAAACTCTATCTCGTCGCTGATCATTGCGATTCAGTTGTATCGTTGCGCGACGACTTTGTTTTTTAAAAATGAATGCTCGAAGAAAAAAAACAAGCGAATGCCTAGAAAGTAATCCGAATGCCTGGGAAAACCTGCATTTTTACGCGAAATAAAATTTAGCGACCGTGCGTTAACTTTGATTCAGAGCTGCAGCTGTTAGGAAAATCTTTTGTTCTCGCGGCATTATTTGAACGAAAATGAGTCACTGTGTTTGCGTGATTCAGAAAGCTTCTTTTGAACCGACTTTTATACACCCTTTCCGGAGTTTCTTAAGACTTGTTTCGACGGAAAGAGCGGCGAAAAAGAAAAAGTGCAAGCAAACAACGAAGAGTTTGTTTTACGGAAACATAAAACTGGTTTTAAAAACGGCAACGTGTACCTCGGTAACATTTGTTACGATAATAGAATAGAAATCGTAATTGTTCCGAATGTGTTGCCACTTAAATTTATGAAACGCATTACCGAGGAATTTCGAAAGATTGTGAGAAAAAATTAAAACTTTCTCGAGTTCCAATTTATCCTTCGCGTTAAACAAACATACCTCCATTTCAAATTTTGATTCTACCGATTCGTTTAACAGAATTTGTAATCTAGCCAACTTACTTGCCGATTTAAACTTTTTCAATTTATCCTCGGATAGTTTTAAGGCTAAGGCAATCAGATTGCTCGAGGCTACAAATCTTCAGCTATAAGCACTGCAGTACTTCGCGGACTCCTTTTGCGATTCTTATGATGTAGAATAATGTATCCTCCTGTATAAGTTTGTATGTAATTGTGCTCATTTTAGTTTTATTTCTACTCTTATTTTTTAATTACTTTTATTTTTACCGTATTACTTCTTTATAAAGGGTGTTCACCCGTCAAACGAATAAATAAATAAATAAATTATTATCGATCGTAATTTTCTGCCGTTCGCGCTCGTAAAAACCAATCAGATACCAATCTTGAAAAGTCAACAGCGTTATCGGGATTTTATTTCACAAGTTGCACATCTGTGCTGCTGGAAAACCTACGTGTCACCGATCATGACACCAAAAAGTGATGTCACACCGGTGTTGACCGAAATCGTTCACGCTGTTTCGGTACACGAATACACGTTTGCCCGCGTCTGTTCGCGTATTTACACGAAACCTGCGCTAAGACTCGCGTAATCCTCGCAGAAGCGTTTTCTGATCTTTGAACCAACTCGAAATTATCGATAAGATAGCGTCGTCAAAATGACGAATTTTACTCAAGTTTTCGCCGTTCGTAAAAAAATACGAAGCAAAAAGGGAAGGCGGAGGAAAGAAAAGAAGAGAATGAAACGGCTATAAAGAAAAACGACCGATAACGGGTAGGTAGGGCGATAAAATCCGAACGCGAAAGTTGTATGAAAATGTACAAGCGCCGGGAACATTGTTATTTAAAATAAACAAGATGTACGCGCGTGTATCGTGCGCTGTTTGCGTAATAAAAGTACGAATCGAAATTGCCGCGTTCAACCGGCGGCCAGAGAGCAAAAGGGATATCGTCGAAAAATATTTATAATCTCTCGCCCCATAAATCGCGCGGAGTCGCGTTCAAATGGGAACGGCGAAACGGCCCCGCGAAAAAGCGCACCGCGTGCAGCACATTCGATCGCGCGAATCTGTCCTCGCAAATCCGCCCGTTCTCCCCCATTTGCTCATCAACGACCCTAAATTGTGGCCACCTTCCTGCCCTCGCCGTTACGAAGGATTAACCGACGACGACGACCTTTCTCGCAAGTGTTCGAGTCTCTCCCGATTTCTAAAGGGTGTCCCAAAATTCACGCAACTAGTAATTTTAATGGAAAACACAGGTCTATAATTAAAAATTGTAAATTTTTTATTCATTTATAAAGTGTACAGTTTGCAAGGGTTGTGTATGGAATAACATCGAATAAATGGCCTCCACGGCTTTGATCGCACATACGCACTCTTTTGTTGAAATTTTGCATGACCGTGTTGCATAAATGTGGCTGACATTCGTTGACACAGCACCCAATTTCCTTCTTCAAGACGTGGGTGGTGGTGGGCTTGTTGATACGAACCTTAGACCTCAAAAAACCCTAGTACAGGTGCCCCTCGACTTTCGCATAATTTTTTAAAATTCAACTTTTTAAAACCTTTGCGGTTAGATGTCCCTAACCAGGCTACTAGGCTGCCCCCTCTCAGGGAATATCAAACTTTAGCCATCGGACTACAATGTGATTCCGATTAATACTTTAAAACACACTTTACATTCCTCTACTTTCGAACATTCAACATTTGCACACTTCCAAGAACCAATTGTGTGCGAAAGTCGAGGGACGTCTTGTATGTACGAGTTCCGACTTGTCCCTTTCTATCCCTGTGACTAAGGCATGGGCCTGCTAGGTAAACCTTACCGATGGGTCCACCAGCAGGCCCCGTACGAAACACCGTCTTCCTCTTCTCCTTCCCTTCGCTTCTCCCCTTTTTTCAGTTCGCGACAGTCACAAAATAAAGCCCCGGAAACTTTCCGCCGATCAATTTACCGCGGTAAGTTTCGCGTTCTACGGCGAACCGGCGGTTACCTACCTCTTACGTGTCCCACCTTGTGTAGTAAGTTCTCAAGAAGACACACTACTTGCCCGGGACCTTTTGGTTTCTCTTCTTTACTCGAGGGCACTTTTGCTTGCGTTACAGTTAACGGAGTTTACTTGGAAACAGTGGGGAAATTCGAAACACGAGTGGAACTGGAAGAGCTTTCGAGCAGTAGCGCGGTTCAAGTTTGGTGTCCAGCGACGCGATTAAAATTGAAGGACGGGAATTTTCGTCGGACACGTTGTTTCGCTGAGCATCAATTTTTGTATGGAACGATAAATTTTGAAAAATCGTTGAACAACGCGTGTAACGGTGGTTCGATGTAACGACAGGTGAAACAAAAAGACTGTTAGAGATTGAATGCAGAAATATTACGAAGCAAAAATTAAAGAGAAAATCAGCTTCCTCTTGACGTACTTTCTGAAGGGCTTCTTCCAAGAACCCAAGTCATATCTGGCAATTTAGAAAGTAAAAAAACGTTAAGATACAGAACAAAAAAGCTAAAGGATCCTGAGACAGGGTCGTAGGAATTTCGACCACTTCGTTTGCCAGTCTCATGACAAAGCTGGTGAAGTTCACTCAGAGTTTCATTTACCTCGTGAAAATATAATATAATAAATTAACGTATTTTAAATAAGAGTGTATTTTATCCAGTAATATTAAAGCTGGTGAAGTTCAGTTAGAGTTGCATTTACCTCGTGTCATATAATATAATAAATTAACGTATTTTAAATAAGAGTGTATTTTATCCAGTAATATTAAAACCTCATTCCCAATAAAGACGAAGAAACGGAGTTGTCGCCGTGGAGGGAAATGAACAAGAGAACAAGACGAGTTTACACAAATTCATAGTCACTTTAATTAAATATATCTATGTACATTATAGGTACATCATAATACATTCACCATATGACGACTGTACAGCTTAGCAGCACTTTCAATACTGTTCACAAAAATACATCGCATATAAACGAGCAATCGGTTTATACGCAAGGTCGGCCCAGGACATGCGACCACACGGAGCGTCTCTATTACTCTCATTCTCTCTCTCTCTCTCTCTCTCTTTCTCTTCATCTTCTTCATCCTGTTTCGGATCGTGGCCGCGAAACGCGGGCTTTATGTACAAAAAAGATTTTCGGCTCGAGTCGCAGGTCGGGCCAAAAAAGGAAGGAACGTGCCACGAGAAAGTACGATTTCACCGGGAGCCGAAAACTGCTTGCAACGATGCTTTTTTTTCGGTTTCCTTTAACCCTTTGCCTTAAAACAACGTGTGAGAGACGTGATCCTACCTCTGTGCCTAAGATGAGAACCTCGTATCAGACACGCGATGACTTTTTCTGGCCAAAACCGAAAAGCTCGTGTCGGACACGTTGTTCCGACCTACAAAACAACAGCAGGAAGTTTTCCTTGGCATATTTATGATATGAACGTGCCGATACTGCCATTCATTTACTCATAGGTTATTCACACAATAAATTCTACAGAGCAAATATTTAAACGAGTGCAAATTTTGCTTTTCCTGTAATACAACCATAAAAATATTGTGTGAAGTAAAAAATTCAATACATTTCTTTAATGCAACTGAAACGAAATATAATTATCAAATTCTGTGAATGCGGTACTATTAAGATCCACTGATTTGCTCACAAATTTGCCTGTGATGAAATCGCTTTTGATCACGACGCGTGAAAAAAGCTTTCGTCGAAAGTGGCACACGCAATCGTCGCTCGATTCATAAGGCAAAGGGTTAAACTATCACCGTCGAACGAATGATCGTTTTCTTCGAAACAGCTGCCAGGAACCGAGGCAATGTTGCGCGGATCAAGAGTTCGTTAAAAAATAGATCGAACACACACGGGGCGCAAATTTTTCATAGAGGACCTGTCGCTTTTTCTGGGATAATCGATTTTGAAAATTTGCGGGCCGCGCTCGCGTGTAATTAACGTACAACGATTGAAAAGTGTTTTCGTTGCGAGAATCAATAGGAACGGCGGTGGCTGTGGGTTTACGGAAGTAATATGAAAACAGCAATTCCGAAGCCAATTAAGTGTAAATTCGTGCAATTAAAATTTGGCTCCATAAGTCGTGCCGTCGGTTTACGATCTATAGCTTCTAGCGTACAACTAAAAATACTGTCGTTTATTGGTAAAGATACTGTTGTGCGTGTTCCCTCTATTGATTAAAGCAACAAAACATGTTTAACACGTCGCGATACAAATATTCGTAATCCTGATCGTTCTCCAAACCTCGGTGCGACCCGCGTAACTTCGAGGTCGATTGTTCGAAAATCGAAGTAATCTATGAAAAAAAACAACGTATACGCCACACTTTTTTGCTTGCGTTGTTCGCGGAGAAAATCATCCCTTAAAATTGTCGAACGTGTGTTAACGCTTAACCGACCGAATTCAGAGATCTCTCATTTTTTCTTCGACAAAGCGCTGCCATTGATTCTATTTGTGTTCGTTATTAGTTGGTCTTGAACTAGTATGGTTCACGGTTCATCGAATGCGTTTTCTGCTTTTCCAAAGTACAATTTTCAATCAATTCAACACTAGCTCAAGACCACCTAATAACAAAAGTAAATAAATTCAATGGTAGCGGTTTATTGAGGAAAAAATGAGAGTTCTACCCATTCGGTTGGTCAAGCGTTAACGAACACTTCGAACAATTTCGATTCCCGCGAACATGAAGCATCAACGGATGGTGAACACGTTCGTTCGCGCCCCATCGATAATTTGACAACTTTTCGAATCCGTTTCCCGGGAAACGGAAACAAAGAAGAAACGTTGACACCGTCGCCGACGTCGCAGCTTTCAACCCCCGGGCCTTACGGAAGTACTATCAACAAAGAGCCGGCTGCCCGAATGGGCCGCCGGATTTACCTTAAGTACCATCGAGAAACACGAGATATTGACACTTTTGATACCGATGATATTTATACAATTACATAGAGTTTGTGGTGCAATGAATCCGGCCTTCAGCTATCGCGTCGAGAACGTGTCGGTTCTGCGACCTCGGGGATCGAATCTAGCATGGCCTTCGGAATCCGTGGCCCGTTATCGTTGCTTCGCGGATAACGGTATTAGGGGCCCACGAAAATCTTATCTACGAAAAGGACAGAGCCGACTTTCGTTCTCCGAACACGTTATCACAATTTTTTATAATCCAATCTCGCTCGCTCGCACCCTTGTCTTTTTTTCTTGCTTTCTTCATATCTTTCTCTCTCTCTTTTTCTCGTTCTCGATTTTTCTCTCTCACGCATACATAACACAGGTATACACACGCTTTCTCATTCTCACGCCGTGTCACAATGTGCTCCAGGAGAATCGTATGCGTTTGCTGATCACGGTTACTATTTACAGAAACGATTTTCGCGAAACAACTTAAGGAACATTTGGTATCGAGGGCAATAATTCGGTCGGATGGCGACGGCCTGCCGCGAGAAATCGAGCTTAGCCCCACCTTTCTTGCCCATCCTCTCTCGATCGTCGCGTTTAACCGCCTTAGGAACGTTTTCTCTTCCCTCGCCGGAAGTCGCGTTGTCGTCGGTACAGTGTACGCGACTCTGATAGGGAATCCGATAAAACGGAACCTCAAATTTGTGGACGTTATCGCCGTGCGGAAGAGAACGAATTTTCTGTTATCGAAATATCCGAGTTATAAGGAAAGGTTTTTTTTTTTCAAGGATTTAGGAGCATGCGACGAGCAACCGTTTACAAATGTATGAAACTAAACATGTTAATATCTGCGAATAATTGAAATCGGATTTGTTCTCGTTGCAACGTGTTTGTTATCGAAATGAATAAATTCCAAGAGATGCACATTTTTTGGATTGAGAATAACCTCTGGAAATTATACACATTGGAAGAACATATGCCTTTCACTTTTTATTTTTGTTGCAACGCGTTCGTTATCGAACCGATTACAGTTTCCGAGAGATGAACATTTTAAGGATCGAGAATAACCTTTGTTAAGATTACATACCTACATTGGAAGAATAATATATCGTTCACCTTTTTAGCGCTTGATAAACACAATAAATCTTTAAGCAGTTGAATAATGTTCACGGTAAAACGGAAATATTTTACGTTTAATGGAGCAAGGAAGTTGCTCAAGCGAACGACCCTTCGATGGTTCCAGGTAACGAATAAAATTCATCCTAATATTTATTATTGTCCCTCGAACAGTGGAACGACGTGTAATTCGGAATTGCAATAAGAAACGACCGGAACGTGAGGCTGCGGTTTCTCTAATTTGAATTCACCGGACGCTTCACCGGGGAATATTTAAAAATTTTTAAGGCGTAACTGCAATAAAAGATTTAATGGATTTATGAACCCACGTAAAAGATGGATCCAGACGTTCGTCGTAACAAAAAGATCTACAGGTGTTAAAAAAGTGATCCGCGGAATAATCTTTATATAATACAAAAAAATCGAACTTTGATCGAAACAAATTTGATATTCAACTAGAAATTTGTACTACATTTTCTATACGTTTGTATAAATTTCGTATATCCTTTAATTTACGAGCACCCATTCGTTTAAAGCTTGCTAGTATTTTTTCAAACGATCTATAAAACATTTTATCACAAAAACAGGAAAACGTATTTAATTACGCTTCTTTTCGAACTCACGAATACGTCGATAGAATACGTTTAATTCGATTCGTGAAAAAGTGGTTTACTATTTCTAGAATTATTTTTATTTTTCCTCGAAAAAAAAAAAAAATAAAATAAAATGCGAGACTTAATGCTACTGAATTCGTTTCTACGACGGTAAGTACACGCGGATAGCGGGATCTGTCGGTGTACAGATGCATAAGTGTTTCGTTGATGCCGGCAAACCGGCTACAGGTATCGACATCGATAGAAAACGTTTATAATGTGTTACAAATACTGGCTCGACGAATTCCTAAAAGCATCCGTCATGTGCAAGGCACGTTGTGCGTTGATGGAAATCTGACGCGAGTCAAAAATCAAAACGCGTGCGGTGTCGATTCTATCAAATCTCTCTACTAGAAAAACTAATATTTAAAACTGAAATAACATGCCGTCCTCTATTCGTTGAAATATCGAAATATCCGTTGACAAATTGTAAAACGTTGAAAATAATTCGTTGACCGACTTTGTGGATATTCGTTTGAGTGCGAAACAGGATTAAAAGTTGAATATGAAATTCAAAAATTTATATTCCAGAATCAAACGAGAAATCGGTACGTCTTACATTAAAATCTCTACCATTGAACGATCAACGTTACGTTTCTTGATCGAAGACTATCTTTTAATTGCAACTCTTTAACGCTAAGTTTTCGTAAGATTTAAAATATATATACTAGCAACAATAAAAAGGTTAAAACCGAGTTTGTGCGTTTATTGAATTCTTGCGATCAAATTCTACTTTAATTGCAAAAGTAGGAACTTATGAAAAACCACTGCAAGAATTTCATTGAGTACTTAATAATTAATATTGAAAGACAATAAATCTATCAAAAATTATTCCTACTGAATTAAAAAACAAGAAAAATAGTAGCCACGAAGGGTAACATGATAAAATCAGCGGTATACAATGACTAGGAAAGAAGCTCATTTGATTCTGCGTATCTAAGAATGTAATGTACCCAGGAATCGTTAAATTGGAAATTAACAGATTCCCCAAGACAATGGCTACGATACATCATGCGCGACGTGCAAGACAACGCAAAACTTGCTACAACTTGATAGATTTAACGATACGTAAAAAGTTTCCACCGATCGCTTTTTCCCTTTACCTTACCATCTGATTCTGCGATAAATTCAGTAAGAATTGTTACATTCGAGACGAGAAAATTATTTTAAAATTACTCGAGCATCTATCGATATAAAATTGCTATTAAAAATAAATAAAAAACGGTTAATGTATCCTATAAAAGACAATATAAAGGCTTCAAATTGAAATTTCATAGAATTTTCGTATCACTGCTGCTTCCAGTCTATCGGAAACGAAACCAGCGTTTATCGCGCAAATTTAAAAAACAACGCAGCGATAAATAAACTATCGTCGAGATGGAGCCACATATTTTTTTTCGGATGAAAAACATTGTCAATTGTTTTAGGAACAAAAATAGAAGGAAAATTTGGAAAGAGCGCTCGAAATGGAACGCGTCCTGCAAAAAAACTCCGCTTAATCGAGACAAGGCTGATGTTCAACATCGCTTCAACGAACCAGTCGCTGTTAAAAAGCGCGATCGAAAACTACGTTGTGTCAGGACAACAATCGGTACATAACTTCGTTTCAGAAAGAAAAAAAAAAAGAAGGAAAAATTCGATTGGAAACTGCGTCCGAAAGGCTTTTCAGAGGGGCAATAAACAACAAAAGGCTTTGTGGAAGATGAAGACGGATGAATTTGCAGCCGGAACAAAGAGGCAAAGGAGCATTCCGGGGATAAAAGGAATTTCCTCACCGCGAACATCTTGGATTCTGTTAATAAGAGTCTGTTAATAACAAATGCCGGGAAAAGTTGCAACGAAAAAAGAAAAGGAAGAAACGACGACGAAGAAGAAGAAGAAGATGATAATAAAATAGTCTTATTCGAGGGGACAAAGTAACCTCTCTCGTTAGGGGGAATAAAGGTAAATTACCTTTATGAATCCGCCTCTGATGAATTGCTCGTAATAAAGTGAAAAATTCCGTCTACTTTCAAGCCTTAAACTTTAACTTTATAGCAATCTATTCTATTTGAACTGAAGTTTGGTATAGGTGTGTGAAATTCATTATTTTTGCCAATCGTCCATCGAAGATTATCGATATTATGAAGCTTGTAGTCACAGCAGACATTAAAAAAAAAAAAGAATTAATTAAAGATAAGAAACAGGAACTTTTCCCTGATAATAAAATATGAAGAACTGTTTTAGAACTGATGTTATCGTAGTTTCTTTCTTTTTTTAATTAAAAACATATACGAGACTAAATTTCAATGATTCGTTACACGACGTTCAAATGTAAAATATCGTAGATATAGATATACCACGAAATTACTGTACTTGCTAAGATAAAGATAGTCGAAAGTGTTAGCTTGAAATTTCAATTTCATTAATTGAATAAAAAGGTGTGAGGCCTTGATGAAACAGTGACTTTCGAAACGAGACCCGTCTTCCGCAAGTTAAACTCAAATCCATCTACAAGTTTCTAATTCAAAAACTAACGACACCGATATCGATCATTATTATCCCTCAACTTTTAATTAAACAACGCCCTACAAAAATACTGCTGTCCCGCTATCGCAAGACCGATCTTCGAGAGGTCGAACTCGAGCCACTCCATCAATTTCTAACTGCAAACCAAGCACGTATAACGTTCTAATGCTGAACCGATCGTTCGATACGAACAACACAGTGTTTAGCCATGATTACCACCTAATCCTAGGAACAGATAAAAAGCTTGAAACTTCGAAAATAAACGAAAAAATGTCTGCGCAAGCCGTTAAAAGAAAAAAGAAATCATAATAATTCTCACGTCCCATCTAAAATCATCCGTAGCATTCGTCTACGTTCAATTCTCAAAACGCATAAAACGCAAATGCATCCAAAAATTGTTCAGACTTTACCCAGTTCGTGCAGCGGAGCGAAAGTAAACGCGTCGCTTCTCGAGTCCTCGATTACCCCGTCCCCCATTGG
This sequence comes from Tetrapedia diversipes, assembly GCA_033822845.1. Lineage (NCBI taxonomy): Eukaryota > Metazoa > Arthropoda > Insecta > Hymenoptera > Apidae > Tetrapedia > Tetrapedia diversipes. Next base: position 1,232,929 of record JAOPTO010001613.1, on the reverse strand, counting down.
CAGTCGTCGGACGAAACAGCGATATTTGCATCTCGACGCCTCTCGCCTCCTCTGTGGTATCGATCTTCGTTGCCAGTCGATACAGCCGGGGAAGACAAACGGAGAGAGAGTGTTGTGTTGCTCGAGCCCATTGGATTTCTGCCGCGCGCCAGGCCGCCGACACGTGGTTGTGTTGTACACGTATATATCTATCTATCTATCTATCTATATATAGATCCATACTTATATTTATGCGTTATAGGTAATGAGTCTGTCCGTTGCGCGTGTCTGTGTGCGTGTGTTTATGTAAGTTTGTGTAGTGCAAGCATGTGTGTGTGTGTGTGTGTGTGTGTGCGTGTGTGCGTGTGTGCGTGATTCTGAGTGTGTATATCATCGTGTGCAGGTATATTTTACTTCCATTTTGGTCGTGTGCACGAGCTCTCCACTCGACGACTGCGTCCCGCAGCAAGCTGTGATCGGACGAACGTCACACCACCTCCCATTTTTATCATCGGCCATGACAGCCTGTCTCGATCACGATTTTTTATTTACAGTGATTGTAAAACACACGGAGCCGGGGTGAGACGATCTCGATCAGCTGGCCGAGTCACGCGAGCGGGGAGCTCTTCGAGTCGAGCGCTGATCGCGATCTTCGAAGCGGAAGTGTCACGCGTCCTCGTGCACCGGATGATTTTGGTCGCTTACAAAATAGATACCGAAAGAAATGTTTCTTTTCTTTTCTTTTCTTTTTCTTCTTTTGGTCGATCGCGAGGTTAAGATCGCGTTGAATTTGGAACTGAAGACGGACGGCGAAAGAATTTGAGATACTGTATCGTAGGGTATATACAGGGTATAATAGCACAAAACGCGACTCCTTATGCAAAAATAAATAAAACGTTTAAATTATAATCTTTTTTATATACAACGTTCAATTTTCGTGAAAACGAATTTCGAAAATTTCCGCGTATGCGTGCATTCAGCTGAAACAGTATCCGTCAGCATTCTCAAAATGATTTTAATTTATTAATGAAGAAATCATTCGAACGGATGACCTCGTTGTTACATGCGAAACAGCGCTCGTTCAATTTCCGATACATTCACTTTCACTAATTAAGTCTTGAAACGTGTAATTAATACTTAACGCTAATTAATGGAGGTATAAAAAATGTCTGGTACAAGCGACACTTTTAATAAGAATTTCAACTATATATCGAAGCTGCACAAATGAACGTACGCTCCGACGAATTTTTAAAATTCATTTTCTCGAAATCCGGATGTCGACAATAAAAACAATATTTTATTATTTGTTTTTGCATAACCAATTCGCTTTTTAACCGTTTGTGCCATTATCGAAACCATGCGCAACGTGGAAAAGAAAAGAAAAAACGTGTGGCACTTCACCTTTGAATGCCGCCAGAAACATCGTCGACGTTTCCCATTTCGACGGCCCGTAGAAACGGTTTCTCTGCTCCCACATCGTAACACGCAAAAACACGCAGAAACTAAAAGCTTAAACTTATCGGCCCTATTACGGTATCACATAAGTTTCCGCGCTGACTTGACTCGAGCTTCGCTCGACCCTCTACGAGTTAACTTAGGAACCCACACGCTCGAAGAATCCTTATTTACCGACGAGAGATTTGTGTGTGTAGCGTTACTATTTTTCATCATCCTTTCCTTTAGGTACTTTAACGAGCCTCGACAACGATTACTTTAATAGACGAAGAGTATTGGTCCAAAGAGAAATGTAATTACACGTATCGACGGAGAGGATAGCGGTTGTCGGTTCGAGGACGCGGTCGTTTCGATATCCGACACGATCGAGAGATCGTGCAACACGATCCAGAATCCTCCCTCGCGCGATCGTTTTCATCGTCCCACGAAACTAGCGTTCGATCGTTCGTTCGCCTCGAACCTAACCCGGATCCTCTCCAAGTTACTATGTACACAGCTCCCCGTTTCTCGTTCCTTTCGTTTTCTTTTTCTTTTTTTTTTTCGTTTCCTCCTTCTTCTTCGCTCATGGACATCGCGTCAGACACGTACGGTACGCGAATACTGTCGACACTTAATAAAACTTGCGCGAGAGGAAGAGGAGACCGCGTGCTCCTCCCTCCCTCCCGCTGATCTGTGCACGTGTATTATTAGCTCGATCATTAAGAACCGAGCCGCCCTGCTGGCCCGAGAACGAAACGAACAACATTTAAGATACACACGTAACAGTGGATCACGGACCGCCGCGATTATATATCGTAGTACCCTTTGAGTTTTTTTTCGGTGTTCAATAATCACAGCGCGCGTTTCAGCCTTCTATTGCGTAAAGAATTAGACCGTTTATAGTTCCAAGCTCGCCGGACATCCGTTCGCCGCGCTTCTCCCCCGTCCGCCCTCTCTTCCTTCAATGAAATCGACGGCATCCCGTCGTCGTCGTCGCCGCCGCGCCGAGATGAGACACGGCGAGAAGTCCCTTGGGACAGGGGAAGAGGGGAGCGAGAACCGAACTCGAGCGGGAGAACGCGATTATCGTGGGGCAACAGAACAGAGGTTGCTCGACGATCCGTCATCGAGGGACACCATCGATCCGTCGCGTCCGGACGAGCCAGTAGTCTACAGAAACTTCGTTACTATTTACACGAATCCTAGCGAGTTTCGGTGTCTACCGATTTGTACGATCGTTTACACGCGAAGAGGTACAATCGATACCGTCCAAGAAACAACACCGCACCGATATTCATTCAGAGGAGACCATCTCGAGACGCTGCTACCTATCGATCGATTGTCCTCGCAAAATTCGGACTCCGTGCCGGGGCTGAATCGCTCCGGCACGATATTCTTCTCTTCTCCCCATTTATTTTTTCGATTGCTACGCTTCTTCTTCTTCTTCTTCTTCTTCATCTTCTATCTTCCCTCACATCTTCCGCCTTCCGGTTGTTCGTTTTTGTTCTTCTTCGAAGTTCAGTCTCCTCTTCGGTTTCTCGCGATCACGCCGACCGATCGGAGTGACTCGCAGCAGCGCGAGAAGCTGCGATACTAATCAGTTCACGCGACACTTAATCAGAGGCCGTTTCGTTGCATCAATTTGCCCCGCGAACCGCGTCTTCCTGTAGGACTTTCCGCCGGAAACCATCCCCAACGCGAACCCTGACGCCACAAGGGGAAGCTGTTTTTCCAGTTCGTTCTCCAGACACTTGACCGTGTTCTTCGTTGAAAATCAATGGCAAAACTTGTTGTGCAATACGATACACGGTTTCCGAGCCCTCGAAACAGTTCGATCGACCGGGAGGTTCGATTGAAACGCGAATGCCTTGCGATGAAATGTCTGAGGTGCGGATGTCAAGGGATTCGAACGTTTCAAGAACCTCTGTGGAGGTCGTCGGAGCTCTAGAAATTGTACTTGAGGTTATCTTTAGGTAACGGAGCTGTTGAGAACTTTTCGGAGTTCTGGATCGCTGAATCGTCTCGAAGGAGTTGAAGTAAGGAAACTATAATAAATAGCAACGACTGATAAAGGGGTGAAGCTTGTTTCAATTCAATATTTTAAAAGTAAATGTACGCCTCGTTACAGGTTTAGCTATAATTTTTATCTTCCTTAAATTTATAACTTCTCGTATCTAATTTTATCTTTGACTTCCAAAATTTTGTTGTGCCGAATTTGAATTCTTAAAAATATCTACAGCGCACTTCATTCCCCTTTATCAGCGTCAACAGCTGCACACATCACAGAACTAAGAGCTAAAATTATTACGAATTTGGTACTCGAATACTGTTGCATTGATAACCGCTCGACGATCCTAACGTTTCAAGCCTCATCCAAACCGCTGAATCTCCTCCACGGAGCCTCGAAACGCGAGAATCCTACGAATGGCATTTACCAGTCACCCTCGCGCGAAAATCATCCACCCATGTGTAACTCTCCAGCATACCACTATCGTATTTGTACTTGCTTGCCTCGAGGATTGCCGCGAGATCCATCGGAACTCCGAAAATTCTTCAAGATACCTTCACCAGGACGGTGGTACCACGTATAACACGATACTTCGGTGCAGCAAGAAAAACGTTGACACGTACAAAGTATTTTTACACGTTACCGCGCGAGCGAACCGTGTTGGATTTTCATGGAAATTCGTATTCTTACAAATAAAGCTAAAGAAAAATAAAACCTACGTAAAAATTTGTTTCACTGCAGTATAATATTATACTAAATATTACTTTATAAATTATTAAAACAAATTAAATACATTGAACGTATTATTACGTTCGATAATAATATTCACCCCTGAATATCATAACACCTATCTTAATTTCAATATCTTCTATACTCTCGCGAATACCATACGCAAATAATCCCCACACACAATACAATCACTATATAACCTAAACTTTCCACGAAACGCACGAACTATCCACGGTCCGCCCGTAAGACTCGAACAATTTCCACACCCGTGTTCGCCTTCCTATACGAGGCACCACCCCCTGTCCGCTGTCCCAAAAAGTCAGGAGCCGAAGCGACAGGTGAAACGGTCTAAAAATGAAAACGGCAACGAAACTTGGGGAACGTCGGTCGAAGGTCTGGCGAAATAGTTCTAGGTGTTCTCCTCGTAGACAGGGGCTCGGTGGCGAGCGTCTAGGCTCGGTCAGGGCAGTCCGAATCCGAAGAAAGGCGCGATGGGCCTGTCGTCGAAGAGACGTGGGGGCGGAAGTGGCGGCGGCCGCTTCCTTCGCGGGGCAATCAGCGTCCTCTACAAGGACCCCTTGGCGAACACTATCTCCCTGTGCTTGGTGCGTATGTGCGAGCGGAGGGTGTCGATCCTGCTGTACGTGGCCGGGCAATACGGGCACAGGGACCTTTGGGCGGTGTGTATGTGGAAGTGGTGCCAACGGTTGGTCACCTGTTTGCCGCAGGCCCGGCATCTCCAGAGCGCCGGCGAGCCGAGCGACACGGCGAACATCTCGTGATAAGAGAGACCGACCGGCACGCTGGGCATCGAACCTGCAAACCCAACACGCCTTCATGCGATTTTCCTTCTCCCTTAACGCGTCACTTCGTGTTTCTTTTTATCACTTTTCTTTCAACTTCTTTTCATGCTGTGTTTGTTCAATGTTTGGTTTCTAGTGTCGGTAACGTAACACGCTTGCTCCCTGGGTTAGGGGTTGATCGCGTAGTTGGAGGATCTTTCACGAGATGTGTAAAGTGCGTTGTAATTTTGGATCGCTTGACAAATTGGAGGGCTAAGGTTATAAAATTGTCATCGTAGAATGTGTGTGATCAATTGCGCGTTTGATGCGTGGAGTTTTGTAGCTTCGTCATATTTTTTTGTTAACGTTGTTGTACACGGCTGGTTTAGGTTCAGGTCAGGCTCGTGATAAACGATTCGTTTCACAGCCGAGTGTTTCGAGATATAAGAAACGAAAACGATTATCTGTTTTCTGTGAAACTATGCACCATTGCGCTAATTTTATCGACAATCGTAAACGTAGATATTCTTACAGGTTACACCGGTGTAATAATTTAGAAAAGACAAATTATGCTAACATATGTATTCTTTATACGAACCATGAAATTTCACCAGAAATTCAATCGTGTAGCTTCCGCTATGATTCAACGAATAGTCTACCGATGTATCCGTATCGCGTGATAAATAATTTTATTTTGAAGCTCACCGCTGGCAAAGAGTACAAATTTTAATAGGTCCCCGATAGAATAAAGCAACCAAATCTTCAACCGCGTATCGAGAGAGCAAGCGACGTACGTGCGAGTGTACGCGTGTGTGTGTACATGTGAAAGTGGGCAGGTGTGTGTGTGTATAAGCACAAACAAAGAGGCTCTCAACACTTCATTCACGCGCGCACGAGCGTCATCCCTCTCGCATCATCTCTCCAGGACACAGAAAGCCTCGGCAAACGTGCCGGTATACTCACGGTTTCATGGCGACGGAGCCGTGGACGCAGCCGGCGAGAAAAAAAATGCTCGAACGTTTGCCGATATTATCGAGGGATTACCTGAGAGCGAGCCCGGCTACGAACGCGCCTGTAATCCTTCTGACGAGGACGTGGCGAAGTTATGATTGCGTTAGGGCTGTGTGATCGATACTGAAAGAAGCTTACGTATCGGTCGCATGATCGCTCAGCTATGATGGTTAAAGTCCTCCTCTCCCGCTGCCTCGAGATCTTCCACGATATAAGCGAGTCGGGATTTCTCGTGTTCCTGCTCGTCTCCTTCTTGCTCCTACGATGGCTCGTGGCTTATCGCGAGGCGTACACGTAAGGGTTGCTGGTCGATACGCTTTGGAAAATAGAGTTTATGGAGGACGGTTTGGTGTGGGCTGGTTTAATTGGCCGAGGCAAGGTGTCTTAAGTGGATTTGGACGATCGAAATTGAGACGAAAAATTGTGGACACTGATCCAAATTTATTGGAATCACCGGATAGGGTCGTATTACGCTATGCAGGTAAAAGCTGGTTGACACGCTTTAGAGAATGGATTTTAAGGAGGGCGATTTTGCGTGGATAATTTAATTAGGCGAATTAAAATGTCTTAATCGTATTTGGATAATCGAAGTTAAGACGAAAAATTGTGGAAACTGATCTAAATTTGTTGGGATCACCGGGTAGCTTTGTATCACGCTATGTAGATAAAAGCTGGTTAATACAGTTTGGAAAATAATTTTTTGTGGACAGTTTGATTGACTGTTGAAAGAAGTATAACTAAATTTTTCAATTTCACTCATGGAATTAAAAGATTTACGTTATTCTCCGATTGAAAGAAAGAACAATAGCTGCTGGGTGTACCTTAATGAACCAACAGCGGTAGGTAATCTAAAAAGCTCGATTCAATCGACCACTCAAGACCATCGAGAAGTAAATCTTATCAGAGGATGCCGTTTAGCTACTTCCTATCATTCCATCTTTTGTTCCTTCGCTCAGCGTTTGCTTCGAGCTAATATTTGTTCTACAGACAATAAACGCAAACCCGAAGTCGTACCCTGTCTTACGTATACTTAACAAGATTTCAAATACACCGTCGAACGGAAAAATACGTACTCGACCGTTTCTATAATCTTAAGAAACTAACTGATATATTGGCAAGCAAAATTCTAACAATATTATAGTACCAGCCTTCCGTTTCGCTCTATCACTTTCTAAATACGATATATCTCCGAACTATGTTTAACCTCCAAGTTTGTTGCACGAGTTTCCAAGCATCTAACTCCGAATTATTTATCATCATCGTGTCGAACGAAGAACATCGAAATCTCCTGCACAAACATAGCATTTTATAAGCTCCTACTTCGTACGCTAAAATCAAACTTAGCTCGAAGAAAGGTTCGTTCGCTGGTGATGGGCCTCGATCGAAGCGTTAGCAGGGGGGGGGGGAAGTACCGGAAGTGTTCTTCTTAGGGTTCCCGGTGCTCCCCCATCCCGTTGAGGTAGACCACCGTGGAGATTTTAGCAGGTACGAATCCTGCATAACCCCGTCACCCCCCCAGGGTGTCTTTTGAAGATTTCCACCACATAAAAAAAAGAAAAGTTCGTTGGCTGGAAAAGATAAGGTTCGCTGCAAATTTGTGTCGCGTTTCATCGAGACGCAAACCCAACAACATCACTCGATGGTCTAATCCCTAACATAACGTTAAAAGTCCATAAACCATGAGCCACTTCGTACCTTCTCCGTCACGTTTCAAACGAAGCTAATCTCGAGCGAGCATACGACGTTGGTCCCAAGGAAAAACGCTCGTCATTAGGTGAACCACGAGCGTCTGTTAACGAGGGCTACAGAGAGTATTGGGGGCCAGTGAATATTTCACTAAGAGCCCTCGGTTACTCGAAGCCGGATCCGTAACCGCTTCTGATAATCCACGCCGCAGGAGCACAACTGTACCGTCACGGTTATGCCGTCTGGTTATCGACATCGTGTACGAAGAAGTTTGCGCGCACGATCTATCGGTTAACGCGCCGCGAGTAATCCTATTTGAGTCTGATCGCTGAGCCTCGCTTACACGCGCCACTGAAATTACTTTCTGGGCTGCGAGCTGAGCAACCCTACTTATGAGCACTCACTTTTCGAAACCTCGTCGAACTTCACGATCGAAACGACGGTTCGAAACTGTTTTTTGGATGGGGAAGTTCGATGCTAATCGAAAATCAACCCTTTCGCAGCTTAACACGATTGACGGTGCAATGCTTTTGGATCAACGCTAGATTTACGGACATTTCTTGTATATCTATTTCTAATACAGGCGCCCATCGACTTTCGCATACATTTAAAAATTCAACCTTTTAAGACTTTGCGGTCGGATGTCCCCTCTCAACCAGACCTAACTATTGGGCTGCCCTCTCTCAGGGGACATCTGACTTTAGCCATCAGATTACAATGTTGTTACGATCAATACTTTAAAACACAGTTTTGTGATGCATATATTTTTACATCCCTCTACTTTCGAACATTCAACATTCCCACACGATTTCAGAAGACAATTGTGTGCAAAAGTCGAGGTACGCCTGTATACGTATACCAAGAAATAGATATACATCGTGCAGAATTTGAAATTGCAGAGCTTAGGGGGAAATAGATTAGGATATGTTCGTATCGATCCATAGATAAAAGTCAACAAAAATCTCTAGGAATAATAGTAATCGTTTTTGCAAATTTTGCTCATAAAGTCTGAAACTCGTCAAATTGACGGATCCCGTAAATCTAGTGTTAACAGTTTGAAACCACGTGTTGTTTAATCTGATACTAGACATGCAGAAGGTTGTGATAATAAAAGGGTAAATATATATTTTTTCAATTGACCCTGCTGGGTTTTTCATTATTTTAATACGGCGTAAAAGGAGCGACGGAACAGGAATTGTCAGCAGAAGGAAATTCAAACTTGGAGCAAGACATTGGTCCTTGAATTTTTAGTATAACTTTTTACTCTGCTCATTCTCCAGTTAGTATTCTCTGTTTAATGAATTGCCTCTGTTTTTTTTTTTTTTTTGGTGAAAATTATTTATTCCATAACCACATTTTCGTATACCTATTATTCTCTACGGATACGTATACATTTATACAATTTAAATTTCTCTGTGATCACCTTAGGTTTAACCGATACAAAACTCTCAAAATGGAAAGTTGTGCACAGCACTAAATGTCCCCTAATTTTCCACCGATACAAAGTTTCCGATGGGTCTCCGAGATACAAGTACTAAAAAGTATAGTTAAGCATAGTTACCGTTCGATTACCTTAAACCATCGCGAGCCCCTCTAAGTTCTTCCAACGCGCGTAACATTCTACCCCCCCCCCTCCCTCTACTACCCTTAAATCTCTTAGAAAACTTCACTGTTTTAAGAAAAAAAATAAAGGAGAAGAAAAATTGGTAAATCGCGTCGAAAACGCGGGAAACAGAGCTCGAGTAGAACAGTGTTTTCGCGATTCTGGATCTCGAACGAGAGCCAACGCCAGCTTTAAAAGGCCGTAATGGAAACGCCGCTAATCGACGATGGTTTACGAGCAGAACCAGCAGAGTAAACGACATCATCGGACGAGAATATTAAAGCAGTGAAGCTGGGCGGAAGTCTCGAGCGATATAAAGCAGAGAAATTTCTCTGCGGCTGATGTTTTAAAGATATGGTCAAACTCTACCCGCCCGAATTACATTCAACATCGGGGGCTTCGTTAATTACCTTCGTCATTGAGTTTCGTCGTTAACCCTGTTTTCGCCTCTTCACAACGACGCTTCCATCACGGCTATCAATAAACTGAGATATTATTCATAAATAACGTGATATCTCGTCTTTCCATTCGCATGAACTCCGCTTAAACTCTATTTATATTACATTACATCGCGTTTAAACATTCGACCTGATGTTTATAAATGAAAAACTCAATTTTCTCCGCTTAATAATAAGGATAATAATAATAATAATAATAACAATAATAATAATCGTAATAATGTTTCTATCACGATTGGTATCATTCGCAGGAACGATTGTTGGAGAGCTCGAAAGATGCAGATACTTTTTCGCGAAAGTTTTCTAACGAAGCAGAAAAGGAAGTAAACGAGCGACTCGCTTCCGGAAGCTTCTCAAAGATTCGTTTCACGTGCTCCTTCTCAAACAAACAGGAACGCTTAATCGTGGCCGGGGCAATCAAAACGTGTTTATATTGATTCTTCTCGTTTGGCCGCGACTAGTTTCTCAGACAAACAGCAGGGAACACGTTCTAACGCAACAGTTCTTTTGAAAATCTATGTAGATAGTTGGAGGCATCGATCGAAGTCAGGTCACGTTGAACAAACACGAAATCGTGAAGGTTTTCAATGAAACTTCTGAGACGAAGTTACATTATACGTATACCAATTATAGAGGCTACCAAATCAAACGTTTAACTTACGATAAATTTACTGTAATTAAGAATCTTCTCATTAGTTTGATTTTTGGAATTCTGATCAGTCATTTAAGCAGTCGCGGTGGTGTTCTCTCTCTTTTTTCTTCGCGAAACTTATGTTTCTCCTGCTTTTCAACCTATTCCCTCTACTTTCGTCCGTTCTGATTACGCATTGTTCTTTCCTCCCAAATATTCCCATAATCTTAATCAAACATCCCAGGTACTAGAGATTGTGCGCTTTGTCTTGATAATTCTCAGCCGTATTTCTTCTCGTCACTTTTTATATCCTCAGACGCCTTCCCGCGATAATGGACGTCGGAAGTCGAATCCGCAATCTCGCTTTAAATTCTGCGGGCTTCTCTTTTTCGCCCGGCCATAAGTTCGCCATTTTATCATACCTAACGATGTTCGTGGTTTAAAATAAAGCGGACGAACCTTTTCAAATTATTCATATTACACGAACGGTATGAATATTAATCGGACGTATTTTTATTTTTCGTCTGAAAACCGATGATTCATCTGTAATCACCATTATTGTCCAGAAATCGCGTAGAGGACTATCGTAAAAAATTCTCCAAACAATGTCTTCGTGTTTTGAAAACGATATCTTTACACTTTCAATGTTCATCACTAATTTCCAGCAACCACAAAACGACCTTCCTATCCAACACAACCGACGATGTATGATGACCAGTTACCTATATCCAAATCAGCTCCCTTAAATATCGACAAACGCGTCCAAATTGTCCCGTAAACACCAATCCAACCCCCCGTACGCCGGAAACGGGAGCGCGAAGAGACCGGAATAGCCAGGAGCGAGGAACACGGAAGCGCCAATATTTGCACGAGTCACACGGTCGCTGCTGTCGAAGTGTCCGACTTCCGAATTTCATGGCCCGACAAAAGAGAGGCACAAGTCGCGGAAAGGTCGAAACTCAACGTTTAGTCGCTTGAGTGCCAAACGGCGCGATAGCGCTTCTTCTGTCCTGTCCTCGAAGCACCAGCGTTCTAGGCTGCTAAGCCCATAATCAGGCTCGGTTTTTTTCGATGCGCGACTTTCCGAGTGCTATGGACGCATATATGCGTTTGGAAATTTTTGTTTTCTTTACCTTATAATTTTTTTCCGTGGCCATACATTTCGGCGTTAACCTTTCACTGCTAACGAAGGTTGCTTACCGGGACCGTAGCTGAAAATATGCGTCTGACGAAAGTTGTTGAATCGGTAAGGACTATGGACGCATATATGCGTTTGTAAATTTTTATTTTCTTCGCCTTATGACTTTTTCCAGGGCTACACATTTCGGCGTTAAACCTCTTAGTGATAAGAAAAGTTGCTCTTAGGGACCATAGATATATTGTAGGCACGAAAATATGCGTTTGTCAATTTTTTCGATCTTTCGCTTACTGCAACGCGATTGTCAGTGTACGAGTAACAATACTCCGTCTCCAGCGATAGCGCGTCGTTCGTTCGAAGCACTTAGGCCAAGACTATTCTGCGCTCAAAGGGTTAAAAGGTCAGTAAGAACTGATTCTCAGCAGAATGTCGGGACAAAACTGAACTGTAAGAAATATTTATCGCGTGTAAGCTAAAAACAACGAAATCACGCTCTTTGGCATTGTTGGACACGGAATATGACAAGCGGTCTGTCGCGCTGCTTAGCATTTTTCGTCATGCAGTATAAGGAGCACTATCGCGCCGCTTGGTAATTTTCGATCGGGAATTAACCTTTTAGGATCGACGCGTCACTATAGTGGCTTTCGCGGATGACATCTCTCAGGACGACGCGTCACTATAGTGGCTTTCGCGGATATCATCTCTTTATATATCACATCCAATCGTATTATTAATTATTAAATAGTGAATTGTAAAAGTTAAAGTATGCGTAATATATTCTGAAGAAAATTATAATTTAATCGTCAAATATTTCATTCCAATGTACTCGCGTAGAGAGCGGCGTTGTCCGTCACATATTGCAGTACTGTACCGTTTATGCGTAATTCGCATCAAACTCTGCCGTCCAGGGAATAGGCCTCGCGCACAATTCGGCTGGGCCTAAAAGGTTAAGAAAGGCCCGTGGTACTGTAACAATTATACACGCTTTTGTGCAGCGACATGTTCCATAAAATCAGACTTTTTGCGTTCGTCGCGCCCTTACGGCGCGATGAGCTCGGCGATGCGTTTAAATAGCGCGATTCACGCCTAATAAACGCCTCATTTTCATGATCTCGCGAGAAACCGCTGGAATCCGCTCCGCGGCTCGGATTAGAGCGGCTGAATGAATATACGGGAGAAGTCTGATCCCCTTGGAACCGGTGTTCGTGTCGTTAGGTTTGCATTACCGCGATACGCTGCGCGTAAATGCATGTTTTCTTGCTTCCCCCGGATTTTCTTTGAATTTTCTGTAATTTCAGAGTTGGATAATTACACGAGTACCCGCTGTTACTAATTGACCGTCCGCAGAGATTTGGGGGAAACTCTGAAACGTAGGGGGAAATGTTGGGGGAATTTTTGTAATGGCAAACGTGCTGCAAGAGAAAATAGTTATACAATAAAGTGTTCGTACGGTTTCTTTGTTTTTCCTGAATTTTCTTCGACTTTTGTGGGCAGGAACTAGGTAAACGCACGAACATCTGCACCGTTTCCAATTGTTACCGTTTACGTGAATTCGGGGGAAGCTTTGAAACGTAATGGTAAGCGGATCGCGAGATGAAAATAGTATGCTGCGAAGTGTTCAGAATTTTCATGGGAATAAATTTTGTATTTTATGGTCGGTTTAGAAGCGAAGACGAATGAGACGAATTAAATATGGAGTATAATACTTCGACTGTGAAACACGGCGAGCATTTAATATCTATAACTTATTTCGCGAGTACGATCTACGTGCCCGATATAAAACGACATAGACATTACTTTTCTCCGTTTACGCGATTAATTTTGAACCTCGATGATAAAAGTTTAACGAAAGCTTTTCAGACAGGTTACACGAATAATTACCAACGTCGTGTAATTACTTTGGCGAGCTCTATATCATTGAAGTATCTTCCATGTTGCCTGCAATTTACATAGAGAACATGAAACTTCAAGTACACATCAAAGAAAATTCATTTCATCTTACCGGCCAATAATTTATTGACTATGATTCCAATATTTTCCGCTATTTTTGAGCAACTCGTCATATATGTTACTTTGTAAAGCATATTTGAAATTGATCAATGGATTTATCACTAATTGATAACGTACTTCTTATCGACAAAAACGAAAAATACTTGTTTCATCAAATATGTAGCAATAGGAATTACGTTCCCTTTTTATGCGGGTAAGACTCGTAACATTTTTATGTAATAACGCGGAACCGTATCGCGTGCGAGGCATGAATTTTTTAAAATCTAGGGCAGCAGCGTACGAAATCCGTTTTCAGTCTATCAAGCCCAACCAGCTATCGATTTCACACCGGCTGTCTGTCCCTTTTTCCTTTAGAAAGCTTCAGGGTTCGAAATTTAATAAAGCAGGTCTCGTAACTACCACGGAAGTCGCTTCGAAGGGAAAATAATTTACAATCTCTACCGTTCGTCGCTCGCTAATCAGAGATTAAACGAGTTACGATTAAAAACCGAGCAATATCAGAATTACCGAAAAATCTTTTCGCCCGCGAAAAACGTCTCTTCCCCGAATCCCTCTCTCCCTCCCCCCCGCGCGCTGTAAAAATTACCATAAACCGAAAACGCGAAAACAGGTCACAATCAATCGTCAAACCCTATCTCGAGCGCGCACGCGCACAGAGGGATCGTCTAACCGGCAACGACTCGACATAAAACTTGGCATAGCTTTATCAAATTTTCCATTATCAGGATCACTCTCGGTTTTACAGCGGCGCGGGCGCGCGATACCCGGCGCTGAGCAGCGAACGTTTAACCCGCGCAGACAATATCCCCGCCGCGCGTAGAAGAGATCCGTAGCTGGGTCCGCCGTTTCCAGCTTGTAATAACGTTTCAGACTAAGAGGGGCCGCCGCCAGGGCCATCAGGGAGCGCCGTAGCTTCTGGCCGTGCGCTCGAAAGCCGAACCCGGTGAAATCCGTTGCGCCACTGGCACGGCGCGGAATTCGTCTGCTTTAGGGCCGCGTAAAACGTTTAAGTGTGGCCATCAAATTTTCTGCTGGCACGTTTACGGTGTTCGAAACGCGTCGGCCTTGCGGGAGAAGTCGAGAGACCCCGGGTCGAGTCGAGTCGAATCGAATCGCCGAGTTCCAGGATTAATGCCGTAGCTTGTACCACCCTCGTCTCGAGAACCTGGCGCAGTCGATCGAGGGACCTCGATCTTTAACGCTCCTCCGTCCAGGGGAACCGACTGACGACTGCGGAGCTACCGAGCGGATGGAATAATGGGACCGTAACTTTGAACCGTCTGCTGGGGCATTTAAATAGCCGGGAACGGTTATTTTCGAAGGTTCCCAGTTTCGAGATTTTCTTTAACGTCTTTGTCGCCTTTAGGAGAATGTACCGTTCGATTTGAATCAGCTGTCCGTGATAGATAAGAGGGAAGATTTCTAACTTCCATCTTGGTTTACTGTTCTTGTCTGAAACATCCTACGCGTTATGCACTCTGGGTTTATCGTACAAATTTGTAACGAAAAATTCTATAATTTGTTACGTTATTTTATAATCGTTACGTTTTTGAAGTCTGGGAAAAAGCAACAACGACCTGAAAAGGATTGTAAAATTTCGATTTTATCGGACATTTAAAAACTACAGTACCAGAGTTACAGTGATTATAAGGGTAGAATAAATTCTAGTTTTGGCACGCGTACTTTTATGAATCTAGGAATAGAAAAATACCGTGAGTATAGTTTGGTAGTATATTTCAACGCAAGCGTTCGACGCTTAGATCCTCGCGATGAAAAATCAATAAAATGTACTCGTTGCGTCGGGGCAAGTCTAGCAATCACCGTCAGGGACCTTTCATCGTGAAATCCCTGTGTTCATCGTGTTTTCCCACGAACCATCGATCTGAACGGATAAATCGCCAGTGCTAATATTAAACGTCCTCGTGTCTGAAGCACGGTCGCGTTATATAATACTCCCGTTGCGTCCATTCTTTACCCTGTGTTACTTCACTTGCTGAAACAGACGCGAGTGGTGACGAAGCAGTCTAGGGAGACGAAAGAACAATTTTATCCTGGTGAAACGGATCGCCATATCATGCAACCACGATGAAAGCTGTTACCATAACACAAATTATGACGGCGTAATTCAAACGTTGCAGAAGCGCTGCCTTTAATGGCAAAACAAGGGCCATTAGACCGAAAGAATGTACCGAGAGGGTTGAAACCGCAGAGGCCCCCAAAGGGCCGAATCTCGCATACGAAATATCTTCCATTTCTTCCAAATCCTGTGATTTTAGGGACTTCTTTTCACAGACCGCGAATTAACGACACAGTTTCCAATAGAAAAGGAAGGGTTCTTAGATCAATTCAAAGGGATCATCGCGCTCAGCGGGATGATTTTAATCACCTTCTGCACCTTCCGGAAGCCCTTCAAAGATTCAACTTGGAAATATTCTCGGCGAAAAGCATCTGCATCTTCTCGGAGCTTGAAAATCGTACTCGGAACGCGAATTATGCGCGACCACGACGGGCGCAAAGGTGCCGTGTCGTTTTCAATGGCGAAAGAAGAATCCTTCGATAGACTCGAGAAGATACCTCTCTCCCTGTCCCTCCCTCTCTCTGTCTCTCTGCCATCTAGTAAGATTACGATCACAGGCGCAAAGGTACCGTTTTCAATGGCGGAAAAGAAGGGTCCTCCGATCGAGGGGGTTCGTCGCGCTAGATCCGCAGCTGGCGACACGCGTGCGTGCGCTATTGCGCGTGCGCGTGCTTGGTACGCGTGTGCGTGAGCAGGGTGTCGCTACGCGTGTAAACCGCAGGGCAGAGCGGGCAGGCGTACTTTCCCGGGAAATGCACGTAATAGTGATTGCGCACGTTCGACACGACCTTACCGCACAACGAGCACCGCCTCCTCTCGTCGGTGTTACTCTGTCTCTCAAATATTTGCGATATCCGCCAATTTTTCAACTCTGCAACAACAGAAACCACAGGGTCAGCATGCCTGCCGGCAAAATGCGTCGTCCGCGTCATCTCTCTATTTCTGGCTCTCTTTCTCGCGTTAATCTCGTTACGTTCTCCGCGTTCTCTCCGCCCCAGCGCGCGCGCGCGTGCCCGCACGTGTGCGTGTAAGGCTGCGTTGGTGGTATACTAGACGGAAACGGATTCAGTGCCTATCGTTTCTCCTTTCTCTCGTTGGTAACCGTTGGTTTACCCTGGCATTTTCAACGCGAACTGGGTATCCGATGGATGTCCGTGTGGAGGTACCAAAATTACGGGAGACACAGAAATATGAACATACTACGAATTGTACCAAAATGGCCCCTTTAAACGTTAACCTAACCGAGAATCAGAGTATCTAAGGTGATGGTTTGGGAAGTGAAAAACTGTGCATTGGAGTCCACATATTTGTAAAATTTCATCCCTGATGGATTAAATCGTTACACAAAGTGCACCACATGTTTCGAACACAGGAGTTCGCATACGAGAGCACGCGTAGATCGCATACACACACGCACAGAAAAATACAAACACGCAAAGGTGCATCTACGCGTGCCTCGATACCATCGAGTCGAGTCGCGAATCGACCTGCCAACGAACCAGATTAATCGAAGTTCAACAAAACGGAATTCCACCTTACGCCGAACGCGTTTGTAAGATTATCGGAGGACAGATCGGAAACGGTGCGGAGGATCGGAAGAGAAACAGGGTCTTCCGATCGATCTCGACAGCCTTGGTGACTCGAATCCCACGACCACTTGCTGCTGAATTAAATTGCCGGATACTTGTTGCGCTAAACGATACCAGAGCCGATCGAAACAAACAGTATCGGAAATTTTTCCTCGTTTCCTGTGCGGAATATCTTAGCGAGAAAATCCTTTACTAACCCTAGAACATCTGTACGTAGAACACGCGTGGCACAACACGTTACAAATTCAGTTTTGTATTTTCAACGAGCTACAACGTGCACGCGCGCGTATACATTGAAGGAGATTAATTGTGTCGGAAGTTCTGACAAGCTCTGACAGGTGGTAGGATTCGAAAGGAATGGAACTCTTGCGGAAGTTGTTATCGGATAACACGGTTTATCCTGGATAAGTATGATGGGTTGTATCTGTAGCGCGTAAGATTGTTTAACTTCGTGTAACGAAGGTTGAACAATGTTTCGTATTTCCAGCGTAACATCCACGTAACGAATTACTGCGAGCTAATTTAGTATTACAGTTCTGACTATAATTTGCACATTTTAACAAGGTTTCTCGCTTTCTTTCGAGTAGCTGCAGAAATTCATCCCAAACTTTTATCGATACCGCAGAACAATAATAATGGTAGAACGTCACAAAACACAATAGCGTTCCAACCTACGATCAAAAGGATCGCCAAGCGTTCTAACCCCGTACTTATACACCAGCTTACAAACAATTTCCATGATCCCACATCCACAATCACAACCGTGTCCCGTCGCACCGTTCCACTTTCACATAGAACTCGTTTGCGCGTCAAAACGCCAGGGAAAAGCGAGCGAACGCGAGACGTTCGCGATCGACAGGGAAAAATAAAAAAAATTGGTCAGCACGCCGACAAACGGCCGCGCGGTGATCGCGCGTCAGAAGCAGCGGGAAACGGATCCGAGTTATCGGACGTTCGAACGCGAGCCGATAGTCTAATTTTTCCGACAGCGATACGTCCGACCACCGGATCCGGCGACAGCAGCCAGAAGTATCGGCAGCAAGCGGAACGGGTAGCACACAGCAGCAACAGCACAGCGCAGTAGCGTCGTGACGCCCCTGTGTCTGAAATTGACGATCGATCGACAACGCATCGGGATCTGAAACGAGACACGCTTCAAACACCAGGCAGAAGCTCTCTCTCTCTCTCTCTCTCTCTTTGTTGCCGTCGAGCAGCGCATCCGAGAAACGCTCTCCCCTTTAAACAGGTATTATTATCGTCGAACACGGTTCGGGTATGAAACAGCAGAAATTGCGACGATTTGGACGATCGATGATCATGCTCGCACGCTACACTTGTCCCACAGCGATGCGTTAACCCTCGTACGATGATCGACGATCACTTTTTCGTTTCCCGTTTCACTGGAACGAAATCAATGGATCACAGTTACGTCCGCTTAAGCGTCCACGAGTTTTACGCGTAGAAAAGTTTGGTGCTCGAAGCAAGGCGAGCCCGTCGAGTAAGAATAAGAGGCTACATTGTCAGAGATCGGCAACCTTTTGACCAAGAAGGGCGCCCCGAATGAACTGACTGGCTTACGATTACGGCCATATCGCAATTGTCATCCCTTTATATTTTCTCGATTCTATGCTCGAATCTCGTTGCTGCTCGATCTGTTCAAAAGCTTCCATATAACCGGTATATAGTTTTAAAGGTAGATCGACGCGGGCACGTGGGTGCTCGTAAAGTCCGCGTTGCTGACCTCTGCATTTATATGGCGAACAAATATGTCTCACTGTCGCTCGTATACGCGCGACAGCGTGAATCACGGGTAGCCATTTGGAGAAAATGCATCTCCGGATAAATGTCCGTGCTGGCTGCCTACCGATGGACGGTTAAGCGGACGCCTCTGTGTTTCGTCTTGCAACAAACATTAGCTTTATCATTATCGTCTTATAACGGGATATCGATCTGTATCGAGTTGGATGCGTTGACGGAACGATTTACAGGAAGTACGTTCGACGTCGAGCAGCGTACGGACGTTAACGGGCAGGGAGAACAATGATCTGGAAGAAAAAAGAAAGATAGACGGCTCGGTTAACACACAATTATGTTTAATCAAAAAATTAGTATGAAATACATTAAATGCACATGTGATTAATTCTCCATAGTTTTTTTGTTGGATTTTTTTTTTTGCAAATTTTTCGTAATGCTTGTTTCATTTATCCTCATCATCCATATATTATCTATACACTATATAATAATTAAAGGTGTATATAATAATTGCAATCGTAACATAACACTTGCAATGTTAGAATAACCATAAGAGTAAGAATATAATCGTAGTAACAATAAGTAGTAAGAATAATCATCTTTTCTTTTTACCCATATTTCTCTCGCGTTTCTCTCATCACGGTATAATAATAAAATCGATTACGCCCTATGATCGTTAGTCCTCGTTTGTGTCGGCATGGTCTGCGGTTTATTTCCTTTATTTTTCTCGCCGTTTCACAGTTTTTGTTTTCCTTCGTTTTGCCCAATTTCCCGCGTACTCCCCCTCTCCTATCACGATTATCACTCGTCGCTTCTGTTCCGTTCTCCGGTTCTGTTTCCTTTCGCTCGTGTTTCTTTTTTCTCTGTCTTTCGCTTTTCACCTCGTCGATATCGCGCCCAATTTCGTACGTTCGTCGGAGCCGAAATTAACCAATGATTACGCAGCAACGCGATTCGTCTGAACCGCGTGTGTTTCCACGGGAGAACGATGGAAAATAGCGCGAAACTGTCGCTACCGCCGCGCCCGAGTCCCAGAAAACACGATCTTCCTCGTCGCGCACGACGACGTTCACGATGGACGTCAACCGTGACGACGAGGACCGTACTATACCAGGACAGACGTCGACCATCGTGAGAACGCGCGTTGGACACGCCTTGAACGCGAACGGAATCGCGGACAGAGACAGCTCGACGATGATTAGGCAAGCAGAAATCGCGACCAGCCTCGTTCGTTCCTCGTCGTCGACGCGTCCTTCCGATGGCCGACGTCCGGTCGACGACTCGCTCTCGACACGGCGGAGCTACGTTCGCGTCCGATCAGATACATACCGCACACCCTTGTCTAGCTGGTAGGTTAGGCTAGTGGCTGAACTCTCCGTGTCCCGATCTCACCTTCCGAGTGTGTGCATAATAGAGTGTCGCAAACGAAGCATAAACGAAGGAACGGAAAAGAAAAGGAAGAGAAAGATGCGAGATTATGGTGCTGGAGGAGAGCTCCACGGACCGTAACGAAAGTGGAAAAGAACGAAAGGGGATGCTTTTTATTTTTCAGGTTTTTTTTTACGTTTTCCTTTTTCTTCAGGGAATTTCAGGGGGGTGGATGTGAATGGAGATGGTAGGAGGAGGGAAGAAAGGATATTTCGCGTCGATTTGGTTCCTTCTTCTTTTTTCTTTTTTTCCTTTTTCCTTTTGACATGCATACCTATTATTTATATATTCACTCTCGTCACTCTGATTGATCTCTTTCTCTCGCATACGCATACGCTTGAAACTATCTCTCTCTCTCTCTCTTGCTCTCTTTCCGGGTTCACTCTCGCACACTTGTCCTTTCTCTCACGCACGAAAATGCAACGGTTTAACGATTCGTTTCTTTTTTTTCCTGTTTATCCTCCCCGTGTTTCTCACCTACGCGCTGAATCTATATATATATACACATATATAGAGGCTCTTTTGCTTCCTTTCCTTTTATCCTCTTTCTTGGCTCTCCTTTTTCTTCCCTATATACACACGCGCCGTGCGAAATCACAACTTTCAGTCTGACAGTCGCGCCGCCGATTTTGATCGTTTTCTGTTTTTTCCCCCTTCACTTTGTTAATCTTTCCTCCGCCTCTTTCACGCTCGCTTTCGTTCCTACCTATTTATCAATATTATTACTCTTGTTTCATCGTTTTCCTTTTTGCCCTTCGAATAAAGAATAGAACACGCTCAGTAGTAGGCGCGCGCACGCGGGTTACCACGATCTCCCCGCGCGAGCACGATTTACAATTATTACAGTAAT
The DNA here is from genome assembly GCA_033822845.1 of Tetrapedia diversipes. Classification (NCBI taxonomy): domain Eukaryota; kingdom Metazoa; phylum Arthropoda; class Insecta; order Hymenoptera; family Apidae; genus Tetrapedia; species Tetrapedia diversipes. The sequence continues at coordinate 1,211,764 of JAOPTO010001613.1, read as the reverse complement.
TTTTTTTTTGTTTAATATATATATATATATATTATCCCCCGAGAAAAATAACAAAATGTATATATATATATATATATTTATATTTATATTTATATTCATATTTATATCCATACGAAGATAGATATATACATATACCGCGTGTGTGTGCATATACATATATATCCATGATTAAACCGTACTTTTGTATATATTAATATATAAAGAGATATTAATAATAGTACTTTTTTTTTTTCTTGTTATTTAGTTCGGTAATGTACAAGGGCGAACGGGCAGCTCTCACTCGCCGAGCTGAAAACAAAACGCCTAAACGTGTGCTCCCTTATCCTACGATCAGCTAAGCCTAGACCCTAGGTAACACCTACACCTATGTAACTACACTCATAATGTTCACTTGCACAGCCATAGTTTCTTTTCTTCTCGTCGCCTCTGTCGCGCGTCCTCCTCCCACTCGCACCCTTCGCTCACCCCAACCGCCCCCCCCTTTGTTTCTCTTTTTGCCTCCTCCCCGTCCGTCTACCCCGGTGTTACGTTTTCCCTTTTCCTCCACGCTCCGCGCCGGCGAACTCCTCCTCTTTTGTTGAATTTTCAACCCCCTATCGGGGCGCTTCGATTACACTCGATCCTTCGAGTGCCACTCGTTCGGCGGCAGTCGGATTATATTGCTTCGACGTGCTAATTTCGCGACGAACGATATTGTTCCGAGCAGCCTGGAGGGCGCAGCGGCGAACAAAATTTGGAAAGCTTGTGTACAGTCGCGTGGGAAATTGGTCCCTGATTAGATCGAGTGATCGCAGAGGGTGCTAAGTCGTGTTCTGTGACGCGGGGCTTCGCCCAGCAGAGATGATAACCGAATGATACGGGAATTGAAATCGATTAAGGGAAAGTGATCTTGTCAGAACTGCGTCTGCAAGGGTTCTGAAGATCGAAGAGTTGACTACGTTTATTGCTTAGAAGAAACGTTAAATTCAAGTTAGATTATGTTATTGTCTAAGCATAATAATCTGCGCGGGCAAAAATCGTGGAGGCTAATAGTAGGACAGAAGAAATTAATTGAAAATCAATTTCTGTTACATATCACAAGACCCCCTTTTCATGTATTATATCAAAGAATTTCCTTTCCTTCTTTTGTGTACGGTTTAAAATAGCTACGGTAGACTACGAAATTATTAACATTAATTTTTTAACGTTTTTGTTCGCTGCCGCACGTTGAAACTGCTTAATTTCTTTAACATGATTAACGTATTAGAAGTCCAACCTTTGGCATAACACAGCGTAAAATCTTTAAAAAACACGCATCAATGATGAAATAAGTAACGATTAACTCCAACGAAATTCTACTTAATTATATCAAGAACACTTTCAATAAAAGCATCTCCAAATTTTTGTGTTTCGTCAAAAATCGAATTACCCCTCAATACTGTTTCTTAAACAATGCGAATTTGCAACCACGAGAAGCCTAACACTTTACCGACCGGCTCCTTCTCACGCGAATAGAACATTAAAAACCCGAATACAATGATTTCGTCCGAGTGATCAATAATTTAATATTTTTTTACGCCACATATACGATATCGCTCAAAACAGTCGCCTTCGTCTAAGGGAACATCGCAAAATCTACAAACGAAGGGTGTAAAAAACCGATTAACAGGCTTCCAGTCGGTAAAACGTTAAGTACACAAACGATAGATCGCGCGTGACATTAAAACAATAGATCAGAAGTAAAATTGTAACATTTAGACTGTGAAATAAATCGATGGTCAAACTCTAACGCTTCTAAACCGCGTTCACAAAAATATCGAACGTCTCGTGTGAATTCGCACGGAAGTTCGCCGCCTCGAGGAAAAGGGAAGTCGAACGGCGGAAAGCCAGTCGGGCTAAGAGATCCCGATTTCACCAGATGGACAAAACGATCCCGATCCGGTTGTCGCTCGGCGATTTCACTCGTTCGCCGGAGGAGCCCGCTTCTCGAAAGCGTGTGCCGCGACGCGACGACTTTGAAAAGTGAACGGAAACGTGATTTTCATTCGTTTTGTGCCTCGCTCCATTCTCCCGCCGCGGTTTCTTTTTTTTTTTTTTTTTTAACACCACGGAAAACTTAACGCGCGTTTCGGCCAGTGACAGCTGCGCGGCCCGCATTTCCCTATCGCAATATTGCACGATTACTTCTTTTTTTTTTCATCATCATTTCTTTAAATTCATCTTCAATTTCAATAAGGTGTTAGCACCAATCTATTATATCACAATGTTCCACTCCACACCACGCAATTGTAAATATATAAATACCTATACGTAATAGTAGTAGTAGTAGTAGTAGTAATAGTAGCAGTAGTAGTAGCAATAGTGGTAGTAGTAGTAGTAATAGTAATAGTAGTAATAGCGGTAGCAATAATAGTAGTAGTAGTAGTGTAGTCATAGTAATAATAGTACATAGTAGTAGAGATTTCCGTTTAATTAATAAAGGTTTCGATATAACAGCCAGACGATCCACGATTGTAACGTGTGCGAAACACGTTAAGCTTTCGGACCACTTTCGATATTTTCTCAAATTCTACATATGTGTCTGTATCTGTGTGTGTGTGTATCTATGCGTGTGTCTATGTGTGCCGAGTATTTCTCTCTTTCGCGCCCCACCTTCGCCAGTGTCCTCTCTTTCGACTAGTCGATACATGTACGCAGTGTTTCCGTGTGCTCCTCTTTCCCTTCACGCGTTTTCCCGCGAATAACTTCGTACGGATATGTTTTCTGTTCTCGTGTTCCTCTATCCGTGTCCGTGTCCGTGTCTCTGGATGTATATACATATATACATATAATTTCGTGTGCGCTTCCGTTTCGTTTATCCTAACCTGATCGCGTCCGGTTGGATATTGCCGATAAGCGACGAGCCGCGAAATTCGAGAAAAAGAAACCGGACTCGCGAACGAAAAAAGGAAGCCTCGATCCTCGCGACCGGAACCGCCGTAGATCCTCCCCCGCTTCCGTCCTCTTCCGCTCGCGGTCGTCGAAGAAGCCTTTCACCGAGAAACATTTCGAATCTGCCTCTCTCTAGCCAAGTATCGAGAGATTATATTCAATATAATTGTTTTTTCTTTTTTTTTTTTTTGTATTTTCCAGAAGGAACGGAACAACACGAAACAGTGGAGACGTAACGCGTAGAGCGGTCACGGGATTCAAGGTGTTCCCGTCGACGAGGAACTTCTTGTTCCACGAAACAGGAGGAATTATTAAACGCAAGTCGCAGCCAGACCGGTCTCTGGCGTCGTTTAAACGATTCACGGGCCTTTAGCCAGTCTGTATCTATTAGCCTGAAAGCCCATTAGAGAATTAAAGCACGAGGCTAGCGGCGAGCAAAAAGGATGGCTGCCATTCGACGCCAAGAATGAGAGCACAAATTGGCAAAGCGTTGGAGACCATGATTGACTGTCCCGAACGGTGGTGGTTGGAGAGAATGGAGACCGCGGTAAAAATGTCTATAAAGTGCCTCTATGCAACCCACCGATCCACAACCAATCGAACTGATAGACGAAAATATGCTCGCTATTGAAATAGGGTAAAGCGGATTAGAAGATTCAACCCAATTTGAAACCTCGTCACTTGGAACGTTCTACATTTATGGTTTATCTCATTTGCTATTGTTACAGCATTCTTACACCCTACCAGTGCGCTGGTGCACGATTATTGAGCAAAATGTTCGGTAACGTTTTTTAATTGATTAATTGTTGTTATAAATCTTGTGTATCTTGTAAATATGACTACTTTGAAACGATAAATAATTATTGCAAAATATTAATCCATTCAACACCAATGTTCCCATTTTGGACGACCCAGAATTATGTAGATTTTTACGTTCTAACTCCCAATGTTCCCATTTGAAAACAAAACAAAACAAATCCGTCTAACGATATAGAAAAAAGTTGGTATTTAATAGAATAAATAAAATTGATTTTTGTTTGCCGATAAATCGAAGAGATAATATACGAAGGATCGATGTGAACTGCAGAGGACAAAGAATTTGTTTGACCTTGGTATACGGATAAGAATAATTCTTATTGATCGCATAATTCCGCTATTACAGCAGCATCGAGATCCTCCTGCAGACTGTTCCTCGCGTGGTTCTCCATCCCCTCCGCGTTTTTCGTCCCGTCAGCTCGAAATACGCGACGCGCCTCGGCTGATTCGCATAACGATCAAATACTGAAGGAGTAACGAGCAACCCCATCCACTGATACTCGCGAATGCTTCCAGAAATATTTGCTCGACCGTGCGTATGCGTGAGAACGAAATACCGTGCGCAACAAGGATTGATCTGAAATCAACCTCAATTTTTTCTTTCTTTAATAGTAACTTTTTGCGGCAATCGAGTTATACAAGCTCCTTTTTTGGTTCTCTTACTTTCATATCTTAAAAACCGTCTGTGAAAATCTGACGAGAATTTTTTGTGAACTGGATAACAGTTATTAAATTGTATTTGAGAGAATAAGTTTAAAAATGTTCGAAACAAATTATGGTAACTTATACGAACACCTTCACTGAAAGCAATTTCAACGATTATTTGATATAAGATAGGTAAATTATATTACTCGCATGAACACGATGAAGGATTAATTAATTTACTGTTATTAATATTCCATGTATAATTACAATGTTACATTCATAAAAAAATACAATAATATATATATATATATTTATATAAATTACAGATAAGATTGCAACAATTAAAGAACGTTTAACCTTTCTTCTACTACACCTCCTGCTACAATATAATAATTTATCATTTTCAAATTCAGTTCACAAATTTCTCTTCCTTAACATCACAATAAAATTGCTACAGACCCGCGGTGGCAAGTTAAATTTCGACGTTATCTCTGCGACACTCCGCCTGCGCACAACTATCACGAGCCAACCAAAGCGATGCAGAATGCATGACCCGAAAGTTTGTCATAAGTTGAGTACAATTTTCTCCCAGCTCACGATCGGATAAAGAGGAAAACAGGGTTCGAAGTAGGATAAATGGTACGCAGAGGAACGTTTCCCGGGGTAACACGGAGGTCTGGAATAAAAGGATCGTGAAAAACGAGACGGTACAGGCGATCGGGAGAATAGGAGGAAAATATTCGCGACTTACGACACGCTTCCCCCGAAGATCATGCCACCGTAAAAATGTCCCTTCTCTGTGGAATCGACAACTCTGGAAAGTTAGTCGAGGAACTGAAACGAAAACGGGAATCGATAGAGTTTTTAACCCCTTGGCATACAATTACGAGTTAGGGTCATCGTTCGTTTCATGTGCCGCCGTAGACTTTGACGAGGTCTGACTCGTCAACAGCTATTTTCAGCGAACGTGCAGTATATTATTAGATTACTTAGTTGCTTCACTCGTGCGTCGATTCTGTTTTGTTTAGAATATTCAAAATGCTACACCCCATTCCCTCTTACAACAAGAATTTCAAAATAAAATGTTCTGTTTCCAAGCTTGCACATAACTGTTCGATTGAGCCAAAAATTAAATGGTATTTTTCGGACGTACCAAGTTCCATTTTATTTGTATGCCAACGGGTCAATGAAATCCTGATTAACAAGTCAAGGACGGATTCTTGTTTATACATTCCGTTGTTACAACGATAGATTCTTTTCCGTTCGAATAATATTCTCAACGATTTCGCTAGTCTCGTACCGAAAAATGGTACTGAACAGTATACGTGGAGGAGTTTGAACTACCCCGACTTACCGATGGATCAACTAACACTGAACTCATCCCTCGAAGGGCTAAAATAGTATCCTCCCTTTAAACGATCCCATTCCCTTCACAATTCTCATCGTTGAACTTTACCTAATTAATCGTAAGAGCCAAACCCGTATCCTACTCCTAAAATTAACGACACTTTCTTCGATTACCTTGGCAGCGTCCACCGTCGCTGATCGAAATCACCTCAACTTACTCTGTATATCACAAATTGCGTACACACGATGAAATTTAACCCTTTGCGCTCGAAAGATGACCGTCAGTCGCCAAATGATGGTTCCACAAATTTTCAAACTTCAGTTAGTTTATTTGTTAGTCAGACCCGGAGGTTAAATAGTCGTATATGTAAATTTTAGTATATGACTTAACCAGTTTGAATGCCACGATATTTCCCGATCGAAAATTGCCAAGCGGCACGATAGTGCTCGTCATATTCCGTGTCGAAAAATGCTAAGCAGCACGATAGAGCGTTTATCATATTCCGTGTCCAAAAAACAGCGCGATTTCGCTGTTTTTAGCTTACACGCAACAAATATTTCCTACAGTTCAGTTTTGTTCCGACATTCTCCTAAAGAATCAGTTCTCAGTGACTCTTTGAGACTGAAGGGTAACCGTAAAGTCGCGCATCGAAAGAAACCGAGCTTGCTGTGATTATGAGTTTCGCATGCGTATTAAGGACAGGACAGAAAAAACGCGATCGCATCGCTTAGCATTCAAACGGTTAACACTTAGCCGACCGAATGCGATCTCCCATTTTTTCCTTGACAAAGCAGTGCCATTGATTCTATTTACTTTTGTTATTAGTTGATCCTAAACTGATGTTGAATTTATTAAAAATTGTATTTTAAAAAATCTATGAACAGTACTAGTTCAAGACTAACTAATAACAAAAGCAAACAGAATCAATCGCAGCGCTTTGTTGAGCACAAAATTGGAGATCTCCCCATTCGGTCGGCTAAGTGTTAACTAAACTAAATGAAGTTTAATATAGACGAATCATAGTAAACGTTGTACATTTGAAAATCTTTGAAGTTAATATTATTAAACGCCTAACAGAGCCACATGCCTTCGGAGTGCAAAAGGTTAATTACCTTTTCCTAAACCCCATTTCCAAGATTCAACCAATGAACCTCTCTAAACCGTCACACCATAGATCATCGCGTTCGTCCCGAGGATTTAACCAACGAGAAACCGTCATCGATGCTCGATCCGCCCGTTCCATTTATCCCCACGCCGAGTCGCTGAACGTTCCGCGTCGGTGTTCACGCTTCCCTAAGTCGAGCGCGTACACCAGGCCCTCGTTTTCCCCGGCGCCGAGGAGGAAGAAGTAAGAGCCGCGGCGAGTCGAGTAACAACGGGGCTACCACGGTACGACAAGCACGCTGTGCTTTCACCATGAACGAAGAAGGGGCTGCAAGGGCTCGACGATGCTCGTCACGCTGGATGACTGCTAACGATCTCCCGGCGTGCGTTTTCCCGCGACCGCCTCGAGGATCGGCCGAAGTGCCGTTTAGCTCTCGCGAGTTCTACCAGGCCAACTGCATCGATCACAAGTTTCTGCTTCGCCCGTCTATCTTCGAAAGAAGAAGATCGTTGCGCGTGCTTGCAAACGGTAGATCGATCGATTCTTGATCGTTAGCTTGAAATCTGGCGGCTTCTGAATCTGATTTCGTTTAAATTAACCGTTTTAGTGCCAAATGACGATACATTGTCGTTCATGGATTGCCGTCTTATTATACGCATCACGAGAAACATGTACCCAAAATAATTGTATAAAACAGTAAAATGGTTCAAATTCGATGCAATGCAATTGAAAAAAAAAATTAGTTTGGTTTTTATGGGCTTTTTCCGAAGCTATAGCAAATTTGGCACTAAATATAAATATTGGCACTAAAAGGGTTAAATATCGCACGAATTTGATATCGGTATGTACAGTAGCGGACAAAAGTTTAAGATGAGAGGACAGTGTGAAGCATGGCTTTATGGTTTGTTAATATTGTCCGTACATTCATTTCTATTGTTATTACGATAGAATATTATTTATCGATTAGCATTGAATACAAATTTTGTTTATTATGCTGTTTTTTTATAAATCATTTAATTTATTCTGGATGATTCTTTGGTTTTAAATTTTTGTCCGCTACTGTACGTTTGTTTTACGATTCGTTGGTTGCTCGATAAATGTAGAATAAAGAAGAGTTTATAGTTATAGAATTATCAACGTTATGGTTATAGAATGAAATTACTAGCATTTACTAATTATTCACGTGACAAAGAACACCGAATTATATTTTACTCTTAAGACCTTGTTGGAAGCTCGATACAATAATAATTTCAGTAAGAAGCTTGCGAGTGTCTAATGACTTATGGACGGAAGTGTATTTTCCCTATCGGATAAAAGTTTGGAATCGCAGCGCGCTATAAGCTTTCCTAGGAATTTGCAAAAATTCGGAATCGTTTACACGAATCAAAGACTTCTACTCTGAACTCAACAACGTATGCAAAAAGGGTTCATACGCAATTTAAACAATTTTCCTTCACAGATACGAAGACGCTAAAAGTAGAACAAAAATTAAATAAAAATATCTTTTTAATACATCTTATACAGCATATATAATCTTCAAAGAAATGCTTAACTTCGAATAACAATTTAATTTGCACGCGATACGAACCAATCTCGGATGTATCCATTTCCATAATATCTTTCATAATATGTTAAAATTGAAAAATGTCGCTGAAACCCTTTTCACGTACTCCATTTGAAACGTGTGCGTGTTTATGGTTTCGAACGCGCCTTCGTATATCTCCACGCGTTCAACGCCACACGTCCCCCCGGCGACTCAACGATTAACGATCGATCGTTTTGACGACTTATGCACACGCGGACAATTCCGGAAATTGGCAGTGCTCGAAATCGACGCGACGGGCATGTCCACAGGTGTATTAGCGGGATTCGAAAAGGGGACGACGACGTCGAGAGGCGAGCGGTCGATACCGCTTGGCCGCGAAGCTAATTATACATCGGGGCGATGCGGTTCTTGTAATAAAAAAAAAAAAAAAAAAAAAAGAAGAAAAAAGGGGAAAAGCCGCGACGACACGCGCCCGTCACTCCGTAAAACTGTCCGCCGACTAATTCCCCTGAATCCCTCGATCGCGCGGCAAATCTTTCGTAAAATTGCCGGAGATTCGAGGAATTAAAGAGCCCCCCATCGGTCGTGAGAATCTTTAACCCTTTCACTGCGAAAGGCGTATATATACGCCATTACAAGTTCATCAATATTTACGACACGCGTAAATATACGCTCTCTGCATTTTTGTACTGCAACATCTGTACTGTTTTGAGTTAAGTAAATGAAGTTAGCTTAAAAAGCAAGTAAAAACAAATTTAAAAAAATTGATATTTTTAGTTTATTTGCAATTATTATTTTTTTAATTCTAAGAATGGCATCAAATCTCCGGGTATCGTTTTAGTCATTGGACAATAGTCAATGGATAACCAGTCGCAACGACTGACACGCGAGAATAACGCCGTCCGTATTGATGGATTAGTCCGAAATCGCGTTGCAGTCAAAAGGTTAACACGTGTTAAATCTACATGGTTAGCGGCCCAAACGTTAACCGGTCACCGTTTTTCGACGCCTGTATACTTTATCGTGTTTTTCTCTGCTTGACAATTTGAATATTTCGTCTGATAGGTAGAAAGAAGGATATCAACGAGATTAAGCGAAATCGGTGTTTCTAATCACAGAACTCTTTACGAATTCTTGGCGGATGTACTGTTCAAACGTTGAAAGTTCTCGTTCGAAAAGCCGAAACGTTAAGCGGATACTCGTTTGTAGGAAAGTGAATAGAAAATGCGATCAGGTCTGGAATTCTTGAACTTCCTTAACCAACCGCGTTTCGTTGATTCCGCTTATTAGAATGTACAGTTAGCGGACAAAAGTTTACAAACCAAAGAGCCAACGTCAAGAAATTAAACCAACTAATTTATACGGAACAGCATAATGAACAAAATTTGCTTCCTGTGCTAATCAATAAATAGTGTTCCACCATAATGACAATAAACATGAATGTGCAGACAATATTTGGTGATCATAAAATTATGTTCTAGATTGTCCTCTAGTTTTAAACTTTTGTCCGCTACTGCAACTCGCGCTACAATTTTAAGGGGAGTTTCTTCGAGAAAGAAATGTCTTAAGGGAAATCCTTTTCTTTGAATATTTCTTTAAGGGAAGTTACTTCGGGAAAGAAAGGGAAAAACCACACCACCCGGTATCATTACGGAAAATGTTCATCGTAAAACGTATCGAACGATCAAAGAACGGTTATCCGAATCTTCGATCTATCGTTCCTCGGATAATCGCGGTTTTCGCGGCCGTATATAGATCGGCGGTCGAAACGACAAAATAGCACGCGACGCGCGACGCGCGCATAAAAGATATAAATCGGATGGAAAACGTTACGGAAACACGAGAACTGTGTTTCAGTAGGCTAATCAGTACTTTCCAGTGGCATTCTATGCGTGAAACTTCGCCCTTAAGCCGGTTAATCGAGCACTGCCTCGGTATAAGGAACAAAAAAAAAAAATCGAGCTTCCTCGTTGAACCACAGATTAACGTATTCGAGATCAACGTCCTACCAATTTAGCCCAATTTGTATTATCAACGGGTTCTCGAAAAGATCGTGGATACGGTTAAGAAAGTAAATCGCAGAACAGGATGTATAAAAAGTGAAATTGCTAATTTGATTTTAAGTCCGGGTTTACATTAAAATCAGTCAAAAACGGTTTCTCAATCAGAATGCGTTGATCCAGGGTTCTGTAAGAGCATGCGAGCGGAAAGATTGTTTCGCGACTCGTTTAACCCCTTGACATACAATACTATAACAAACTTCAAATTTTATTATAATTGATCGACGATTCGAAGTTGTGCAAAATATGCTACACCTAATTATGGTAGGAATTATTATTTAACCCTTTGACATACAATGACGAGTTAGGATTGCTGTTTATTTCATGTGCCACTGAAGACTTTAACGAGTGTGACTCGTCAAGAGCTGTTTTCAGCGAAAGCCATGCAGTGTATTATTAGATTATTCAATTATTCCACTCGTGTATCTATTCTGTTTTGTTTAAAATATTCAACATGCTACCCTTTCCCCCTTCCAAAAAGAATTTAAAAATAAAATGTTCTGATTCTAAGCTTGCATATAACTGTACAGTTGAGTCAAATTAACGCTACAATTACCAAGGCTGGTCAAAATGACCGATTCGTGATTTTTCAGGGAAACTTTGTAAATTTACTGTGACCTTTATACTGTAATCATTACGGTTTGTTTCCCTTGTATTAGGTATTTTTTAAATATAATTTTCAATTTAATTTCTTTGTCACAAGTAAATATACTCTAACCTGTCCATAGGTTTAGTGTTAAATAGTATTTTTCAAACGCTTCAAATTTTGTTTTATTTGTATATCAAGGGGTCAACGAACAAGATTATCGACAAAAATTCCCAGTATTCCCGGGGGGCTGTGTCTCGATCGATCCCTGTGTTCCGTCTTAATAAATCCGGAAGATCTTTTTAAACGCACCGGAGCTAAGAATCGTGGATGCGATATAACTGTAACTTTTTATTCGCGCGGAAAGCAATTTTAATCCTTTCATCCCCTTTGTCGGAGCTCGTCCCCGTTGCGCCTCGCGCCTTAATCGTCTTTATTTCAACCGGACTGCGTCTACGATATAAAAGTGTTTGAAGAGTAAGAAGAAAAAGGGGGATGCACCGCGGCGATGAACGCTCGAACGTTGTTTCCAGCGGCTTCGAATTATTAACCCATTGAGCGCCCCGGCCTGAATAAAACGTTGATAAAGCACGAGCACGATATTTATTACGATTTTTCTCGACTTCGTTGTAAAAGGTGTAAATTATATTTTTAACGACAGCTTTTTTAACCCTTCGCACTCGAAAGGTTACCGTTAACCGTCTAACAATATTAACTTCAATATGATCCTGAAGTGCAAAATATTTACTAAGATTCCTTATATTAAACTTCAATTAGTTTTGTTATTTTGTATATTAAAATTTAACTTCTGGGTCTAACTAATAAACAAGCTAACTGAAGTCTGAAAATTTGTGAAACTATCATTTGGCGACTGACAGTCGCCTTTCGAGCGCAAAGCGTTAATAAGTAACGACGCGTTAAAATTACTCGGCAATGCATAACGAACAGAAGTTTTAATATAATTTGTAACGTGCTGCTGGGACAATCTTTTTGTAATTTTACCGGTTTCACCGAAGAAAGAAATCTGAATTATTTTATTATTAAGCAGAAATTTGTATGATTCTCGACGCCTTCGTAACTCTCGAAGGAAACATAAAGATAGAAATGCTTTAATTAAAGGTTCGAACGATTTCCGTGATGAACGCTCGAACGTTGTTCCCGGGGAGGTCGAGAATTAAAAGACCTGGATTGGAAAAAAGCTAGATGGTTCCCTTTTAACGGCAATTTTAGAAGTTTCTACGCTGAAATTAAATTTACACGAAGACCCTCGCCGTTTCAGAGCGACCCGGTCCGACGGCGCAAAGTTGTTCGATTTTCAAGTCCTTTCCCGAACTTCCACGACCTGCCGGAACTGCCGGTAAACTTCTTTGACAAAGGAGATCGACAGGCATGGCGAATGTCTCGCAATCGCGATAACGTTTCGCGCAGATCCACGCGCTGCTGTAACGTTCGATGGTAATCGAGGTTCCGCGCGAAACTCGGACAACGTTAACCAACAATTACGTGTAACCGTAGCCTAAGCGTGGCGACGAGAAGCGTAATTTCAGGTAAACGTCCATCGATCTACAGCGAAAGTTAATCGATGACGGACACGGAGCCACCAAGGTGTACACACGCGTGTCGCGACTTGGAGAACTGTAAGGAGAGACGGTCGTAACTGGTCAGACGCGCGAATCCTGTATACAGAGCTGAATAAAGTATTCTCAGGTATCTGAAACAAGTGTATCTGGTGATGAAAATATTCAGGCACCAGTTTGACTTTTAAGCTTTCATAAAGCTGAAACGAGCATACACGAGCGAACTTCTAGAGCGCATTAACCCTTTAACATACAATGACGAGTTAGGGTCGTCATTCGTTTCATGTGCCACTGTAGACTTTGACGAGTGATAAAAAGTGAAATTGACATTTTGATTCTAAGTCCGCATTGATAATTAAAATCAGTCAAAAACGGTTTCTCGTTTCGAATGCGTTGATCCATGATTCGGTGAGAATATATGAGCGAAAAAATTGTTTCACGACTTGTTTCATGTGCCACTGTAGACTTTAACGAGTCTGATTCGTCAACAGCTGTTTTTAGCAAACGCCGTGCAGTATATAATTAAATTATTCAATTCGTGCGTCTATTCTATCTTGCTTAGAGTATTCAAGATACTATGTCCTTCCCCCATTCAAAAAGAATTTCAAAATAAAATATTCTGTTTTCAAGCTTGCACAAAACTGTTTGTTGAGTCAAATTAAATAGTATTTTTCAAACGCATCGAATTCCATTTCATTTGTATACCAAGAGGTTAAAAATCGTACGATTATACAGTAGACTGACGATTCTCGTTTCTTAATTATCGGTTACCTTTCTACGCCCGGTTCGAACACTTTTATCGTGAACCATAAATGCTTCAGGTGCCGGTGAAAAAGGTTTCCCCGATCTTCGACTCTCGCCGCAATAACAACCACCGTACTCCTGCGCTTATTCTACTACATCACCCTACTAAAACTACCTCGATCCTCGCGCATCCTCTGTCCCCTGCGGTAATAATCTCGAGTTCGAGTACCTATAAAACCACGCGGCACGAGGCGAACGAGGCGAATTATAAAACTCTGAATAACCGACCACGCGACCGAGCGTTAAAAATTCCACCACACGGGAAGTCCTTCGCGACCTAAAATTTTATCCCGCCGTCCCATTTATTAAAGCAGCCGTAAAATTCCGAATTGCAGAACCCCGTTGTGTCCGCAGGAGAAACTTCGCGCAGACTCGCGAGGCTCCGGAAATTTTATCTCGCCGACCGACCTCTACCCTCTATCAAGAAACTCGTAGAATTTCCGGTCGAGGGCCCGCGAGGAGCACGGTTGCGATTCAAACGTCCGGTTCATCGGCACGGGGATAATTCCTGGCGCAGGCAGAGATCGCGCGTTCTCGAGACGGAAAGTCGCGGACGGAGGACGGAAGGGTCGAAGAAAATTTCGTTTACGTCTTCTTCGACGCGAGGCTCGCTGCTAGTAAATTCTAACACCGACGCGAATGTCGTTTGGTTCGTCTAGCGGGATTCGTTTCACTTTGTTCAGCGCAACGGAACACTCGGCTAGCGTATATTTGGTGTACGGTAAAATTGTATAGAAAAACAGAGGGGGAAATGGGAGGGGAGAAACGGAAAACAAAAATAGGCGCGAACGCGAGCAGAAATTAGGTGTCGTAGAGTCGGGTCGCGTCGAAAGCGAATGAGAATGCGTGGAAAAAGCAGAAAAAAAAAAATAATAAAAAAACGAAGAGACAACAAAAAAAAGAGAGAGGTCGAGAAGGTGTATATGTCTGCGGGTGTACCTAAGACAGAACACTTCCCATTCCGTTCGATAACTATAATAAATAATAAATTCTGCGTATACCGTGTTACTGTGATATAATATATATATATATGATGCGTGTCCGTGTGTGTATTTCCGTTCGTGTCCCCGGTACGTGTGTCTGTACGTCTCTGCGTGGTAATACATAAACAGTGAATAACACATATATAAAATCATTAAAACGATAAAACAAAATACAATAAATTATCCAATATATTAATTAATATTCTTAATCATCTGCGTAATATATTAATATTCTGGTTATTTTATATATATATATATGTATATGTTGTGTGTAGATATATTAATCATTAAATTATATACTTTTATATTATTATAATAATAATAGGTATATGCGTGTTCGGTAGTAGCCTTAACTATGCAAAGTGCCCCTTTCTTGCAAAAAAAAAAAAAGAGAGAAGATCGACGGTAATATCATTTGATCACAATATGGTAGCGGTTTGGCTCTTTGAATAGCTAGCGAACTCGGCGTACCCAAACTGCGTGTGCCTGCGTGCGTTATCCGGACGCGAGTTTACACGATTTCCTCCCACCATCGAAACACACGTACATCTGCATTCTCGTCCGTTCGTCCGTCCGTTCTGTCCGTCGTGTAAACGTTATCATACGTGCACGCGCGATTCGAGTCCAAGCGTGCACGCGTTTAATCGGGCCGCGTGCACTTTCGGACATCTGCGACACGATTGCATTATACTATCTTTCTCCATCTTTTCCTTCTTCCTTCGAACCTTTATGCGTTAATATACTATAAACGTGTGAGGAAGTAAATACGTTTGTGTGTGTGTGTGTGTTTGTGTTTGTGTTTGTGTGTGTGTATATATATATATATTAATAATGTAAATTTTCTCGCGTAAAAACAAACAAAGAAGAAAGGTAGAACAAACAGATTGCACCCCAACCAATTAAATATCAACGTGTAACGATGTAGCGGTGAATATCATAACCAGCCCTTGTTGAATAAAACAAAAGAAAAAAACAGATTGACATCGTTATTTAAACGTAACACTATCCACCGACCGTGCCGTCGGCTTGAACCGCGGCAACAGTCGTTTTAACCATTAACGTAATAACGTAGATGTATATATATATATATATATGTATGTATAATATAATAATAATAATGTATAGAACTACAAATCAATCCGGTTACAGATAAAACGATCCTTAGTTGTGTTTCGCCTATGCGCTTAAGTCCCGAAATTCGTGGAATGTCTCGCGTGATTTCCACTAATCATCTGCTGCAGCGTATTGCGTCCGCGGAGGTGTGCAGTTTAAATCGTAAATATCATAGACTTTTAGGTGTTCCAAGTAACAAATATAACCGCGTTTTATAGTTCAGAGCTCATATTAGAACTGTAAAGCGCCACTTCGTAACTCTTAACTCTGGTTCTCTTTTTTTTTTCTTTTTCGTTTTCTCGTCTACTCCCTCCACTTTTTTTTTATCGCTATCAAAAAAAGACCATTAGAAACGATGCATAGGACTAAAAGATTTCGTTGTTAGTCGATTAATATTGCGTGTCCCGTGCTTCCGGCGGTCCCGGAAGAACGCGAGCGTGTTGTGTGGCTGCGTGTCCCCGTGTCCCTATTATCTACGTCCTCTTGTAACATACGTGTAACACGTCCGTATATGTGTGAGTGTGCGTAATTGTATGGTGTCTCAGACCTGCCTGCCTCCCTCGTCGCGTATAATACGCTCTGTGTGTGTTCGCCTGTGTCTCTCTGTCCCCTCTATATGTGTTAGAGTGTATGTGTGTGTACCTGTGTGTGCCGAATATACTCCCCGAGATTCTCGCGATTCTCATTCCCCACAAGCCGGGAAAAAGCCCGCGAACTGGACCTGCACGCGCGTGGGCGTAATATATTGCCAACGATTCCCGAACGCCGATGTAACACACGATTACACTCTAATATGAAGTCCAACTATAAACTTTTCAACAACTATACGACTCACCCTGCGTATCGAATGAATTACTTCCGGTAGATCCGCGTTAATAATTAATAATTAATTAATCAACCGATATAATAATTATAATTCTTTTTCCGGCTGTCGAACGGCGTGTATCGGCCGCTAGGCAGCAGCAACTACGGGAGGAATTGGCACCACGTTTGCTCCCACTTTATATATATATATAATATATGTAATTCCATTAAATCTCCCATAATTAATATTTATATATATATAGCAATTAATGCGCGAATCGTGAACTCTCCCAAGCTAAACTCTCTTTAGTATCGTCGATCGGCGCAGCGCTCGTCCGGCCCAAAAAAAAAAAATAAAGCTGCCCGGTCTTTGGACAATGTTCGAAACTACGTTTCGTACGGGAGCCGGCAGAGCACGCACGTTTACGCGCGCGCGCGCGAGCGCGTGCAACCTTGTGCACGCATGCGGCAGCGCGTTGCCGATCGGTCCGAGGATAACGCGAGGTTCCGCGAGCGTAGCAGCCGAAATGCAAAAAAACAGCGACCCGCGCCAACTTCGATTCGTCTCCGTTCTCTCCGCGCTCTGTCTCCGTCTCGGATGCGCCGATCATCAATGAAAAAACAACAACAAACAACAAACGGTCAGGTGACCAGCAATCGAGAAGGAACTTCGTCGTCGCATCGATCGTAAAAAACCTGTTTCGAGTCGCGCCGGAGACGAATCGGGCTTCGAAATCGGCTCCACGAAGAACGATCCCCGCGGTAACCACGGACCACGGCTACGCGCATGCGCGCACGCCGTATCTCGTCGCCGATCGTGCCCGCGCATGCGCACCGTCGTGCGCCGCGCGCTGCTCGCCTGGCCCCTTTTGCGGAAGCCATGCGCACACGCGAGCGCGTAACGCTACGTGCATGGTGCTCGGCTCGCTCACATTTCCTCCCTAGAACGACGTTTCGTAACTAACGCGACAAGCCCACCCCAAAAGAACGTCGCACACTAAAACATCGTACACGCCATATTCGTGTTTACAAAAAAACCCCTTTCGCGATAGGAGAATCTTGTCGATTTCTTAAGCGTAGAACCTATAAAAGATTTGGTGTTCGAAAAAGAAAAAAGCCGAGAGAGACCGGCCTTTGCGTGGCCGTGACACCAGGGCCGTATCGTATTGCGATCTAAAATTCGACAATACATCCCTGCCGGCGCAGCCACTCGCGCTCTCTGTATAATTATTATATTCTTCTTATGTATAATATATATTATTCATTGTTACTTTTTTTCTGGTTTTCTTGCTTTCGGGGCGCGTACGTACGTGTAAATATATATATGTATATGTATGTATAAGATATATACAGACGCGTGCACGGTCCTTCCGCGTTTTAGGACAGCGTGTTCATGGTATCGTTAGTCATCGCGGAGAGCGCCAAGGTGCCCGTCACGAAATCGTTTAGATCGATCTTTCTTGCCTCGGGGTGTTTGAATTTAAAGTGCGTGCGCAGGTTGTCGCTACGTGTGTACGTGGCACGACAGAGAGGACACTCAAACCTGCCGGGGAAGTGGACGTGGTAGTGGTTCCTGATGTGCGTCACGACCTTGCCGCACAGCTTGCACCTGTGAAGGTTGCAGCCGCCTGGCACCCGGTCAAAGGTCAGCCGCATGTGCCAGGCTTTTGAACCTGCAACATCAACACAAGACAAGTCACTTTCAACTGTTGGTCTCCCAACACGACCTACACGACGACGAGCCGCCCGCGGCCCAGTCTGTGTCGACGGCGGCTCGATCGCTTCTCTTTCTCTCTCTCTCTTTTTCTTTCCTCATCTATACTATATACACATATATATATATACACTATATATATATATATATTATCTCTCTCTCTCGTTCTCTCAGTCTCAGTTTCTCTCTCTCTGCCTTGCCTCTCTAGCCACCACCTCATCTCTCCTTCTCCTTATCCTCCACCTTCTCCTCCTCCTCCTCCTCCTCCTCCTCCTCCACCTCCATCTCCTTTTCATCCTCCTCCGCCTTCGCCTCCTCCTCTCCGACGACTCCACCTCCTCCTTTCCTTTTTCCCTCAGTTCGCAGCCTCTTCCTTTACCTCCCCGCTAATTTTCCCCTCGTTTACCCTCCTACTTACGAATGAAGGCCGTGATCGTGCGACCCTGCCACACGTATCTCTACACGTTTTCTCTCTTCCCTGCCTCTCTACACCGAGGAGACGTTTTTTTTTCTCCTTGCCATCGAATCTCTTTTCCTCCACACCCCAAGAAGAAGAAGCGTGGCCCCCGGTGTTCACGCGTTACTCTCTTCGACGTGTGTCGTGCAGCATTTATTTGGCGCGCGAGAGAGAGGGTCGAGGGACGCTAACGGATCGATGAAACATCGTCGCGGAACCACGAACGAGATTACGAAGAAAGAAAAAGAGAAACGAGACGCGACGACTACGCTCGCCACCGGAACTGGCTGGGAACCGGCGCGCGGTAATTTACAAGCGCCAACTTGACCAAGAGGAGGATTCCAATGGAAATTTTGTATTTAATGTTCATCGACGTATATATATACCGTGCAAACATATAAATACGATTGCCGACGGGATCAAGCTTAACCCGAGTCCCTAAATGTGTCTGCCAGTGAAATGCTGGGTATTATTTAATTCGAATCGAATAAAATATCTTTAGTAAATATTTTTGAAGATAATTGCTTCGATCAATATTGTTTGGAAATTGAACTGGCATAAAACAGATGTTTGTTAGTGTATAAATTCAGAAATAGGAAAACAATGAAAGAAAAGAAAAATTGGACACCGTTTAAATTTTAGATTCTCTGATTTCAAGGATGTAAGCTTCAAATTTAGTTACTTTTAGTTATAGTCTGAATAGATTTTTCAAAAATATAGCAAACTACATATATTTCGCTAAATGTTGGTTATCGCTTAGAGTAAGCTTGATCCCATCATTAATTACAGGCATGCTTTTTTTTATATTTTTTTTACAGTTACATATATTCTTGTACTATGTTATATTGCAGCTCTAGAATGAACCTCTTCTTGATCAACAGCGTTGGTATGTCTCTAACACAGCCAATTGGTTACATTTATTCTAAAATTTCAAAATCATTGCGAATCTTAGAGAACACTCCATCGTATTAAAGGGCGATGCCAAATCTCTTGCAAACCGAGTCTAACTCGTATCCGTTAAAAATTTTTACCAACTGCCACGACATTATCTCTCTCTAACTCGTGTAACAGAAATGTGAAAATTAAAAAAAAAAAGAGAAAAAAAAAGAAAAAATTGAAAAACAGGGGCCAATCATAATCGTATCGCATAAGTGGAAAAAAGAAAAAAAAGAAAGGACACTCTGTACATCGGGATAAAGTGCAACACACATTTACTTTTGCGTAAAAAGTCCTCTGTAAAAGAAAAAAAAAAGAAACGGTCGTTCAAACTTTCAAACCAGGTGCAATTAACAAGAAAATGCATAATATGAACGGGTGACGTGTACAAGTTTGCTACAAGTTCTGTGCGTAGGCAAAGCGAGCTCTCCAAAAGATCATATTGTACTTTGGACACTTGGTTACTGGTTGCGTTACAACAGATTAATCGCTGAACTAACCGTAATGCTCCATCCATGGAGAACCAAAATTAAGAAAACCGAACAAAGAAACGAAACAAAAAATAAAAAGAAAGATAAATAAACGAACGAACAAATGATAATAAGAAGAACGAGCGAGAAAAAAGGAAAAGAATGACACGATGCCACCCGAGCCGATCGGTTAATCCCAGCGAATCGAAGCGGCGATCGCGTCTGGAGCCACGGAGGATCACCCCAGAGCAGGGAAATCAGCGTCGTTTCTCGGCTATGTACAAGTGCACGGGCCTCTGCAGCGTTGAATAAGGTCAGGATTGGCCTAACGCGTAATGGAGTACTCTCTAAGCGGCTGAACCGACGACCGGTTAATACAGTTACGAATCTCCCCAACCTGCTGGCACACAGAACACCTCCGAGTGCGTCGAGCTCTCTCGTCGTCCCTCTCCATTTAGCGATTTTTCGTTTTCCTTTTTTCGTTTCGTTTCTTTTCTTTTCTTTCTCTTTCCATTTTCTCGCTGCATCGTTACGATACGTATCGACAGAATCTTTCCAACGAGACGTTTACCGGAAAGCTACCTCGAATCGAAGCAGCAGTTACTTATTGCGCGCACGTTCACGGAAAGAGAATTATTATTCGCCGATTGAATCCACGTGGAGACGAGTAGCGATGGGATCGAGTGTATCGCGAATTGCTTGCGATTGGATTAAATTTTCAGATAGAATGGTCTGGTCGCGTGTATGTTCGAACCTTGCGTTTTAGGAAAAGATAACTCTACAGTGGTAAATGAAACTTTGTGTTTCAGATAGTAGCACGTATTTTTATATAATCTGTGAAGTAATGAAATTTACATATTCACACGGCAACACTTATGCATGAAATTTTAAGGAACTAATTTTTAACACAAAATATGTAATTTTAAGCATATACCTAACTTTATCTGTAATTTTTGTTCTGTTATCAATTGCAGTAGTTTTAACGAACGTTGCTTCTTTTGCTATATCTTATTTTCTTCTGTAACACATATCTAATTCTTATTGAAAATTGTTTCAACAATGCATATTCAATAAATTTGCTAAATTATAAATCGGTATTATGTTCTTAAATTTTACAGTAATAGCGTACGTGTACTATGTCTTCAATTTCACAGTCTATGTTCTCAAAGCCTCTTCGAATAACTATGCCTCAACAATTGCTATCGAATAACCATTCTGCAGCAAGGTTCGAACATTATCGGTTCGCCGATCTCAAGCAACCCCGTAGCAACGTTTATTTCTCAAATATTACTCGACCCTATCAAACTAGTGCCTAGTTACTAAATCGATGCTCGCGACTACATACACTGTTGCTCAAAAGTTTATATACATGTGTTCATACAGCAATTTTCTTAATTTTCCATTATTATTACAATCATGCCACATTATCTTTTTCTTCCACATACACACTTTCTATTATTGTTTATTATTTTTATGCATCCCTTTTGCTATTTTCCATATTTTTTCTTCTGCAGTTCGTGTAAAATAAATTTTCAGTTGATTAAGTTTTCTAACGATAAAATATAAATTTACATTACATTACACACTATCCAAACTTTTGAGCAAACATATACCTCGAGTTCGTTCCCATCGCTAAGCCACCATTGAGGCGTCATACGAGGTGTTCTATGATTCATGAAAATGGAGGCCCACGTATAAAGATCCAAACAACAAACAGAAAGAGAGAGAGAGAGAGTGAGTGAGTAAGTGAGTGAGAGGTGGGGGAGGAAATTGGAGAGAGAGAGAGAAAGGGAACATCTCATCTGAGGGACCGATCAATGTTTTCTCAAAGACTCGAACAGTACGCGATGCATGGTTGCACGTGGTTCAAGGTGCATGTGTAACCGATCTGTCGATAACACGAACGATGGTGATCTTTTTATTCTCGCCACTCCAGGGGATCAAGCTTCCGCGACTCTAGCTCATCGAGCGTGTACAGACTTCATTTTAGTAATACCCAAAGCACGAGCGTGTCAGTATATGCGTGCCAAAGTCTCGTACTCGTTCTCGTTGTGTCAAAGATCAATGTGTGTGTGCGCGCGTGTGTAATACATATACACTAATGTACAAACGTGTGTGTGTGTACGCGCGTACGAGTGGTATACATGTATATACCCCCCTGCGCGCGCGCGCGCGCACCCATGTCAGACCAATAACTACTCCTGTGATAAACCGATTCCGCGACTGGTCGACGTATCGATCTACTGCATTCACGCTACTACCTCTCCTCTCCGCTACCGATTAACGTGCAATTTAAATAATATTTGCGTGATAGGACAGACAGGCGGACGTTTATGGGGAAAATGTGAAAGGTCATTTCGTTGAACCCCGATCGATCACAGCCTTCCGTGGTGGCAGGGCGTTAAAGGGAAAAGATGCAGAGGGTTGGAGGGAGGGGAAAAAAGGGAGGAGGGATGGGGACGGTGTACAGTGAACAGGGAACAAGGGGTGCAGGAAGGGTGGAGAACGTTAGGCGAACGGGTGGTAAGGAGGGGTGGTGGGGAGGGGAACGTTTCAAAGACGTTAAAACTTTTGACGTTCCGCAGCCGGTTCGATTTTCAATAAAATCTGATTTCCGGCGAGCAGACCGAGCGCGTTTTCATTTCGAAGCGAGACGCTCAAAGGTAGTGCAGAGAGACCGACGAACCGATCTCTGCAGCGGAATACAGTTCACGACCGTCGATCCGTCGACGACGTCGCGCTCGCTGCCGGCAGAACTTTGTACAACCCCTTCTGGTCCTTTATAATATTTATGTACATACATATATATATGGGATAGCCGTGGCGGTCTCCCTCTCCACGGTAACAGGTGGCGTGCTGCACGAGAATAACTCCCTCTTAGGGAGAAGATAGATCGAACGAGCGGAATGAGATCTTTCGGACACGTGAGTTACAGAGAATAGCTTTAGCTTCTTTCTGAAGTTACGTGAACATCTTTACGCGGGAATATCCTTTGAGGAAATATTCGTGAACTAGAATCCCGACTCGAAATAGCTGGCTCATAGATAACTCTAAGAATAGTTGCGATAAAATAGCTGTAATATATTTAGAGGCGTCTAATTGTTGGTCAGCGCGAGTATAAACAGGTGAAACGACGTTAAGACAAACTATAAGCAATTGAGAATCGAAATATAGATGTTTTATTCAAGAGGTTTAAACAACCGAATACGCGCAGTATTTAAATGAATCGTTGCTCATTTCTACAGCGTCGCGTGATTTATGGACAACAATGAAAAAATTGTACGATATTCAAATGAACGATTAACCGAGACGTGGATTAATCAAGAGTGATTAAATATTAATGAACAAATTTTAATGTCCAAGATATATAATGAGCTGACTTCTTTCTCTCAATTATTAACAAGCTAAATTAACAAGCTAAATGGCACTTCCAATTTAATTATCGAACACTCTGTTGAAGCGTGTCCAAAACTCAGTGAACTCGTTAACATATCGTGTACAAGATCTCATTGCACATCCTCGAAGCAGCATTCCTCGAAAGCAAATCTTGTCGATCCTCCTTGCCAGCGACCTGTTACCATTTGCGAGCGGTCCGCGTACGCGCGGAACCGATAACAAGTAATACGGCACACGCTTTTGTTAGTGTAGAATGATATCCTCCTCGGTTAGACTTTGTTAGACTCTCTGGCTGGTAATATGCGTTAGCTGGTGAGCTGCTGGTTACACGGTTACATTGCGTGTTCCTCTCTCGGGTGAACGACAAAGGCGTATATATGATGTACAACAGTTGTGCTCCCGAGTGTATACACAAAGAGAGAGAGAGAGAGAGAGAGAGAAAGAGAGATTTATAAAGAAAGAAAGGGATAGACACAGCTAGATAGATAGGTAGATAAATAGACAGACAGATGAGAGAGCAACAGAGCACGGAGATACGCGTGTATAACGAGCGAGCGAGAGACAGAGAGAGAAAAAGAGAGACACGAAAGATTAATAGGCGCTGAAAACGGAAAACGGAGAAGCAGCTGTTCGAGAAGAGACGATAATACACTCTCTATTTGTCCTCCGACCGAAACGAGAATCTCCTCTTTTTCCAGAGGGACACACCAACAAAAAAAGAGAGAGAGAGAGAGAGTGAAAGAGCGATGGCTCTTTCTTCCGTAAAAGTCGGCCGCCGAAAGAACAACTTTCGCGTGTGTGTGCAAGGCACAACACAGCGCGTCGAAGCGCACGGACCACGAAGCACACATCCCCCTCTTTTGCATCATGCCTCCTTTTATCAGTCTTCTATTAAATTTCTTTTTTTTCCCCTCCTTCGTTCCCACCCATCCTCCTTCGATCCTCCTCCTCCTCCTTCTCCTCCGCTTTGACTGTCCTGCAACCCTTCCCCAAAAATAGCAAACAACGGTCGACTCGAGGTGTTTTTGCAACGGTATCGAGCGACATAATCCCGTATCGGCGTACGATAAAAGTGCATAACACACCCGTGGTCCACGGTATTGGAATTTGCTTGAATCATCGTTATATTTATTTCACAAATTTGCTCAGTACAAAAATATTACAGTGTATATAATATATATATTTGTAAATATATATATGTATATTTGTTTAAATATGTGTATATATAATTTTGTCCGTCATTCTCTTCGAGTCCTTGTCGCTTAATTTAATATAATATACCTATTTATACGCTAAGTTAGGAATTCTAATTGCTAGGTACATCGAGTGTGTTTGTGTTGTCTGCGTGTGTGCGTGGACGCGCGTGTGTACGTGTACGTGTGTATGTTCGTTCACCACGGCGGTAATTTTATAAATACTTATAGTAACGGTAAAATACGTGATCTACGCTGGAATGCAGACAAACGGCCAGACAGGCAGGCGTATGGCACCTTCGGGTTTCCTCCCGCGTTCCCAATTAGGAAACAGCGAGAGACGTTACTTTTTGTAGTGCGACAATGAGTGTACACGCCTGATCCGTCGCGACGCGACAGTCCGTCGAACTTGGCGATCCAGAACGAATAGTTGACGAAAGGAAAAGTCGTTCGTGTATAAAACAGTGAAACAGCGTCAGTGTGTTGCTTATGCGCGTTTACAATGACCGGAAAAGGTACTGATGTATTCTGCAAACTTTTGCTTCTCACAGCAGCATCGAATTAACCCCCCGCGTTCGCTTTATAATAAAACTGCATGAATATGGAAAAATGTATGAAAGCTTTACGAGAGCTCCGTGCGTTCCACGGGAAAATGCACCGGAAACCTCGTGCGGCTTGCAAAAATACTTTTCTCAGTCACTGTACCGTAGACAGGTCAAATTTAAACTCTTTCCAAGGTATACACGGTGAATCGTTCAAAGGATCGACCGGCCAACGCGCTACGTCAACGTTGCTCTGAACGCGTCATCGCGGCGACGAGCATCATAAATCAGTGTCCCGGTTCGTTCCCCGGGTCCACGCGCGAGTAATTGTATTTCGTTCGCGCGTCGAACACGAGTGCGATCCGATAACGCCGTCTCTTCGAAGGCAAATTGAACGCGAAAATGGCTAGACACGTCCGCAGACTGTGCCGACTAACCGACGAACCCTTGCACAGGCCACCCGTACACGCTCCTCCACCTCCTCCTATCACGAATCGGAACACCGTGGCGCGAGAGTGCAGAAGCCAGAAATACTTTTCAGAGGGGCGGGAGTTCGATCGGGGCAGCGTTTAATCGCACACGGAGGTTTCGAACGGCAAAAGTATCCAACAACTTCCATTCACCCTTGGACCATCTCTACACGCGTCTGGTTGGCAATAGCATACATGTAGTAGGGAAAACGCGTTCGAGAGGATCGATCGATCGGAAGAGGAACACCTTCGAAAATAAACGGGAACGCTGGAAAACGCTACGGAAATAGGGGAACTGGCACACTCCTCAGCCCAATGACGCCAGGGCAACGCGTTTCCGGCCAAGGGAGTTCCCGAAGAGGCTATCGCGACTTTTGTTGGCTGCATTAGCTAATCAAGCGAGCAGCGCGGGCACGGAGGGAGGGAGGGAGGGAGGGTGAGAGGGAAAGAGGGAGGGAGAGCTCCGCGAAACGGTTGGTTTGTTTCGATTGAACAGCTCTCGCGCAGGTGTGCGGTTTTCCACGAGATCGCCGTGCAGGGAGATGAAGTCATTCAAACTCCGCCTTTTGTTTCGCCCTTTATTTCCAGGAAACTTTTCACCACCGGCTACAACGCGCTGAAAATAAAGGGAACTCGATCGGGCGGAGCAGACGAACAGGGTAACCGCCTCTCTTTGGCGTCGATTCGATCATGCAGCTACTTTGAGGATCCGTCTGGCTCCTTGCAAACGATGTACCCCGTCTGCGATGGAATGAACGGGAACGAGAAAAAATGTGTGTCTAGTTTCCTCTCGATGACCAAGCAGGAGGATCTACGATCTAACACGGATGAATTTGTAACCGAACGTATCCGACCAATTCGATTTCGCGTTCCTAAGTTTATCATTGTACGAGCCCTGCTTTCCCGCGTTGCCTTCGAACGTATTTATACGGCTGCCTGATACACGTCACGCTAGCGAAGAAGTCGTACACGAAAATAGAAAGAGTGCCCCGACTCGCTGTGTTTTCTTCAAACTCGAGGTGGAAGGGAGGCGAAAACGAGAGCCCTGGCGATATCGAACACCTCCGATCGCCTCTATTTGAATTTCCTGCGAGAAAGTTCGCGGAAAGTTCGCCAGAAGTTCGATCGCAGCAAATCCAGCTGACGTACCGAGTTGTTGTCGCCCCGATGGGAACGACTTTCGTCGCGTTTCTACTAAAACACGAAGCGGACCCCAGGAAAAATCCCAAACCCGAAAGCACTGGTGGATCCTCGCGAATAAAAATTCCATCCCAAACGGTCGAGCTGGAGCCCGGGGATATACGGTTGCACACCTTCGAATCGTCAAGCTACGCGTAAGCGGAACGGAACGCGGTCGTGACACAGTAGCAATAGGGGAGCGCGAAGGGACAATACGTTGTTCCAATGCTACAGCGAGAGAGGTACGAGCGATCTTACGCCGTGCCATCGGCTACCGGACCGACTTGCCACAATGGAGGCAGCTGCACACGCAGTTGGGAACGACAATCGTGTCCCCGGCTATCCGGACAAACATATCGCTGCGATGGCCGGTAGGGACCGGCAACAGCCCCACCACCACCACCATTTACCACCGGGGACACACCGCCGCCCGTCACCCTCGTGCACGAGAGAAATTCCTCGTGTCCCGGAGGGTAAGCAAGGGCGGAGGTATATATCCAGCAGGGCAGCTGGCACTCTGACCTTGCGAGGGGCAAACCCCCTCTCTCTTCTCAGTGAGACACCACTACTGGCCAACACTGTAACAGAGAGAGAGAAAGAAAGAGAGAAAGAGAGAGAACGTGAGACGAAAGAGGGAAGAAAGGTGGACTGGCATGGAAGTTGATTAGCGTGCACCAGGGGCGGGAAACGCGAGGGACGCGCGCGACGAGGGGAGGAGGGAGGATGCGGGCCCATTTTCGGGGAGGGTCACACGACGCTACGAAATGGGACGATCTTTTCAACCCGAAACCCGACATTTGCATACACACGCGCTCTGGCATCGATCACCGCTTACGTTATGTGTTCCTCGACAACTGTACTGTGCAGAACTAGCGGACAAAAGACAGAGATAAAGAGAGAGAGAGAGAGAACGAAAGCAACGTTGAGGGAACACGAGTTGGTAGATATAAGAAGGATAGTAGAAACTAGGATAAAGAAGGTCGACAAGTACCGCTATATCTCTGAACCTCTCTCTGTCTCTCTCTTTCGTATCTCTCCCTACTCTCCGCCAGTGCATCCGAGCACGGCCTGTGTTTCTGTGCATATGGATGTGTACGGATGCGGGATAGCTCAGCTTTCGTGATGTATGTGTACGCGCGGATTCAACGGAACAACGGTGCAACTGTCATGGAAACTGTTTCAGGACACCAGTTTTCTCCCTCCCGACGACGATTCTCTGGCGACGCGGCGGCTATCAACCCCCTCTCGGATACGTTTTCTCCCCCTTTCGGTTCAGAACCAGGTGATACTCGCGCGAAAAGATTTGGCACAATGCAGGGGCGACTATTAACTGGTCGAGGGAGAGATGGTGCACGAGAATTCACAGCCAAGAAGGAACGACGATTTATTTCAACGACAGCCATCGAGGACAGCCTTCGAGGAGTACGAACCGCTGCTTAAGAATGGCCAAGAAGAATTCCGACTCCTCTGTGCGATGATACACGACGAATTCTAAGGGGATTAAGATATTAGGTTCGAAGACAGCGCGAACCTAACTTCGCGAAACCCCGCGGGAGAGCTCGCTTAAAAGCTTTCCTTGGCAAACCGATTCATTTTTAATGTCCACGGGATTATACTGCAGCAACGGATAGGAGGGAGGCGTTCCTTGCTTTATCTAGCGCGAAACTAAAAATGGATGGCGCAAGGTTAAAAATAATTCCACCCTCTCATGCGAGGAATCCATAAATCCCGGAACGAGCAGAGCATTCGAATTGTTGCTGGCCTTCGCAAAAACGTATCGCAGCCTAGGTTCGAGAGGAATATCACGCGTTGGATGGAGCCAATAACTAACGCTGATTGATCGCGCGACCTCCCAGGAACGAAAATAATGACACGCTGGAGGCGCTGGACGAATGCAAACAAAAGGTGCACCAAAGCGAAGGATGGAGGTTTAAATGCAATAACCATTCGGATGTATCGTACATTCTGCAACAAATTGCAACAGCGTCGACTGCAGAAAAAGAGCGCGCGCGCGCCTGCGTGTACGAAAAAGATGGATAAACGCGGAATGAAATGTTTGCCGTTTCAAGGTTTCTAATAGCAGATTAAAATCTTAATCGAAGTTGCAGGGGATTTAATTAAATCTTGATTACAACCATCGACGCTGTTCGGGTGTTTTATTAAATTCTCTATTCCGTAACGATTATAATAGACGCGATAAAAAAATTTGAATACGTCCCTTGAGATAAAAGATGAATCTAATTACGGTAAAAGAAAGATTGGGGTTAGTATTAAAGATCCTAATTCGAACATAACAGAAAAGTTTATAATAAAAAATTTCGCTCAACTCTTTGAGGCACGATGGGATTAAAAGTGTCCCAATTCTCTTGATGCACAATAATGCATGATAGGACATTTTTCGACCCATCTCTAAATATTGCAATGGCTGTATCATGCGCATAGGTTTACATTCAGTCTTACTTACGCAAAGCAGTTGGTAATACCATAAAAAAATATCATAAATATGTATCATTGTATTGGCAAGTTTCAACATGACAGTACTTTGTTAATAAATTTACACAAATTTTGTTTAATTTAAAACGCAACAAAATTTCTGTGCAAACTTGGGTCTATTTATTCTCTGAAATCATGTGCCTCAAAGAGTTAAGGGTTAAAAGAAATCTTATTTCATATCTGCTCCGGCAAAAGAAGTCATCGTAACCGGTATAATATATCGCAGGGTAATTGTTCCAGTCCGTGGAAATTTAGTATTAAGTTATTACGTTATACACTTGCGATTTAATCTTCTGCAAAGAATCGTTTCCTTTTTACCCGGAATCGCCAGCTTTACGAGACACCGCGTACAATACAATTCCACGGTGCACCGGACCACGTGGTCGTAATAACAGAGCTAAAGAAGAGACAAGGGTTTCTCGGAGGATTTGAATCGCGCGTTTAAAACCTGAATCCTGCATTAACCGAGCGTTTTAACGGGCAAACCATTTCGTTTAAACAAACGTATCCGCGTCGAATGCTGTATAAGCGCACGCGTAATACCAGTTATTTGAATAATTTGTGATTCAAACACGACACACGGTATTCCGTAGAGATTAGCGATCATTAAATATTGCATTAAGTCTGGCTAAAGTTATTACCGGGAACCGGCGAACGCTTTGAAATTGAAACGAACCAATTCTAACCATGGACCATGGTTTTGCGTACACCGTCCATCTATCCCGGTGAAATCGAATTATCCGACATTAAACATTCTTTTTTCGAATAGTCTGGCCAGAAATACCTCCATCGTTCACTTCACACCGCTATCGCAGTCCAAAAGTTGCCCGAACAATTCCAACGGTTAATATCTCGGAAACTCTTTCACGGGGTGGTAGTAGATTTCAGAAAAAAAGCGTATTTCATGCGCACGTACGAAGAAAGTCCGAAAAAGTTCGCGAATGGCTGAAAAATCCCCCGCGATTTACGTATACGAGCGGCAAGTTCGCGGAACAGCGTACCTCGCAGACGATTTCTTAGTACCGACGACCGGAAGTCGAACGTGGCTGTCTACGTACGTGCACGTAATTTATCCATAATACCGCGACATAAAGAAACAAAAAACGTTCGAAGGGAACGAAACCATGTCAAACGTGCCAGCAGCACTCGTTCACGCTGGCGGTCGAATGAAAACGAGGAACTCCACGCGCCACGACCCTCGCACCGGAAATCCACCCCTGGAACCTAACACGGAGAGGAAGTTCGACAAGGCGGGAATCGTTCCTGAGGAGCGTCCCTGCTGTCTCTGTTTCACGGTATTTTCACCAGCTCGCGAGGACGTGTCTCGGAATCGAGTTTCTGCAAGTTCCCGGGTTGCGTATCGGTGCGGCGCGATCAGTTTCGAAGACTTTTCTCCTCCATTGGCTAAGCTAGCGGAGTTTAAAGCGAACGAGCACGAGAACGGAAGGCAAAAGCCTCTTGTGTCGCGTGCTCGAGAAAACGAAACTCTTTGCCGGTAGCTGGGCCCGCGACCTTCTACACCCTCGCTCCACCCCTCCACCCCATCGGTGATCCTCTTATCGAGCAGTCCGTCGACTCTCGCTCCGATCGTTCATCCGTGAAGTACGACCCTGTAATAAGGGCGAGAAGATATGCCTTTAAGGAGCTTATCGCGAAAAGGACCCGCCCCGTACTCTTGGCCTCGAGTTTCTCGGTCTACCACGTTTACCCCTTTCGCTCTTCAGACCGATCCCTCCGCCCCTCGAGAATATTAAACAACCGATAGCCCCGCGAGTACCGTCGACAGCTATAATACGCCGTTCCGTCTCCTAGAAGCAACTTTGTTTCGAGATCGATGAACGGTACGCGAGTATTGTTCGCGCCGTGGAGTTCCGGTGGCTGATTTTCCAGGCAGAAGTAATGGCACGGGGAAGAACGGAAAATGACGAAAAAGAGGTGGGGGGGGGGGGGGTCAGCGGCGGATCGAAAGAGGAACAGACTGTCGGCGACGAAGTGGGAGCGTTTGACGAACGGCGGTTTTAATTGGCGAGCAATTAGTGCTAGACTGATGTTGTCGATGTTAGCGCGAACAAGGGAACCGATCCAGCACGCTCGTGTCACAAAGACTTCCGGTGTAACAGGATTTTGCTGCACATTCCGTTCGGTGTTCGGTGTAAAATGGACGGCAGTTGGAATCGAAGTTTGGGATGAAGATTAAGATGAAATTGTGAGATAAGTTAAATTTAGTGCAGGTCGACTGTAGTTTCAACGTCTCGGCGATGGATGGCAAGCGATACGAAAGTTACGAGTTAGTTCGAGTGTTGGCTCGGAAATTATTTTTGAACAACATGAAGTTTTAAATGCGGAACAAGGTTACTATGAGAGTAACGGAATTTGTTTCACGAGAAACGAACAGTGTTCTGAGAAAGTTTGGTTAATGTTTGGAATTGCTTTTATTAGGAGAACGAAAATGTGATAAATATTTCTAACTCGAGGCGAAGCTTGTCAGCGATGCATAATGGAAAAGATGACTAAGATGTATGAAATTTGTTCGTAGTGTTTCGAAGAATTTAAATTAATTATTCATTCAACCCTAATTCAACGCAGAAAAAATTAATACCTCGCTACGTTGCCCTCTCCGGCTCCCGTTTTTCCTTAACGTTCGAACTTCGAGCGATCCGGAAGTTAGCCAATCGAAATTCCCTCGATCGCGGGACCACGCAGAAGAAAACAGTCCGTTTAACTGAATTGAGACGTCTCTGGGGCCTGCTGCTAACAACCGCGGCATTTATAAGGATATTTTTTGCAACGCTGCACGAACAAAGAAGTTATTTAAGCAGCTAATTTACAACGACCCGACCCGCATAGCTAACCGACCGACTAGACGACAGAGTCGAGAGGAAGGGTGGTGGTTGGGGAAATAAAACGGAGGCGGACGGAAGTTGGCGAAAGAGATCGATCAGTCGACGGAGGGAAGGTGCGCAGCAAAAAGAATAATTACGCTAATGAAGGGAGCGCGATGTAATTAAATGTAACAGGGCGGTCGAACCGATGGACCGTGTCGTCGAACGCGAAACGACGAAACCCTTTTTCATTCGGTCGCCAACCGTGAAACGACGGCCCTTTGACCGAGAACCGAGCACAGGGTAGGGAAAGTCGTCGCGTAACACTAATTTCCATTTCGCCTCTGCCAAGAGTTGCTCTACTAATGCACGGGAAACCCCCACCGATTCCCCTGCACCGGCTGCTGCCTGTTAAAGGTCGACAGAGCTGTGACACCCGAGGTCGAGAAGGTTCCAGTCGCGCGAGAAGAGAGAAAGCGAGACACGTGACAACGTGTCTCGTCCGATGACACCAAGATCCACCAACGATCCACCCTCTATTTCTCTCTGTCCCTCGACCACGCCGCTGCGGTGTTCGCGTATCGCGAGAAATGCATGGAATTAATCAAAATGTCTGGCAAACGATCAGTAATTCATCGGGAACGAAGATCCGTCGCGGGTGCACCGTTTAATTTCTACGAAACGCTATACGAACTTCCGCTTGTCCTGTCTTTCCCCAACCCCCTCCCCCGCCCGCGTTACTCGTTCACGAACGACTTTTCCTTCGTATCGTTTCCAGCGCTCGATCACAGACAAACAGACGCAAAGTGGCGGCAGCGGTGGTGGCGATCTCGACGATCGCACCCAGATAGACGAATATACAACGCGCGCGTCGACTGCTCGTCAATCGCGAAATCCGCTTATCCATCACGATACGATGCCGGATACGAGCGGCCGCACATTGTTGGCCGGCGATAACCAGCGGGGCTGCTGCGAATTTCGCACCGCGATCAGCCCGGCTTGATAAGTACGGAATTACGAGCCGATACGCCGCGTTTCTCGTCCCGTTCCGTCGTTAAAGTCTCGTATACTTCCCGACCATCTTGCGTGACTACTAGCATGTCACACGCCGTTTTCCAGGCAGAACGCTACGCGATCTCCTACTACCGAGCGTGCCAGAGCAAGGTGCACGCGGAACAGCAGCAGCAGCAGCAGCTGTCGTCGTCGGGGTTACGAGCCTATCGAACGAAAGAACGGGTCGACGAAACGGTTCCTGACGTTGACTGACGAGACACGAAGGAAGCTGAGAGACGAAACGACCCTCGAACACGCGAGAGGTAGTAGCTCGTAGTGGCCGGGTACTATGCGGGAACAGCGAGCGTTCGAGGATTTCGGGATTGCAAATTATTGGTGCTCGCTTGAAATTACTCGAGAAATTAAATGCGATTCTCTATTCCACGTTAACGGTTAAAATAAAAGTCTACGATTGTTGGCAGGGAATAGAGAATGAAGAGAAAGAGGATATACGCAGCGTGAAACCGAATGATAGGTCATTGGTTTCACGAATACAGTAGAATTCTGGTTACTGGAAAAATGTTTGCCCGATTATCTGGACGAAAATTTTAAATAATGAAAAGAAATAAAGAAAAAAAAAAAAAAAGAAAACTGGAGATGAGACAGACATTGAACACAACAGGTTTTAGTACAAATTATATTATATTTGATTTGCATTGCTATACAAAAATACAAATGAACATCAACGAGAAACGTTCTGTTGACGTGTCCGAGTGATTTATCAGTGAAAACTCGAAAACTCCAGATAATCGACATTCTACTGTAATAAATGCTTCGCGAATGAAATTCTTAACCTGTTAACTGGGAAAAATTCATCCTCCTTTGTATTCTAGGAAAACGAATATACTCTTATAGTTCTAATAAACGTACATATTAACCCCTTGCCTCATGACCACAAGTTACACCTACGTCACACTCTGTATCTATAATAAAAATCTATTTCGCACGCAAACACGAAATAATTGAAATGACGTTCAAATAGCGAATAGCTATTGACGCTAACATATTATGCGATCTCTGAAAGAAAAAAAAAAAAAACCAGAAAAAAAGAAAAACAAAATCATAAAGCAAGGGGTTAAATTACATTTACGTTTACAAGAACCAAAGCCTAGTCCAAGTGAAATCCGTTCGCTTGTCGTTAACCAAAGAAAGTTCTCGAGCAACGAACGAGCCGGCTAACAGGTTAAGAGGATTTCGCGAATGGAAACGAATTAAGCCATCCCCCGGCTTGTTAAACAGCAAATGCTCGAACGCTCGAACACCCCGCGCGTACAGCTGGAGGTTTCTAGATGGAACGGAAATAGGCGAGGCTCGGTTCAGGTCTGCGCGGTGCCGCTGGACCTCTGCAGTATCTGTATCTCGGGGTGTTTCTGTTTAATGTGACCCTTCAAGTTATCCAGCCGTGTCCTACGACAGCCGCACAACGGGCACACGTAGTTCCCTGGATTGTGGGTCAAGTAATGATTCTTTAGATTCGACACGACCCGACCGCATAGTTTGCATTTGCTAGTGTACGTGTACGGCAGCTTTTCGAAAAAGTCCGACAGATTTACTTTCTCAATGTACGTAATCGGCGCGCACTCAGTGCCCTGAGGGGTTAAAAGTGTCGTATCTGCAAATAGAGAAAAGTCGTGTGTGAAAAGGCGGCCATCGGACGTTGATTCGATCCGGAGAGACCGTTCGCTCGCTCCGTTTACCCCGAGCGCTTTTCTTTTCGCTTTGATCGGATTTCACTCTACACCGGGGAAAGGGTTAACATAGGTAGCGGCACAGTGTCTGTATCCGTGTGTGTATTTTAAGAGGCGTGCGCGTGTCAGTGTGTGTAACGGGGAGGAGCTGCGTGGACTTTCGTTCAGGCACCGACGCAAACGCGTGTTACGCGTGTCCGTTCGTTCTGTGCGCGTGAAATGGTCACCGATCATTCGCGCACAGTTGCTGGCGGTGCGAAACTGGGAGGAATGATCGCAGACCACCTCGTATAGAATTGCCAGCACATTTTTGTGTTGGCGCAGCAACTCCCTACATATAGATATAGATATATGTATCCATGCGTGTGTACATTTGCACGCATTCGCGGGCATTGTAGGTCTCTCTGCGCCCGTGTGCACGCGAGCACAGAGAAAGATCGATGCTCGATTATTAGATGTCATGCAGCACTGCCTATAAAGGATAATATACCGGTCGCACGGTTACACATGTTACACACGGTACGATATCATAGCTGTTTATTAGATTATATTATAAATATTGATTAGTCGAGTATTGTACTTTAAAGTGTGAAGGCACCATAAGAAAAACCTCTATAGAAAAGTCTGTTCTTTGCAACAGCCTTCAGGCCTCAGAGACTAGTTCATCATGACTATTTTATCGAGCCACGCCGGCCCACGAGAATTATCAGCGTTTCATATTTTTCTTTCTTTCTTTCCTTTCACTTTTTTTTCCCCTTCTCTCTTATTACTCAGTCTTCGACGTCATTCACAACCTACGATGTATGTATAAATATATAAATATAATATAATATAGGATCTATAAATAGACATATAAATAGTTACTTAATACTGATCTCCTCTCTCCACCTGCGGAACAAGGCTGCCATAATTACGAGTATACAAAGTTGCGCGTGTACACCCCAACCGTACCGCACACACACACACACCCGGGCATGGAACCGGATGAGAAACGCACCCCCGTGGACGCGGCGCCGTTTCGTTAGCCAGGCCACCGCGTTACGAGCAATTTCCACGAGAATTTCCCTGCGGTTTGAAAAGCATCCTCTCTCGCCGGGAAAAACGGACCCCGATGCGCTGATGCTGCACGTTTCGCCGGACAAAGTATCGCTCTTACGCGAATCTAATCAAAGGCGATATTTCGCGGAATCTCTTCCCATCGGCGGAATTCAGTCGACGGAAACGAAAACGAACGGGCGCCCGATTAACGTTCGGTTCCATGCGCCGGCGGCGTGCGGGTACAGAAGAGCAGAGAACGGTGACGGCAATTTTCTAAAGGGGGTTCGGTGAAGGCGGGAGAAATCGTTCCGTTACGGAACGTGAACAACACTCGGAAATACGGAATTGTCGCGGTTGCTCGAGAGGAAAAGCTTAAATCCTCGCGTGCACGGCGCGGGCGGGCGCGCGCACGCGCGGGAGGTAGGTATCCACGAACACGATTAAGAGAAAACACTTTTCACGCATCGGTTCCACTTTGTACTCGATAATTGACTCGTCGTCAGCGAGCTCTGAGATCCTCTAGCGACTCTACGAAGAACGCTTGCTAAAAAATACCGCCGGCCCCCCAGGGGTCCCTCCTCACGAGGGAACACTATCGCCGGTCTAACTTTGCGAGCGCTCTACTTTCTTAATAGATACGTGTACGTGTAGACAGAACTCTTAAGTGTAACTAGAAAAAGTATAGAGACGTGTACGACAATAAATAGGGAATAATTTAAGAAAATGGAGAGCAAAAAACACGATTAAAATAATCGAGCGAAGGGTGTTCGCTCGTTGATGCAAACAAGAAATTGCGAAACGATTGCGGGGGTTACAAGAAAACAGCTTTCGTCGACGAAGAGCGATTCGAACGCGCGTTACACCGCGATCGCGCGGCATTCTCTCTCCGATCGGTGTCGCTGGAACGCGAGAACGGCATTTAATCCTTTCGTTACGGCTGCCGACTATAGTCGACATCCACGCGACGACCTGTGTGTACGGATATTGACTATAATAAATTGTATTTTTATTTATAATAAAAGCAAAATTTGTAAATATTTGAATAACTTCTCGAATAACTAAACACCTATAGCGCGGTCTCCCGTTCAGTGGCGTCACTCCAGCGGAGCGGACTGCCGTAACGAAAGGGTTAACACGTTCCGTGCCACGTGGGGCGTATACACCCCACGCTGAATTTTCCGTTCAAATCATTAAGCCGATGTTCTCATTGTAAAATGAAGAATTTTTCAAAGAATTTAATTATAGTTTTGTACCGTTGAAAAATTGTAAGGAGTGCTTAGGTCAAAAACATTATTTAATCGTGAAAGCGTGGGTTGAATACGCCCCACGGGGAAAAAAACGATCCAGCACGGAACGTGTTAACGCGACAATCTCGGGTTCAGATTCCTCTGTCCGCGATGCCCGTCTATTACCGCACGCGTGCTATCTCTTCGATGGCTATGCGCGCGCGTATAATTATAGCCGAGCCACGATCCGAGGAAACGGACGAACGTTTGCCCCCTTCTATGTCATATCACTCTCCGTCGTTCGTAACTCGCGTGAACAAAAGGCGCGTGAAACCCGTCTAAGTGAAGTAAGCCGATTCCGATTTCGCTAAAAAGTGTTTGTGCTCTAAACGCATGAACGGCGATATCAACGATCCCTCGCGTATCCCGTGCTTTAGCTTTATATGCCTTTTCAGATTGTCGGATCTCGTTAACGATATCATGCAGATTTGACACTGATACTTATCGGGGAAATGCGATTTCATGTGCTTTTTTATGTTCGCTACGCTCTTGCCGCAAAGCTTACAACACTCCGTACCTACGTTAGAGTGTTCTAGCTTCGACTGACTCTCTTTACTTATATCCTTCTCTTTTTTGCAAGTTCCTGCTGTTCCTGGAATTACAAGATCCCGTTTCAATTATGGTTGGTTAAGGTCACTTATTTATGGATTACCGACAATCTCTACCAGACTCACGATAAGATATTCATAATCTATGTATAAGAGTAATATAAACGTGTAGGCATATAACTCTCATACATATGTATTATGTATATACATAATAAAGTCACACTTCTACGGTCAAGTCAAAGAGGTTGCAGAAAAGAGGGGATTCTCTCAATTAATTACGTTCTCCAATCAATATTACGATGATATCATTACGAAACACCACACTCGTATAATAATAATAATTACGCACGTAACAATGTCTAAAGATGCCTACTCGTAACCAAAGTGTATAAATGTATAGAACAAAAAGAAAAAGAAGAATGAAAATAAAGGATACGCTCATATCACGTGAAAGAAAAGTAAAAGCGCACACCTACGGTCTCATCATTGTCAAGTATATAGTTTACAGTTCAAAAAAAAACGCAAAAAGCTAGGCACAACATGTCGTCACACAAACGAAGAGAACAAACCAACATCGAGAGAGAGAGAGAGAGAGAGAGAGAGAGAGAGAAAATGATTTTGAAAAAAAAAAGAAACGAGAAAGAATAAAGAGAAGAGACGAAAAAAAAAAAACAGAACTGCAGAGTAAAAAACAAGATACGAAAAGTGAAAGAAAATGGGGCGGTTCCATTTAAAACATCAACGCAAGCGGAAGAACCTTGGTTGGTGAACAGAGCTGCTGGTAAATGCGATGCAGTTCCTCGAGACTCGGTGCTCGGTATTCGGAAGAGAAAAGTGGTTCGAGTTTGTAAAAAAAAAAGTTCCGCTGCTACTTTCTTTTCAGCGTGGTTTCAATACGCCCCGTTACAAGCCAACACATCCGCGGATAATAGCCGGGATTCGTCTGCAACATTGTTGAAGTAAGAAACTTCGTCTACGCCCTTTGTCGCTTGGCGAACAACGAGATACGAATTAATAAGACCGTTAACAACAACGACGACAACGACCACGACGACGATGACGACGATGGCAACAACGACAACTAGAACAACAATGACGATAACAAACGACGACGACGACGACGACGAGAACGATGATACACGTCCGCAAGATCGGGCGCCAACAGGTTGACAAGAAAAGTAAAAAATGGCAAACGGATCGTTACGTTAGCAACAAAATCCCTAGCGTTCTTCGGGCACCAGTACGGTGCCGAAGTGGCATGCTATCCTTCCGACATTCTCTCGAGGAAAAAGTCAACTCGAGAATAATTACAGTTACCATCGGAAGCGATCGCGTTGCGTAACCTCGGTGGTCTCCGTTACCGAACGGGTGTTAACGATCGTGTTCGATTCGTCGATCGCTTACGTAACACGCACTCACGAGAGACCACGGTACGCGTGTCCGTATTTTGTTGCTAATACTTCCGTTTACTGCGGCATACCAGGTTAAAACAAACAGCGCAAGAGAGACACGTGAGAATGTAAGATTAAGATCGCTAGTTACGGTGACGTAAGACGTGGCAAAAAAGGTATTTGTAAGAGGATAGAGAAAAACAGTGTGTAAAAGACATGCACAGAGAATCCCGCCGTAATATGGTATACGTATATATATAGGTATATACATACATACACACGTACGTATACATGTATGGGATATATATATACACACAGCATGTGTACGTGTGTACATGTATCCGTTTATAAGTAAATTTATAGCTAAACAAAACACACATATATACATCTTCTTGCAACCAGGCGGGACACATTCGCACACAAGCACACCTTCTCTGTCACACGTTTAAGTTGGAATCCGTTACTTTGCCACGCACACATAAACCCAACGAGTACATGTAAGTGTGCGTGTGCATGTATGTATGTATATATATGTATGTATGTATGTATGTATGTATGTATGTATGCGTGGAATAACATAAACGAAAATTGGAAAAAAAGAGAGAAACGCGACACATACGGGATCATGTACGCAATCACATCGGCCACACAATCGTCTCAAGAGATTCAGACAAACAGGAGTACGGTCCATTTGCTGATACCAACAGAAGAAATGTCCACTTTACCGATACCACTTCCCGAGAAAAAAGGAACCAACTGTATATTTTGTTAGAAACAGAATAAGTACTTCCTATTGTATTGTTAACACACTTACGGGTTTGTAACTACCACATAGTGACATAGCAAATGCACGATACCATCACCACAACACCAAGGATGAATATTGTGTCATCTATATACCCATATATATATACATATATACATGTATATTATACACGCACACACATGTTCGATCATGTATGCATATGTATACATACATACATACATACATACACATATACAGGATACGGTCGTAGTAGCAAAGAAAATTGTTCGTGTTTTCTAAAAAGAGGTTACCACTCACTACGCTTGCCAGACTTGGAAATAGAGGGATGCTCGCTTCGTACGCCTATGTACGACTCGACGCGCAAAAATTCTTGCAAACGTGCATGCACATCTCCCTCGATTTCTTAGATCTCGCGTATTTCCACCGCTCCTCGCTGTTACTCTTTTTCTTGATTCTCGTTTCGGATGAAGTTACGATAGAAAAGATAAAAAAAAAAAGAAAAAAAAAAACACCTTGGATTCGTGAGTTACTGAGAAATAAAATCACGGATACGGATAAGAGAAGATTATTGCAACAAATCACCGTCACGATAATTATGTTAACGGTGTTGAAACGAGCCAGAAGAAATACGTGAAATCTAAATGTAATTTTGATCATAATGATAGATATTTGTAGATCTTACCATCAAGTCCGTCGAGCATTTCTGGGGGATTATGGTGTTCAGACGATTCAATTCCTGACACGCCATCGCTTAGCGTGCCTGTAGTAGCTCCTCCTTCTTCTCCTAGCAGTCCAACTGGATGACCCTGCACACGACACGATTTTGCATTATAAATAAATGCCCCGAAGTAAAAGAAGACAATTGCGATGCGTTTATCTACAAATTCTTGCGTCGCGTGAAATAATCTGCTATTTCGTTGCTAAATTAAGCGACGATTAGATAGAAGAAAAAAGGGGGCAGAAACTCATTTTCGTACCGGCGGTTGACGAAAATAAAAATTAATTGTAAATGAAAGATACGTTTATCTGAAAGCGCGAAACGAGAGGATTAATTAGAACGAGTTGAAATATTCCACGCAGAATTGCTTTTAAACGTGTAATTTCTTTTTTCTTCCTTTTCAAGAATTTATTCTTCAAGATCGCACAATTCACATGATTACGTAATTAATTCGAACATGCCAATAACAAAAAAAAAAGGAAATTTATAACAGCCATTGTTTATTCACTATTTACATAATTAATGACAACAAGCGAAGGAGAAAGATAACTGGTCGATATCGTGAAAGACAGGGTTCATAGTAATTCATCGAAATCCTAACTGCATGCTTATCCATACACTTTATACGACAGAATCAGCATTCTTTCTAATGAAAATATTAGCTATCCGCTTACGTTCCATGCGAGAAATATTCATCACAGAAGCGTATCACCACAGAAATGCACGTGCTTTGGCAATTCGTTTCTTTCTATCAACATTTCAACATTAACAACATAGTATAACGACAGCTTATAACTATGCGAACGTTATTACATAAAAAAATATTAGGTTCGAGAACCATGGAATATAATTTTTAATATATCTAATCATCTCGTAAAAGACTAAATCTTCCCTTACTTTAAAAATCATATTTTATATATATATATTATATATATTTATAAATGTATTTTCATTTAAACATATATTCATTCGTCGATGTTACTAATAATTTTATAAATTTAAATACATTACAGTTTTCATAAAATTTGATAGTGTATAACATTCGTTAAAACATCTGATTTATTTAATGCATTTAAGACGATTAAACAACAGGCTATGTATTGTGATTGAAAACAATGTGACTTATTAGGACATACAACCAAGATAATTACATTCATATAAAATATTAAAAAATAGTACAATAACATTAATATTAAAATTCATAACTGAATTAAAAATATAAAATATATGTAGCACTAAATGCTACGTGCATTACGATTTCTTCGATCAAAAATAGATTATAACAACCTCGTAAAATGGGTAAAAACAAGTATACTGAAATAACTGCTCTCTTCGTAACGATGGCGATTTTAAAAGCAAGATCGGAAGAAGGCACATTCTGTAT
The DNA here is from genome assembly GCA_033822845.1 of Tetrapedia diversipes. Taxonomy (NCBI): domain Eukaryota; kingdom Metazoa; phylum Arthropoda; class Insecta; order Hymenoptera; family Apidae; genus Tetrapedia; species Tetrapedia diversipes. The sequence goes on along the minus strand of JAOPTO010001613.1, from coordinate 1,169,923 downwards.
TTTTTGTTCGTTCTCTCAAAGCTGCATAAATCCTATTTTAATATTTCCTCAAAATTGAGTATAAACGAGTATATCGAATAGATTTCAAAATGATATGGCATGAACATGCTTTTAACGAGAAATTAATAACATGTACTCGTATTTTATAAAAACACGGTAGAAATATAGCCTTACAGTAACAAAAAGTAGGAAAATGCTCGTAAATTTCTTTTACAACATTAGAACCTTCGTTTGTATGATAGAAACACTTTGTTAATGGTTGAAACTGAATTGAATCTCAATTGAACAAAGCTAATCATAAATCAATTGCGACTAAAATACGATTGTAGCATAAAATCAACAAGTTTCCATAATGTAAGTATAACTTCCTTTTGTCTCGCTCTCTTTAGCAACACACAAATTATGAGCTTTGCACTTATCATGATGATTCACAATCTCAAGCCTAAAATTGCCATTCCCTGCAGCAAATGAAGTACGTATTTCGGGTATTGAATCACTCCACTTCCTACAGTACTTACAAAACATAAGATTCGATCTTTCATCATACTGAAGCCAAGAGTACATATCTAGCCATCCAACTTTAAATCTACCAGTCTTCCTATTTTGCGGAATAGAACGTTGTGAAACGTTGCATAATGTTGACTGAATTACCGACATGCTTTGCTGCGGATTTACAATTATTGATCTATGTATATCATTGTTATTGTGAGGTTTGTTAATATTTGTGTTACTTTCTGAAAGTGAACCAAATAGAGAATTCAATTCAGAGTTATTGCTTTTATGCGAATTAAGTTTCAGAGATACAGATTGATTTTGTGGAAATTTGTAAGAATTTTTATAACAATCAGTTGTGGTCCCTGACATATTGATAGACATAGAACCTCCAGCCATGATAGTGCTTTCGCAAGAAACTTGGATCACAGTGGGATCTGGTTGATTTTGGATCATGTTCTGTACATCCACAGTTTCGTCACTCTTCCCATCTCTCTGAACTTCCCACTCCACACTAGTCTGTCAACAGAGAAGGAAAGGATATGTGTTTAATAAACACATCTTTGATTTTGTCTTTTAGCATATAAGAAGCCAATTTCATATCTTTATTCAGACATCCCTTCCTTCCCATGTTTGTTTGGACTGAGTAGTTGTAGGAAAATAGTAGAGAACCATTAATTATGGGAACAGTAACGAAACTTCATATCTTTTACATACTCTACTTAATGTATTGCACAATTTCATGAACAGCTCAGAAGCCATAGATGAAGAAATAGTTATCTTTGATATAATATAGACTAATTATAAAGTACAGCAGCAAAACAAAAATAAAATAGCATGCTGAAATAAAAGCAATATGTAACACAAAAGAAAAATTCAATAGAAATATATTAACATCAAATACACTATATTAAAACTACTTTTAATTATCACAGATGCTAACAGATGCAACTGATTCGTTACTTAAAACTTACAAAAATTATATACAAAAGAAAAACAAATAATATTGTAAATACCATACATTTATATGTCACAAGAAGAAAAAAAAATATCATTGAGACATAGGAAAATAATTTAAATATAAAAATGGTATTTATCTTTTAATTTAATAAATAATTGAACAGAATGAAATAGTCGTAAAAAAAGTACGTTTAAAATTAATATATGAATTTCATATTAAAATAGTGCATTTATCTTACTAACATACATCTACAAATTACTACATACCACAAATTGTTTACATGCTACAAAATCATCAACTACTGAATCATCAACATGCATCTTGTGACAATAAATTATTATACACATCTAAGAGAAGCTTATATAAAAAAATTACTTACTGGGAGGGAAATGTTGTCATGGAAGTCTGGTAAGTGATGATCTAATTCTTGCTTAATCGAAGCTTGAGGCTGTGATGCAGGAGACATAGGTCGACCACCATCTTCCATATCGCCACCCATGGCATTGTTTAACTTTGGAATCACAGGAGGGCTTGATTTGTAACTACATTGTGATGATGCCTGAAAATCAATAAATTACAAAATTCTGAATTTCATAGATACTAGAACCGTTTACGATCTTTAAAACTAAGTTATTTAGATTTCTTGTTAATATAAAAAAAGATTCTTATGAACCACAAAAATTTTGAATCACTCTCTAGTCTGTACATTATTTAAAAAATTATTATTAAAATTGTAATAAGAATATAAATTATCTAAAAAAAAAAGAATCATTATTCGAGGGATTGTTCAGAATATTATTATTTTTAAAGGATTAGTCTGTGACAGGAATGCTATTTTAAGATTAGCATTTGCTATATACTTCAAGGTTACAAGTACACATATTTGGAAAGCAATCCAATCACATATATATATACATATAGTTTAATGATAATAAAATACGATCGTTATCTTCGAATTTTAAGCGCTACCTGTAATAAAAGTTTGTACATATACACGTGACTACACGTGTATACGTGTAAGCATGCATGCACAACGCACGCGCGCCACTTCGCGGGAGCATATGTTTTGAAAATGATTTTCTCGAAGGCAATTTATTTGCATTTAACATCGAATCGCACATTTGAACACGATTTAAAACAGTATTACATATGCAAATAATTAACGTCATAAAAAATTAATAAAAAAATGTATATGTAATTTATACGTGGCATGTTCAAAAATATATAAACTCGTTAGTTTAACGTTATGAGAAATAATATTATTTAATTACATATTGTTTCTCTATTTCTCTATTATTTTGAACATAAATTACGCTATAAACACTTTAAATAAAATGTAGAAAAAAATGGAGCAACTAATGTTTATAGTTACTGAATAAATCTCAGGTACATAATGGAATTTAAGCAGAGCAGAAGAAAAAATACCAGTAACATAATATGTAGCTAAAACAGTACCTCTAGTTGTTTTTTTGTAAAATGAAAATTGAATGGAGTACATATTACTAAAAGATATGTACAAATATTTTTGGAGCACATAGAATATTTGTAAATATTATTATTTTAATATGCTAATTCTGTTATCTTCATTGGTAGATAGCTACTCCCATATTAAAACAATAGCATATAAAAACAGTAGTAATAAAAACAATCATAAAGAAAGAATATCTAAATTACTTTGCAATGAAATTATAAATCCAACAATATGTACATGCATAAAATAAGAATATCGATATACAATATTTAAAATTATATACCTGAGAATCGGACATGAACCGTTCACTGGGTGGACCACTAAGGGAAACATCGTAGCTGCCAGAAGCCTTTCGTTTCCTTTTTTCAGGAAGAGGCTGAAGGTTAGGCGATTCGGTATGCCTAACACCACTTTGTGCTTCTGGTTCTGGTGAAGGACTTTTTTCTTCTGCCTTGTTATTTACACTATTATCAGTGAGGCCTCTAATCTGTAATGCCTCAGCTGTTTTAAGGAACATCGGTAGCAGATGCTGACTAACGTTAACCTCTCCCTTATACATAAAGTGCAGCAATGCCTTCATTTCCGAGTCATTGACATCCTTCAGGAATATAATTGGATGGGGATGGGTATTCTGGAGGAAAATGCTCTCAAAATATGGACTGCATGCAGAGAGTATCGTCTGGTGTGCCTTGAAAGTCTCTCCAACACACGCCAAGGTAACGTCGCAGAGTGCCTCTCTGGCAAGCAAGGAGCTGAGAACATCTGTGAGGTTGGCTGGATGATTGTTCCACCGTAGGCAATACTGTTGGTCCATCTTGTCTATCTCCAATCCCGACCCTACAACCAAACTAGCTGCCCTGAACTGTCCACACTAAAGACTTTGATTACCCTGACTACAGAATGACTCCCTAACCCTTAAAACGTTAACTCACACGCCTTCTCCACGCACACTCTCCTATATTGGCCTGACGATATCTCCTCGGAGATTATATCGCAACTCTAGACCCACACAACTTCCTCCGTGCTTCTGCAAATGTGCCACATTGCAGTATAACTGTAAAACCCTTCAGGGTTCACGCGTCGCTACTATACGTGCCGAAAACATTTTTTCGCATAACCTCGGCAACCAACAAATTAATCCGTTCGTGATTTCACTTCGACAAATGTAGCGCGAATTAAAAGAAGGTTAGAGTATTAATTGCGACGCAGTATGTGTCACCCGCGGATATGATAATATCCTATATTCGAAGATAATGTTTTCGGCAATGTCAATATTCGCGAGGCTTGGGCGCCATTGTCGGTCGTACTCGTCTAGCCACGAGCCTTCTCGCGAAAACTCGATTTGTTGATGCACGATTTCTAACCATTCAAACACGCTTCACACGCGGCTTTATTTACCTAAACCCAGCGCCAGCTAACTAACGCATCCTATACACTAACGACCCGAGTTTGTTTATCGTCCCAATGATTACTCACCTTTCGCAAACTTTTTGCCATTACAACGCCACCCGACCCTTAACGTCCACTACCATACCAATCTGCCAATGCCTACGGCCTTATTTTTAAAATACTTTTGACCTTCGTGCATCTGCCGGGGGGAATGGCGCGAAGGGCGCTCGAATTCAAACGTTACTAGTCACGCAATAGAGCTCGTTCAACATTTCCGATATAAATAAACGTTTTCCGTTACTCAAATTCATAAAATTCTACATTAATACTTGCACAAATACCATTTCAATATAAAATATAATAACGTATTACGAAAACGGTCATTATTAATTTAATAAATGTTTATCCGGTTTACGAAAAGTATCAAACAATAAATTATATTAAATATCGTTTCTGGTCGCGTGACTTTTAATTCCATACAGAGAAACAATTAATTGTTAAAACGCTATATAAAGAAGTAATGCGATTATAAAGTCAAAGCAACCAACGCGTAATTTATAACCTGTACATATAAAGTTACTTATTAAAATGTATTATAAATTGTAGAATATGAAAACGTTAAAAATGAAAATAAATAAATAAATATTCTTCAATTACCCTTTAAACGAGCATAGAGACGAACGCATTTATCTTATTTAACTGCCTGGAGCGTAATAATTCAACAGAAATTATGTTCTGTTCAATCGGCTCTTTTTTCTCTCGCCGACAAAATTCTTATCATCGTGTTACCAAAAATATAAATAATTTCCATCGCTATAGTCAGCGTTTGAAGTCGATCCAAGAGCTTAAAACGTTTTCACAATAACCATAACGAACGGAACGGTTTCTAATCAAGCCAAGAACCTTATCAGTGTAATTGAAAAAATTATCACAGTTAACGTAATTCCTTTATTCTTTCGAAAACGTTTTACAAACACGTTCCAAGGCTTCGTGTGACACTTTCGAAAGTGTTACACGGAAGTTCGGTTCCTCGTGTAAACGCGACAAACTACACGCTGTCGCGTTATTGTAATGCACATGAGATGCATGTAAAATTCATAGATCCCTGAACGAGAATAACTACGAAAAAAAAAAAAAAAAAAAAAAAAAAAGGAAAAGGAAAGAGCCTTACGTCGCACTTTCTCCGTGGCAATTTCAAAAAACGAGGTTGCTTAATCGAAGGAACCGTTCGTACAGTCGTTATTACGTAACTGCTTCGATAATTCGGTAGCCGGAACATTATACTGTTTATTTTTTTCCACGCTACGCGTCTTCCTCCTTTCTTTTGTTCTTCCTCTCCGGATAAATGGACGCGCTCACGTTATACACGTTATACAAGGGTGTGTGGGGGGGGGAGGGATTACGTTTCACGGAAAATCATGCGGTGCAAAGGGGTCGTTCAGCTTCATTTGACTGCAATAAACGGTAATTCACGCAAATCGCGAGCTTTCTGATATTAATTTCGGCTGGCCGCGGGCCGAACGATATAATCGTGTTAACCATACGAAATCAATAGGTATAGCGGGAAAATTGGAAAATCTCCTTAATCGGTTTTCGAATATGGATTTACAAGCTTTGCCCGACCATTAACAGATTTAATCCGCGCTTTGATTGGCACTGCGCAAAATTACTATTCCGCTTGTGCTTGTCCACGAGCGCCGAAGATACGGCGGTGTTGGTAAATAGGAACTCGTTGTATTAAGCGGATAACGCAATGAGTATAATTGGATTTATCTCGGCCGTGTTTCTGAGGATTTAAAATGTTAGTCCGGGGAGGACAATAACGGGCGCCGCTAGGGCGTGCCGCGATATTTTTAATGGGGGCCCAACTGGAAACGTTTCGAAGCGATAGCCACGTTTGAAGAAAGCTCGATTATTTCGTTTTCGCCTTGGATTTCGCGGCCCGTGTGTCGTCGTAAATTACGACAGACACATTATCCCCGGCGAATAACGTTTCGTTGAACGGAGACGCGTGACGCGAGCGCGCTTGCGAACGAGAGAGACGGATAATCAACCGTATCAGGAATTACGATGAACTCGAAATTTTTTTTTTTTGGTCGGAGAGAAAGCTTAAACGATTACGATACTTGAATTTCCGTTTCGTTTCGCGTAGCTTTGTGTTTCCAGAAAATTACTCGCGATCCTTTTCTCTTCTCCTCTTTGCCCTTGTCCCAGCGTTCGCGATAACGCATACAAATGTAAAAAGGGTAAAGATTGGAGACGAGTATCGTGATGGTTGAATTCGTTCCGTCTCGCCGACGAATAATTATCGAAAGGGTTTACGCGATGGTCAGCTATTAGCCCGTTTACGCGGGCCCTTAACTGTGGCGACCGTGCCGATTTCATCGCGTCGCAGACGAACAAACCTGTCGCTAAGCAGAAAGAACCTGAGCGTACGTTAGACATTAGCAAGATCATCCTGGGTCAACTAAATGGTTACGCAATTAATTGTGTGAACCGGTTCCTCGAGCTAGTCGTCTCTATAGATATACCGTTCGAGAAGGAAACAAAATCTCCTTCCGAAGCTAATGCTAATAGCTATACAGCGATTGTCCGTGTTAGTTGAACGGGCATGAAAATCCGTCGAACAATCGGACGTTTCAAGTAATGCGTGTACGTGCAAGAAGATCAAAGATCAACAACGTTAAGTACAGATACACACAGAGAGAAAAGTGTAAGGCTTATCTTTAGGCAAGAAACGGACCTGTAGATCCTCCGTGCAGGTGGGATACCGGCGAGCATCACCGTTATCTGCATAATTATCTCGCGGCGGCCTTGGCTGTTCCACGTGGAAAACAAGTGGAAGCAGACCCATTCTCGCGACGCATCGTGGCCCGATGCGCCGCCTGTGTTCTCTCGCCCTAGCGCGGATCGGAGCCGCGCGACAAGCTCTGACGTAGCGCCGCGTAAAAAAATATCATTTTTCTGTTCTTCCGTGTGCAGATCTTCAGGGTCGATCTTCGCGCGATGCACGCCGGAAGTGCAGGCGGCGGTGCCAACGCGGCTCGCGCGATCTTTTCGCATCGCGCATGCCCGCGCGCTAACTGCGCGCGCAGGCGATTCCACGGCGTTGCCACGAAATTACGCGATACGAGCAATTGTACCGCGTGTGTACTATTTTCCAGCTCGGTATTCGTATATTATTCGTGTTCTCGACTCGCACGAGAAGCAACTGTCCGGATGCGACACGGACGCGAGCAAGTCCCTTTGAAGTATCGTCATCGATCCGAGCGTATTTGGTCCGATCCGCTCGGACTGAAACGCGTAACGGAGACGACAACGTTCCACGTGAAGATGTATACATAATTCACGATCAGGCAAAAAGCAACGCAGATTCGCGATGGTCGAGTAAAGTTTAATGCAGCGGTAAGAAGGTTTGCATAAAACACGCTGTCCCGATAAAAGACGCTCGGCTGCTCCCCGCTCGGCCATATGTTTTCTTAAGCGACAACACACGGCGGGCGCGGCTTAGGAGGAGAAAGAGCACGCTTTGAACGTGCGATCCTCAAACGAAAGGTTTGGCCGCGGAGAAAAGGAGGTCCCTCGATATCGAAGGTTTTACGCGGTTTCACTCAACGCGGATGAAGATCCGCGAGGACCGATCGGTATTGCCGCAACGAATCTTCCTCCCTCTCGGACAGCGCGGTCCCTGCGATCGAAGGATCCGATCGATGCGTCATCCCGACAATGCCGCGGCACGTTCCATCCAGTGAGACGGACGGCAAAACGAAGAGAGCCGAAGAGACGACAGTATTTGCTTTCTGTTCTCTCTTGCCGTCTTTCTCGCGAACGATCGAGTGTAAACACGTTGTTTGGCGTCGATTTATGCTCGAACCTTCGGCCGGACTCGTTTAACAGAAGCATCGTTCGTCGCTCGAAGCGACCAAGAATGAACGATGACGATTCGTTGGCTCGTAAAACGCGAGGATATTCTTATTCTTTTATAGCCACGATATGTTTATTTTGTTTCTTGTCTTTTTTCTATCTTATCTTTTATTTTTTCTATTATTTCTTCTATTTTTTCTACTATTTTCTCTATTTTTTCTTCTATTTTCTCTACTACTTTTTCTTTTTTTTTTTTGCTTTCGTTGCCTTAATCTACACGTAACTCGATGTACCGAAGAGCTAACAATATACATGCACACGATAAATTATGAACCCCACCGCTCATCGTGGCAGATTAAAAATTAATCTTGATATACCGTTATTGCAATATTTGTCCACCGGCGTGCGCGCCGTCTAAGGAGTTACGACGTTTTGTATTTACATACGGCAAGAACGTTGCCGGCGAAATATCGCGCAAATAATCCCGCGGAAAATTCTAATATAGCACGATTCCGCCTGTTATTCGAACCTTTATCACCGAAACTTCCGGCTCGGTTTTATTCTACGCAGCTTGCATTTTTGGACCACGGGACGGCTATAACATTTGCATCGCGAATTTTTGCAAAAAACTGGTCCCTCTGGAACGTTGCTTTTAAATTGCATCTTTAAGGAATATTTCGGTTTTCGTTCAACCGGACCGTATCGCCGAGTCCGGATAAACGAATTCCGATCCGTGAATATCGTTTCGCGTATTTGAAATTTTGATGCGAAGGAAATGAATTTTCTTTACCCTGTTCCCTGTGAAAAATACAAGACTTAATATTTACCGTGTTACGTTTCTACCGTAAATTACGTTTTTACATGTAAACTGCGCGACGAATAATAAACAGGTCTTCGTTTGAACGTTAAATACGACGTTTAAGTTGAAACAGCTAAAGGGATGCAGCATCTACTCGTTTCCACTACGTGTAACTTTACCCGACGAAGAATACAATTTCGCGTCGTTCATTTTACACTCTATTTCGTGCAAACGTCTTTATTGCCTTCCTTATTCATTAATTCAAACTACGCGCGCAAAACGAGCTTGATATTTTCTCTTAACAATTAATTGAGCAAAAGTCAGTCTTTTCGCGTCTACATCGATTCTATATCGGATACTTCTTAATTTTGTGCAATTTTTCCTTCCACAAAGGAACAATTTTTCCGTTCGAAAGAGCAGCAAACTAGTCTACGTTATATTTTACGACTCGAAAAGGAAAAAGGTATGAAAATTTCACGATCACAACGGTCAGAAGTCGGGAAATTGACAATCGCTTTACCGCGTGTTTTTGTTCGCACCAGAGGCAGTTTATGTTTCAATCGGACACTGAACCAATAAATGCAGCCTAGTTTACACAGCACATTATTGAAATCCGTTAAACTATCCGATTCCGTGATCGGTTACGAAATTTAACGGCGTGCCCTCACCCTCTGCCTCTGCGCGGGCATACCCTGCATATTTTCTACGATCAATGGCGAAACCGTTTCCCTTATTTTCCTAACGAATTATCGTAAAATACGGAGAAGCCGACAATCGAAGCGGTCGAACGACGAACGAGATGCTGGTGTATCGGATAAGGGTTGGCCAAACAAACGCGTTTCAATCGTCGCGGGTCAAGAGAGATCCGCGACCAGTTTGATCGCTGGCGAAATGTCTCTCTGTCGTCTCCGTTCTCCTCTTAGTCTCTCGAAGGGAGATTGACAAAGCGAGAGAGGGAGGAACACGCGACGCATGCCTCTAGATCTCGCGATCGATGGACCCGAACCTGGTAGGCTGTTTGCTGGCGGCAAAATAGGCGCGTGTCCGCTGGCCTCCCCTCTAGGCGAGCTGCCACCGTCGCCGCCGCCGCCGCCGCCGCCGCCACCACCGCCGCTACCGCCGCGTGTAGCCAGAGGAAGGCCGAGCGCGCAAACCGAACGTATTCTCTCGACAGAGCTAACAACGCGAACACGTCTCGCGAAGGAAAATCTGAAAATCGACGCGCCGATTCCGTGCAGGCGGGCTTGGCGCATCGTTACCTGGTTTACTGAAATTCGTGGACATGAAATCCTGTCGGGCTGGCGTAGCCGCACCACGCAGATCAGAGGAAGGATCCCTTTTGATCCTCCTACAGAAGATCTTCCGCGACGATCTTCCCTGGGCGAGCTCTTCCTCCCTGGGATGACAGAGGCGATCCTTTTCAGGTTCACGGAACGGTCCTCCGCTTCTGGCTTCGAATCACGATGAAACTGCGATCTCTGTCTTTTTCATGGACAGTATGTTCGCGCACACGATTCGTTACCAGCGAGTAGAAGACGCACTCGTGAAAGTCATTCGCACCGAGCAATCGGTATATGCGGTCAGTACGTTTTTAACTTGCCTCGGTGGTCATGATCGGACGCGTTAGACCGAGCGAGGAAGGGTCCGAGTATCGAATCGAGAAACGGCGGACACAGAGACGACGATGGTTCAGGCTCCGGTTCTAACACGACCGCCCGATTTTTTTCTTTCCCGTCCGATCGACACGAGATCGAAGCAAAATATCCCGCGTTCGCACGATTATCTCGCGACGCGACGTCGATGACGTACAAATGCGGACGAAACTCTGAGAGGGAGGAACAACAAAGTGGCGTGTGTACCAAGTTGGCCGCGGAGCGCGACTGAGGCCAGGGGTGGCGCCGAGAGAGAGAGAGGGTGGCGTGGATGCAGGTCGACGTGTACGCTGCACGGACACATCCCCCCTAATGAATGCACCAGGCATGTGCGAGGGATTTTATGTTCGCCGCCGCCGCCGCCGCCGCCACCGCCACCACCGCTGCCACCTCTCTCACCCCTTCGGCCTTCGCCTCCACTACCACCAACCGAGAATCGGCCGCCACCCCCGTCGCCCAACCTCCGCCAGTTCACCCGTCCCCTCGAACCCCTCGAAACCCTACTCAACCCCTGCCGCGCTTCTTCCTTCTCCTCTATCCTCCTCTTCCTCTTCCGTTCTTCACCCTTCTTCCTCCTTCGCGCATCCCTCTCTTTCTCCCCTCGTCCCTGTCGCACCTGGCGCGCCTCCTTGTCTCGCCTTTTCTCTCCGATGAGTGAACAGCGGGCCACCACCCAACCGAGTCACGTTGAAGCCCGTTTTCGCGCGCGGTACTCAATGTGTTGCACTCTCGTCGCAGCGCGAGCAGACGCGCGCCGGTCCCCGGGAAGCAGCGTGGGCGGTTTTGCCCCGTTTGCCGGAACCCTCCGCTCCTGGGGCTGTGCCCGGTTTTCGCCTCCTCCTGCGTGCCTGCGGACGTACCCTGCACCCGCGATTGGTACGCACAACTCACCCGCCCGTACGCGAATCCTCTCCTGCACCTGCCACGTCTCTCCCTCTCTCTATTAGTCTATCTGTTTCTCCTCTGTCTCTCTCTCCTCGCGCTCGCCTCCCTCTTCTCGCTCTCTCTCCCTCTCGTTCCCTCTTTCACCCTGTGTCACCCTCTCCCTCTGTTCCTCCGCTCGTCTATTTACCCCCATTCCGCCTGCGCGTATTCCGTTCATCTTCGTCCACAGGCCCTCGCTACTCTCCGGACCACTGTCCTATCTGTGCTCGAAGTTGACCACCGAGAACGTCGCCGAGGTTCGGCTGCGGTTTCCGTCCTCGAGTTCCTCGCACGCTCGTGGCCGAACGAAACGCAGCCGATATTATCGCCCAGTCGATTCCAGTCCAACCCCTTTCTCCTTTGGTACCGCATGGTGTTGCTCGCTTCTCGAGAGAACGGACGAGATGCGGACGTTACAACGATCCCGGGTTCCATTTATTTCCAGCGACGCCTGTAGGTCTATCTTCGAGTTACATTCCGAGTGTTACACGATTTAGGTATTATATGTACTCGGATGTTTTTGCGACTCGCTAATACAAGCGCTCGAGCGCGATAACTGTATATAACCGAGCGCTCTTCCGAAAATATGGCCACCGGCCAAGCCAGCAGCAGTTCCAACGTTTCCGTTGAATTGTGACCACTCTGCGCGCGTTGGTCGTAGACGCTTTTCTTTATGCGTTCGACTTCCATCGATTCTCTGTGTGCGTGCGTGCGCGTGTGTGAGTTAAAAGTACACGGTGTGCCCTAGATCAAGGTCCTCAGCAACGAGAGGTGACGGCACGCGGAGGGTAACTAACTGCTTTTGGCCGGCAGCACACCAGCGGTGCTGTTACTCGAATATTAATGTAGGGCGACGGGAGTGTCGAGGGCTCGTTAGCGTTCGATTCACCGTTCAACGCACCATTAGCGCGTAATCTTTTGTAAAACAATGCAATCCATTCTTGGATATCGATTTCGAAATCTTCTTCAACGAGCACATCTATGCTCTGCCAGAATCTTACGCGCGCTAGCCTCTGATAAGATTACGATTCCTGGTGTTCTCGAAACGATAACGCCGTTGAAAGTCGTAACAAAGTGGCTGGTACCAGTTCAGGATTACCCAGCTAGACAACTGTGTCCCGCGTCAACCTGGGTAATCTTACCAGGTCGTCCTGTTTCCAGGGAACAGCCTGAATATCCGAAGGAAGGTATTACGTAGACTGGGTTAAGTGGAGAACGTATGTAGCCCGCTAGGATTTGCGTGACCGGAAACAGGAATTTTCGTATTATCCCCGTCCATTTTTTGGGGAACGAAGTCGCGTGCATCCGTTTTAATTTGTATGCAACCCCGGTCCAAATTTTGCGTTCGTAGCACCGCTGTGCTGTTTCAACCAGAACCTAAGTAATCCTTGATGCGCACTAATTTCAGATGACACGGAAAGTCAGCAAGGTCGAGCATGTCTCGGATCGCATGTATTGTCGCTCGAGTTTCAGGAGATTCGATTGTTAACCAGCCCAAGGATGGATTAACGAGTAACCGTCTATACAGTTTACATCCTCGACGAGTTTTCTGGTTCCTGAATACGCCGAGAATCCGGTTCCACGAAGGAATGCGCTTTTCGGTGCTTTGTCCGATTGAAAAGATCGCATTGTGTCGGTTCCCCTCTAGATAACAGACACGGGATTCTAAAGATCGAGATAAAGTATTTACTTCGTTTCTCGTGGGTACCTCTTCTAAATCCTTCAGCGAGAACCGCGACCGACGACGTTGGACGTCTTATTTAAAGGTATACGTTCGAGGATGGAGGCGGTCGTTAACTAGTCGTATTACAACGTGGCCACCAGTTCGGGGGATAAAAATCGCGAACAAAAGGGGGCGAAAGATGAGAAAACGGAAGGAAGAGAAACAGCAGGCGAAGAAGCGGATGAAAGACGCGCGGCTTAGACGGAAAGCTGACGTAGCATTCAAATGAAATTTTTCGTTCGCCACCGTACAAGCTAGGCAGCCGGGGCTTTAATAAACTTGCCCAGGCTTTTCCGCGTCACCGTTCGAATAACTGTTACCTATTAGCTGTCAAGTGCACGCTTACGAGTTTAATAAGTCCTGCGAGTACGTGTAACGCGGAACTAGGTCTGAGCGGAGTAAACGCAAGAACAAAGGGTGAACAGCGACGGGTAAGGTGATCGAAGGAAGCGAAGTTCGTCGAAGATGGAGGACGAAAGGGAGCTGTTAAAGGATGGAAAGGCGGACAAAAGGGAACCTTTCGAAAATATCACGTACACCGTCGCATTTTCACACGACGTGTTCGTAAAATTACGACGGTGTGTCATAGACAGCTTTTAATCAGAATGGTAAATATTGAAGTTTGTTGCACTTAATTCAAAGTCCTTCTACACAAGTATTGATCTTTCCATGGGAAGTTGCTTCTTCAACATCCCGGACCACTTCTGTACCACGATTGCCGCTTGCGATGCATGCCAGCAATCGTAATTTATACGGTTTCAATACTCGACCTGAAATTGAGGAAATCTGAGAAATTTGGAATCTGAGCGCAAACGAAACGCTCTCTTTCTCGATCACCCTCCAACTTTTCACGCAGCGAATTAAGTACGGAAACAGAGCTGGAACATCCTGAACGAGTGACAGATCCTCCCGCCGTCCTTTCACGAACACGTTACGTACATATTTTTTCACGTCGTCCAACCAACACCTGTTTTTCCTTCCCTTTTCGGCCGTCGTCGCGTGACTCCGCGATGCAGCCTGCCGGCAGCTTCATGGTTCGCTGGCATTCGAACGGTTCACAAAGTCCGGCGCTCGACGTCGTAAGCAAAGGAGAAAACGCGCCGCGGGAAAAAATAAAGCGAGCGAACGAAGACGACGGGAACGCGAGGATGTGTCGGCGGTGTCTCTGCGGGCGCTGGGCGTCGCGATGCACCGAGGGGGGCACGTCGGTGTCATTAACGAAGCGCGGTGGCATGAAGCGTTCTACAGTGTATCATCGACGTCGATGAACAATGGCCGGCCGGGCTCCGTCGTGTTATTCGAGCATCTAGTTATACACGGTTATTCAGAAAATTGTGCTTGAATGAAGTGTGCATCGCTGATTAAATAATACCGGACTGTGCAATAACGATTTCATCAATTTATTGCGCATCATCGATTGAACCTAACGCTGCCTCTATTAATTTACCGACATTGGGCCCAGAGGGCATCAATTTGTAGCCGTCGGTTTGCTAACAGCACGCTCAGCTACGGCCAAATTGCGAGGCCACGGTGAATCGACGCCGCTGCCGTGATACCGGCGATCCCGCGCGCAATTTTCCATCTCAAAAATTATAAATTCAATCAGGGACGAAATTGTAAAAAAAAAAATGAATTTGACAGAGACAGATAGAGACAGAGAGGGGGGAGAGAAGCAGGCTGTTCAGCCGTCGTTGCATCCGTTTTCCTCAACGGGGAACAAAACGATCCGCGATCTCATTCGAATCACGTTTTTGCAACAGAACGTCGCGTCGTATCGAGTGAAACGTCTTCGAGACCTTTCGTTTGCCTCTTCTACACCTGAAACCTCGTCGAAATTCCGACTGCTCGAACGGAAGGAAATGAAGTCGCGTTGAAGAGCGACGTTCCAGAAGGATGTTACGTAGCTACCTCGCGAACGAGGATGGCCGGCGTCTGAACTTAAGCCCTGAATAGCTACCGAAACGCGAAATATTTTCACTCCGCTCGGCACGAAAAGCGCGCGCTAATGAATTCGGGAAAGGGCCTGCAAACATTCGCTGATTGCTCGACTCGTACCCGCGTAGACAAACATCGCGCTCGCGGCACGCCAGGAATACAGCGACCGGAAGCTGTCCCTGTCATGAATCGCGCGACCTGATATTTTTCACTTTCGATCCTTAACACGATTTCGTGGATACGGGTTCACGCAGAACGATTTCGATTGTTTCAGGTTGTACGAGATGGTTATAAGCGAACGATTCGTAGTTGCAACCTCGTGATTGTGCACCGTTCACATAGTGTTTGTAGATCTTGGTTCGTTCGAAGTCTTTTTGACAATATGAACAACGATTTCATGAAGTATCTTTAAGAAATGAAGCTTCTAGATCTAAATTTCCTGCAATAAGTCGAGCTAGAATATTTTCTTCGACTGCAGAATGATTTAATTATTAGATAAGATAGTTCGCATTTTTCTGTTACAAATTATGGAAATCTTAGACAGTTAAGCGGGTATAACAATATTCGCTTGGCATGGCGGGTGTTCAATTACGATGCTTTCGAGTTTCGTAGATTTAAGTTGTAAACTACGACCTTTAGATGTTGTATTGTACTTAGAGTTACTAGGAAACGGAAACGACTTGGAGCAGGAACGATGCAATTACCGTGGAAATTGTTTAAGAACGGATATACCACTGTTATCGATAAGGAACGTTCAAGAAACAAGGAAGAACTTCGAGGATTCAATCAACTCTGCGCAAATCTGCATTCTCGCGGCAACAAATCAAGAAAATATCCAACGTGCAAAATTGTGTACAGGTATTTTACACAAAAGATCGCATAAGAAGTGAAAAATTGTAAATGCTTCGTTTGAAAATGAGTTTCCTGGACATCGATCGGCGAGCAAAGTGACAGCAACTTCAAAAGCGAGGTTACATCGAACGACCATTTAGTTTAATTCGGCAAACAGAATTCCTTTCGACGACCAATCATCGACTATCTGCAAAACACACAGTCTCCTGCTACCAGCCCAGTCAATTTATCATAATAATCGGAAAATTTCGTTTACGCGAAAGACGGTAGCCTGTTTCGTCGTATCGGAAGCGTGTAGGAACAGGGGCGGGAAAAAATGAGTTGAAAGGAACGCGGAGAGAAACGCAGAGGCAGGGAAAACAAGTAGTAGTCGTCGTCGTCGTCATTGTTGCTACCGACAATGTAGCCGTACAGCTGCATCGGGACACGTATCGCAACGAACTCGCATAGATGCTGCGTTAAACTGCGAAGAAAAGCGAGGCACACAGGGCCATCGTTCGCGTGGAAACTGGAGTGAGCTCGTGGAGGAGCGTCAGAAAGGGAAACGTTGAAAGGGATGAGAGAAGCGAACTACTGGAAAGAGCGTCGCGCGGCTATCGACCGCTCTCACTTCGTCATCTTCTTCTTCTTCTTCCTCCTCTCTTCCGCCTTCGTCCTCTGCCCTGGCTGTGTGTACCGGCGTATCTTAGGCTTTGGAGTAGATTCCGTGCAATCAACCGGCCAGGATGAATCTGCTTACCGGGCGGAGGAGGCGAGAAGTCTCAATAAAATCGACGATCGGAGAGAAAAGAGAAGTTGTTAATTTCCTTCTCCCCATAACCCCCCCCCCCCCCCCTGCTTCCCGACCCGTCGTTCCTCATTGCGTTACGACGACTTCGATCTCGTCGTTAATCTATCGCCGTTGCGGCACCATCGTCCACCTTCGACACGAGGAAGAATATTAAAAGTTCCTCGACTACGTGCCAGTGTTTGTCATCGCGACGACGGGTACGCGAGACTCCTCGTTTGCCACTCGTTTCGATTACTCGACGGGCATTAATACGCGACGGTTAATTAATACGTCGGTTATCTCCGCAAACTTTGCCTCTTATCGCGAGCTGCATCTCGCGGTGTCAAGGGTCGATGAAAAGCTAGAATTCCAAGAAGAGGCAGCGATCGTCGTCTCGTTCGCTGCATCGTTATCGGTGCGAAGCAGAGACCTCGAACTCGTGGTCTACCGCTAACCGTTCTGCGACTTGTACGAACGATCGCACAATAAAAGCACATGGTTCAAGTACCTACACCGCAACCGTAATTACAATTAACGATCGATAATTACTGGCGGGTGTCAGATTTAGCTGGTATTTACGCAACCACATATTTACGCTTGAAGTGCTTTAAGCAACTAGAAAGTAACCCTTTCGATAATCCGAATTTCAGACCACCGGTGAGGATTTTAAACGTTGGAAACCAAGTTTCGCGAAACAGCAAAACGTATAACGGAAAAGGAAGACAAATCTTAGTTCTAATCGACCTATCAGTGCAGTTCATTATCGGTCGTTCCGGGAATCACCCGCTTCTACAGCTGTCTCATTGACTTTCCACGGCACGGTGGCTTTCTCCCTCGGGGGAGAAGAGACGGTTTCTCAACCGAACACGGGGAAGAAGGATCAGCTGTGCGTCGGTGAAGGAAAAGTAGAATGGGGACGAGGAGGGAGTCGCGTGCCAGACAGCCGTCTGCCCCGTGCATCGAAAAACAGCAGCCGCAGGAGAATGAGACGGCCTATACGGACGTGTTGCGAGCCGCGAGCGAGCGCGCAGGTTCGTCGAGCCCTCGAGTTGGCTGGCAAGGGAGCAAAACAGACACCGAGGGAGAGAATGAGAGGCCGGAAGCGGCGTGCAAGGTGTTGGTAACGATGTCCGTGTGAAAACTGTGTGAAAGTAAGGGGTTGAAACGGGCCACGTACACGCGTCGCGAGCCGACTAAGCGGCCGCCTCGCGGAGGCGGAGGATGGTCGTCCCTGTCTTCTTCTTCGTTTTGCGTACACAAGCGAGAGAAAACGGTGTTGGCCAGGGCACAGCTACAAGTGGTGATAAACGAGGCCGAATCCTCGTTATTGCCCGTTGGGGAAGCCTCGAAAATTCCTGCGGAATTCAGCCAGCTGACTCGGCCAGAAACTTGGCCACCTGCTTTTATTGTCGCTCCTCGTTCCGCGGACAGAGATTCGCGCTGTGCGAAATGCACCCGCGTTCTGCATCGAATAACGGGTCGACTCGATAAAGGTAAACTCTCTTCTTCTCGTGACCGTGATTAAAGAGCGAGGATATCCGAGTGATCGAGTTTAGCGTTACACCAGCGTCGTCTCGCCGGGTGGAATTCCGTTTCCGATAAATGGCGCGAAATGGTCGATCGATCGAAGAAGCGGAGGCAAGGAATGAGGTGTTAGGAAACCCAAGGAACGTCGTACGGAAGCTGCGCTAAAGTCTCTGCTGTCGTTGCGGCGGGCAAAGGTTAGAAAAATTTTATCGCAGCGTTGAGTATAATAAAAACGGTAGTTGGCCGTTATTTAGAAGCCATTTGTCGCTGCAAGGGACAGCGTGTGTACAGCTCGATAAACACGTAGAGCTCCTTTTCTCGGGACCGACGGTGCATCGGCGCTGCTCCGCAGCATTTTCAGCGGACTGTATCGCGCTCAAAGGAAACGCCTAGCATCCTAGCCGGGCGAGCTCTCGCTGTGTATAGGATATACTTGTTCCAAAGGAGGACAAGAGAAGCGGTGATCGCGCGCGAGACCGTTCACCGCGCGCGCGGCGAATTTCACTCGGGAACATTCCCCGCCCGGACTCTCTTTTCTCCGAGAAATCTACGCTGCTTTGCTTCCTATGACGGAAAATGAAATCCGATATTGTAATTCCACGCGCTTGTGTAACGCGACCTGGCCGTTGGAAACGTCGAGAACGGAGCGACATGTGCGTCGCCCTTTTTCAAAACCCGACGCTGGTGCACTTCGTGGAATGAATTTAAAGCGTGGACGCGCACGCTCGCGCGGACATGAACGCGGAACGCCACGGATATTAAAACAGAGACCGGGCTGAATGTCAGCCTGTAATTCGCTGCTAGGAACCACCGGCTACGCTTTATACGGATACGGACACCTAATAATAACGCGACGCGGCCCCACGTGTTCGTTTAAATTCGACGCGTGAACAGCCGATATGAAATTAGCCGCGTCCGGGGCCACCTTGCCGACGCGTCCTAGCGTCGAAGAAACGGTACCGCACCACGGCGGCCATTAAGTTCGGACCATTCGCAGCGGTGCCCCGTCGTTCGAAACTTTCCGCGACGTTTACGCGTCGTTTCAGACGTCGCTCTTTCCTTCTCACCTTTTTTGTTCCTCGTCTTTTTTCCAGCCAGTCCTCGAATCTCGCACGCACGACGGCGCTCGCCGGTTTCTGCTCGCCACGGCCAACCGAACGTTCGGTTGTTCGTTCATTATTCCGTGAATAAATAATTGAGCGAACATGCGCGTGCGAAAGCACGATGAACATTTTAATCGATGCCTTATCGTTCACTTGGCTGCTTCAAAATTATTCATCGATCTCTTTCTCGGCGGCTCGAACCGATTCCACTATTTCACGCTCCTTTCTTCTCTCTTTTTCCAGCTCTCTCGTTCCCTTTCGTTCCTATGCACCTCTCCTTTTCTCCCTCTGTTCCTCCCTGTGGGAGCGGCAACGAGTCCTGCGACAAGGAATTCTTTGCTCGTGCAGCTACGATATTAGCCTGCTTGGAAACTTCGTTTCACCTCGCGCATTTTTAACGCGCTAACACGCGTGTTCGCCTGTATTACAGGACTCGTCCGTCTCGCGAGCTATAAAACGTGAGCCGATGGCTCGTCTCTGCTTCTTTCAACGCGATTGCAGAGAAACGAGGAACGGTCTGCGAAATCTCTGTCGTTTCGTTTAGTATCACCTAATCTAGGTCAACGGAATTGAAGGTAGAATCAAGTTAAGACGGGTGGCGGATGTAACGACGGGATCAGATATATTCAAAGCAAAACCGATATCCGATGAGATAGCTCTGAGGTAAATAACGACGGCGACGTCTACACACCTGACCTCGTGTCCTGCAGGAATTTAGATGGCTCCATTAATATTTCGAGGCGAAGTAAACGTTAAACGGTGGGTGAAACTGGATCGTGTTTATAACGTTTCCGAGCGACGGAAGTGTGCTCCTTTCAAAGATACAATCATGGTAGAATACATCGGTGCTTCGGTTTCTGGCACTATCTTCTAGAAACTGCACTACGCTCGGAGAAAGTATCTCTGTGCATACAGTATCCTATTTAATCTTCTGTTCAGTTCATTTCTGAGATAAAGCGAAGTAGAATAGATAAACGGAATTGTGGTCTGTTAACCGTATACAACGCTGTTTCTTCTTCAAACAACAACAGAAATTAGCGTTATATCGGCAACAAAGTTTTATGCTAATATCTTTATACGGAACAACTTCGTAATATCAAGCGTTCTACCGAGTCGCTTATTTCCAGGCTTATCATTCAATTCCAATAACATTGTGCTCGCATACCGAATCGATTAACATCCGTAACTACAACATTGAAGTCGGCCTGTGATTAATTACAGCTCCACTCTCGTACTAACCGTTTATCGTTACGCGAGAAAATAATTTTCCGGAAATTTTCTTCTGCTCCTTGTTATCGCTTTATTCGTGCCGGTTCGCAAGTCGTAGCAACGGGCCTGGACAATTCGTTCCCGCGAGCCTGAGATTCCGTTTCTTGACTTCTCTCCTAAAGCATATCGTTGTCTCTCTCTCTCTCTCTCTCTCGTTCTCTATTTCGCCAGCAGAATCGCGCGTGGCAATAGCATATACATTATTTGTATATACGTGGTCGACCGCGTAAAATACGTGTATGCAATGCATAGTATGCATGCAGCCAGCGGAGAGACACGCTGTTAAATTATCCCGCGGATACAGGTGATGCTTTTGTTGTATATTACAACGGTGAATCCGGTAGCAAGAGATACCGAACACCGGCCAGGAAGTAATAGACGACTGATAGAGTTGATTCGCGGGGAATTTTTATGGGTAAATCGATGTTGCACGCGGAAAGGGCAAAGTAGCAAGCGAGGGGAACACTCGTTGACGCAAAGAGGGGCAAGGAGAGAGAGAGAGAGAGGAGGAGGGAGAGGGAGAAAGAGAGAAAAAGAAGGGAGGGAAAAAGAGAGAAAGAGGGAAAGAGAAGAAGGGAAGGGGAGGAAGAGAGAGAGAGGGAGAATAGAACAGCGAGGGCGAGAGGAGAGAGAACGGAAAGAAACGAGGACCGAGCCGTGTGAGATAGAGCGAGAGAAGGTTCGATTGGTCGAGGAGAAGGGAGGACCAGCGAAGCGATGAGAGAGAGAGAGAGGGCAAGACGGAAGAGCCGGTGAAACGTGTGTACACGCGCGCCAGAGCGACAGAGAAGGCAAGAGAGGTAAAGGGCGCTAGAAATCTGGGGCGGGGATAGATCCGGGGGCTTTTGCGCTGTGCACGCGACCTTGAATGCCAGCCAGCCTAGACCTTGCCACAGCTCTTTCGCTCGGCTTGCCTAGTCCAGAGACCGCTTCGCCCGGTACATACATACATCCATCCATACATACATACAGACATATACTGTTGTTTCGAGCGACGGCCTAAATCCGATATCTCGCTTCCTCTTTCTCTTCTTGCTTCGCCTATCCAACGGTCTGTGGCGGGCGCGGGTCGCGCACGATCACGCTGATTACGTAAAGATGAGAACTCGAATTATCGCCGGCTGGATCTTGGGTAATTTTGCTTAGTGCCAGCGCTCGGCTTGATTGTTGCGAATTACATGTGTATACATGCATTTCTGGAATACAACGACGTTGCACATTAGAGGACGCACATGTGCGAAAAGAAAAAACGTACATTCAATGTAGGAACTTGCATACGTGCGATACCGATCATTGCAAGTTTTAATTCTTTTGCTGCGGCTAAAAGGTTTGCTACAATGTGGCACAAACAGTGTGTCGCGCTACTATTTATCACAATGACGCGCAAGGAAAATATAGCGTTTGAAGTAATAAACTTTCACGTTGTTTATTGTAAGTAACGTTTTCCTTTATTTCCGTTTTTATACCAAGAAACTGCGTGAAAATGGCTTTAGAGCAACGAAACGAAATCTAAGGAAGAAACTTAAAATGCGCGAAACAGTATCGTATATTTGCTATGTAAACATGGAAAGATACAGGACTACAGTTGGACTTTCTATTTATACTCTCGTAAACGTAGACTCTTACATTCTTTCCTAACCACAACCGATTCATCCGATCTCTATCGTGCATACACGAACATATTATGTCTAAGATGCAACAAAGCGGACAGTATTCCCGATATACATATTTAAAGATATGCATACTCATTAGACGTTCTATTTTGATAACATTCTTTCTTCTTATTTCTGTTTTTCATTAGAGAAGAAAAAACAGTTTAATAATAGTAGTAAAGTTCTATTGAAAAATTTATATTTAATGATCATAGAACTTGTTCGAACCCATGCTTATATTCTTAAAATCATAGAAATGATACATAGCTGAAATATGGCGTTAGAGGCTAGAAGTTTACGATCTTCTTACTCGCTGGAGCGATCACGTTGGGTGGGATTATAACGGATCTTCGGTTGCAACCGCACCTAGAATCCAATGGATCCAACACAACTCCGCCACTTATCTACCTGACTTTTTATATTTTTGCCAAATTATTCGGTTTCCGAGATTGCGGCGGCATCTATCTTGAGGATTGTGAGATATTCATAATCACGTGACTACAATTGCACCGGTTTTGTAGTAGGAAGAACCGATCACATGATCTATTGAAGTTCGCAACAAATGATTCAACAGTATTATGCTAACTTCGTCATCTTGAACAAATGAGATTAAGTTTGTTTTGTTTCGGAAGGTCAGTGATGTTATTGTTGCACTTGTTTTTTCCGCATAGTTATAAATGTAAAATAAGAAAAGTAAAATTAATATCTTTAAATAAAGTAATGCTTGTTAGAATAAAAACATAAATGGTAAATCATTATTATACTACTCTTAATAATATCGTAAAATGTAATAGAAAGCAATTTAAAGATTTCATTTCAAATAATAATTTTATTTGTAGCGTATTATATTAAATTTAATTTTTTAAATAAATAATAGAATTTACAAAATAGTTTTGATTATTAATATTGCTTTATTGT
The DNA here is from genome assembly GCA_033822845.1 of Tetrapedia diversipes. Taxonomy (NCBI): domain Eukaryota; kingdom Metazoa; phylum Arthropoda; class Insecta; order Hymenoptera; family Apidae; genus Tetrapedia; species Tetrapedia diversipes. Next base: position 1,146,623 of record JAOPTO010001613.1, on the reverse strand, counting down.
AAGATCTAAATAAACTTATTGAAAAATTTATTTATAATTTGAATATTATATTTAACGTTCCCATAGAATTGTGCATGTAATGTAAAATTTGGTAAAATGTTTAAATCATACATTCCATTCGACTTTTTTATCAGAATTAATTTGAATTTACCTCATCAGCTGTAGAACAAGTATTTCACTCTTCCACGTGAAGGTTAATGTGTATAGGTATTGACATCGTTTGCCGGCACTGGCTAGCATTCAAATGCATACCGCTTGAGTTTCTGCGTGGCGTGGTCGTGTTGCGTCGGGCAAACTTCAAACAGTGCATTAGTTTATTGAGTGTAGTGCGTGTTAAAAATTCGTAATCGTACAAGTGATCATCGGTTTAAGGCATAAAAATGAATGTTAGACGTAAAAATGTCAAAAGAGTACCTAATAATTTTAGTTTTCCATCTACAAAGCTTCGAAATGTTTTTTGTGTAAAGTGTAAACATCAATTCTTTCTTCAAGGTAATTATTGAATATTTCATATCACGTGTTTGCCGGCATTTTTCTTTTATTGTTTAGGCATTTTATAATGAATTAATAATTGATATTTCTATTTACAACTTCATTTTAACAGACGTTTAGTACATTTTTTCGAGATTTGTTTTAATGGCTGTGTATTATTATTAATGAAATTTCAATAAAACATGTATATGAAGCATTCATTGTTTGCACGTTGATCGAGCAAAAAGGGCATGATTGTTATTATCTTATAGGTTAGAACAGAATATAAATTGACGTTATTAGAATCGTTTGAATTCTTTATATTATATATGTACTCATTCGTATAATATATTGAGAAAAGATATTGAAGAAAGTCGTTTATTTCATTTGTTTCAGAATTTGTTCCTTTACGGGGTATAGTCCCTTTATTATTAGAATGTGGACATGTAATATGTGACAAATGTGGAAACTCATTTAATGAGCCTTGTCCTATATGCAAAATGGTTTCACAATGTAAAAAAGGTCAAACATTTGAATACCCATTGAACATGTATATTTTGGGTTTAATGGTCATGTCTCATAATCGACCCGTTAACACGGATGATCTAGATATTTCTTTTTGTAATCCAGTTAATTCAAAATCAAAACAACAAAGTACAAAAGGTTTGTATTCAATTGGAGGTAACAATTTTTTAAGTTATGCTTCAAGCTAAAATAAAGAATACATTTTTTGTTTTCAGGGCTTTGTCATGAATGTGGAATTCAAGCAGCTATACAATGCCCGCAATGCATTGCTCTCTTTTGTCGTATTTGTTATTCTAAGGTATATTTATTATTGCTAAGCAGTTTGTTGTCACTTTCCTTGAATATTTTAATAAATAATTAACATCTGCGAATACCATAGCGAATGATACTTTATATTTATGTTCTGTTCAGATTCATGGAAGAGCATTACAAAATCATACAAAAATTGTCTTATCAGAAGTTGATAATGAACATTCTTTTGGTATAAAAAATACCTGTTCAGAACGATGCGATGAAGCATTAGGATATTACTGTGTAAATTGTAATATAGCTGGATGCTCTCACTGTATGTTGCGTTTACATAAAACGCATCAGTATCAACCTTTAATAAAAAAGGTTTGTATCATAATTAATAAACTGTCTACGTGTGTATCATTTAATAGAAATAATGTTTTTATTTTTTTGATTGCCAGAATGAAGAGCTGCTGGTAAAGTTCCTCAAAGTGCTTGACCAAGTGTCGGAAAACCTTCAAAGAGTTCAACAAGCGCAAAAGGTAAGTCTTTTATCTTTAGTAAAATCATTATTTGAAAAAAGATTAGATCGTTAGGAACAGTATTGTATGTACAATAAGGAAATTTTTGAATTGCATGAAAATAAATAATTTTATTAGATTTTTGTAACAATGTATTAAGTACAAATACAGAAATTGAAGAACAAATTTTTTTAAATACAACAGTTTCAACGATAAAAAGTATTCTTTCAAAATTGGAAAATTTTCAAATTAATTTACTGTCATACTTCTTCCTTGTTGAGTACAATATGTTGTATGTGTCGTATTCCTACTAAATAAAGGACCATCGATGGACTTCATAATACATGTATAAATGTAAAAATTGTTTACAAAGTAGTACAGTATATTCTGTTATAAATAATTACACAGTACAAATATGACTAGAGGGAAAGAGAAATACTTATTGACATTATCAGTTATTTCGTATGTGTTTGTTCCTGGCATTTCTAGCTACTTTAAACGTGTTCGGATAATTAAATTTGATATATCTAATAGTTACATACTTCACTGAGATATTGTAATTTGATTTCTTTATAATATAGAGATCTTATACCAAACTTTTCTTATAATTTATACTAAAAATAAAGAAAATCACACACAAACCTATAATAAAAATATTGCACATTATTGAGTGTCACAAAATTTCTTCACATCCGACGATGTGTAAGAAACACGATCTATAATCGTCCCGTTGCTATTTATAACAAACAATGGCAACAAAGTATGTTCGATACGTGTTAGTCTTGTATCGGCAAAAATTACAATAATTTAACTACGGCCTAGATATCTTTATTATTCATTCACTTTCTGTTGCGTCTGTTGCTTATTCTTGTGCTTCTCTTTTTCTTTCTCTTTCTCCTTTTCCTTCTCCTTTTCTTCTTGCTGTTTCTTCAACTTTTTCTCCTTCAATTTCGCTTCCATCTCTTTGAACTTCAACTCCAAATACCGATCTACCTCCGGACCGGTAAAGTCTTCCGGAAACTTCGGCATTATTGGGAGAATATACTTATAGAGTCGTTCGTTCAACACGTACAGCTGTGTCGTTGTTTCGCATTTCACGTTGAACCACCAGTCGCACGTTAACGCGACTTGACTGAATATAGTACCGTTCGGGCACAGAAACGATGATTTACCACCGTTGAGATCGCAATAGTGCCATACCTGTAAAAATAATATTATTGTCACAAAAATCACGAAATACTTTATCTAAAAGCAAGTAAAAAATATAGAATAAATCAATGTATGGAAACTTTTTTTCGTTCGTTGTGGTCGAATCTCACAAAATTTTATTCCACACTTTCAAATCTTTGGGTAAAATATTGCTAAAAATCTGACCTGGCACCCGGTATCCGGATCGCCGAAGAATCCCTTATAACGTTGTTCTTTGCAACTGAAATTCGTGCGTGGTATACTGGAATAAGCCGGGTAATCGACATGAGCCATTCCTCTAGTGGCGCCATACTTCACCGACGTCTGCGGGACGGTTTGTTTCGGGGTCGAAATCTCGTTGGGTTCCGTGTAGCTATAAACCGGGCTCTCCGTGGTAAGCGGCGCCACGGTGTATCGTCCCTGTTGCAACACATCGTCGCCAAGATCCTCCGTGATCGCGTACGAATGGTCGATCGGACGTTCTTCGTTGGTGGTGTGTGGTCTGACCGTGGGCAAGAACGATCCTTTGTCTTTCACCGGAATTTCTTGCACCACCGGAATATAATATTCCACCACCTTGTTGGTCAAACTGTTCGCGTTGTAACTAGGCCTGGGCGACGGTCTCGTTCTCGTTTCTTCCTCGTACGACGTTACTTTGTAACGTTCGGGATCGTCGGTCAGGAACAATGGATTCGGTGTCGCTTGGAATCGCGACTCGGTTATTACTTTCGGCCTGGTCTGCGGTCGCACCTTGAAGTGCGTCGCTTTCTGCGGTATCCTGGGCGGCGGCGGGGGTGCTGCTACCGGTGCCAGAGGTGTCAGAGGCGGCGATTGGATTTGCGGAAATTCTTCGTTCCTCGTGTTGTGAAGTATATTCAGTATCTCGACGAGCGTCCTCAGACTGTTGTCTATGTTCTCTCTGCTCAAAGCTTCCGGCAGTCGTTCGGACAGATGGAAGCTCTCTACTATTTGCTGCAAATTCACGTTCGGATTTCGTGGTGGTTGAGGGAGCACTGGTGGTTCCTTTGCTCCTGGCACGGGTTCCAGTACGTTGGGTAGGTACACGGTCGGTATAATCTGTCGATGGCTCTGGAAATCCTTAACGGGATAATTAGGTGCGATGTTAGCAGTTGGCCTGACATTATAGGCATTAAGCAAGTAGTCCTCTTGAACATTACTGTGGATCGGTTTAGCCGGTTGTTTCCTAGGCAAGTGATCTCTGCCATTTGTCGTGTAAGGTCGTAATGGTCTCACGTTTGCATAGTGCCTGTTCTCCTTACGACCCGTTTGGCTCGATACCGTGGTTACTTCAGGATACGCCACCTTTTGATCCTGGTGCAAGTGGTACGGGGCCGAATACTCGTCGTAGTTAATTTTCGAACCGTATCTCACGGGCGTGAAGTATTCGCTGTCCGCGCCTACGTCTCTGGGATCGTACTGCACGGAAGGGACGAATTTCTTGTCTTGGTTTTGCATATTCGTGCGATAATTATTGTTCACCCTTCGCGGCACGTTGCTGACTCTGACGAACGGCTGCGGTGGTGGCGGCTTCCTTACGAGCGGGCTGCTTTGAACTTCCTTCGTGGAGGTAGCTTCCGCGAGCGGCGTTTGTCCGCTCACGTAGTTGTTGGCCACGTAAAACGTCATGTAGGGTATCAGTCTTCTGTACCTCTCTTTGAATTCCTCTAACGTGATCTCTGGCAACGACTCGTCGTCGTCTTCTTCTACCACGATTTTAGTCGAGTTCGAGTCGGAAGACGTTGTGTTGTTTGCGGTGGATAGCGCTGAAACAGAAATAAAGTTGGATTTAGGGACTTACAGAGGACATACGAAGCTTTAAATGCTTTTTAATAGCTTTAGAAGTCGTTAACGAAGTACAGAAGTATTTCTAATGTAATCGGTAAAATCTAATCTTTTTCGTGACGTTTCTTTGTAAATAATCTTATACGTGTAGGCAATTCAGTAATCAATGGAGCCTTTGTATAGGGGAGAGCGGCAAAGAATAACGAATGCCGATTGCCATTGCTTTCTTTAGGCGACGCGGATTAGGTTTTGAGGTGTCGCCGTGTTATTTTTTCGGGGCCGCGTTATCTTCCGGCGCCGTTTTAAACAACGCCTGCGTTTTAAACAAACCTGATCCCCGAAGAAAATGTGGACGGCCGATATCCTAGTAGCAAACGCGTGGGGATATCGAAGGCGGGCATTTTTCCGAAGGTCCTGATTGGGACCTTCAGGAAGGACAGGAACCGCCTATCAGGCCCGAGGCAAATAAATAGGAAGCCTCGCGATAATTAGAGTTAGTTCGTCAGTTCGTTAAGAATTCGTTAGTTCGTTCATGAGATAGAGTTCATAGATAGTTCAGAGTATATAGTTCACGGTGCGTTAATATAAGTCGTTGCACTAGCTCGTAATTTAGGTAAAAGCCCATCGGCCAATAAAATAATTTCCTACATACGCATTAAAAAATAAACGCGTCAGAAACGGTACCCGAGAAGGAAATAATTTAAAATGACCCCAGACGAGTAATGAAACTCGGAAAAGAGCATCGCGTTAGCCAACTAAATTGATCGATCCGCCCGCGAATCACAACCCAGATTCGAGCTGACGCTTCAGAAACAGCCTGCATAAAACACGTCTGAATGGTTTAACGGGGCTGAAGTGACGGCGGGTGGAGAGATTCACACGTCTGATAAATGTACCGCGAGTTCCTCTAAAATTCAAGTGTTTTCGAGTGTCGCGCGGGCTCGGCTTCGAGAGAAAGAGAGAGAGAGAGAGAGAGAGAGAGAGCGCTCTGGAACGATCTCGTAATCAGTGGGCTCTAATTATTACGACGTCCTCTGCCGTGGAGCGGAGATAAAAAAAAATTGAAGCAGAAGTAAAAAGAAGAGAAAGAAGAAAAAAAACACACGCACGTACACAAAGCGAGAGAAAGCGTGGAAATGGGCGGGAAAAGGGAGGGAGGGGAGAAAAAAATCAGTTCGACATGATGACGCTTCCTTATAGCGGCGCGTGATACCGCCTTCCTAATCGGCCTTTTAAAAAGCCACCAGCGTGCATCGTTATACCGTAGCGCGCGTGTTCCTTTTCCCTCCCTCTCCCCCCCTTCTCAATCTCAATCTGTTCCCTCTTGCCGGGATACGTGCGAAGTAATGCGTACGCTGCACTCCGGCCTGGGCGAAATTAAATTAGAAGGAAAATATTCGGAGAGCCGGCCAGCGCTTTTGCACGTGCACCGAGATAGCAAGAATAAAGGCTGTGTCCGTGTACGCGTACGTGTATACACGGATGCATGCGTGTGTATGCATGCGTCAGTGTGTGTCTGTGTGTGTGTGTGTGTGGCCATTCGCATGCGTTTACCGTATACGGACACGGTCGAAGCACTCAGCGCGCGAGCACACGTGTCGTGCGCGCGCGTGTGCCCGTATGCACTCGTGCAGGATATATTCGCTCTGGCACGTTCGAGTGCTGCAACCACTAAAAACGTACCAATCCTACGGCTCCGCTCTCTCTTCTGGCTTCAACCCTCAACCCTACGTGTACGACTACCATTTCCCGTTATATACCCGTCTTGCTCGATCGTACAGGACGGCTCAATCTTTCGGGCTGCCAGACGTACCGTACCCTGCCGCCGTGCTAACCGGTTCCATCGGATTTTACCCGGGAAATGGACTCCGTTCGATCGATTTCGTTGCCAATTATACCGTGTTTAGCCAATTACAGTTCCCGTTTTTTTTGGTCCTTCTGTTTTTGTTGGGATGGGCAGATATATATTTATGATTCTTCTTGAACCGCGTATTCGGAATGGGTTGTTAGCCCCGGTTAATAGTCTTTGGAGGGTGGTTGCGAAGCTTTCGCAGCGCTCTCGAACGGGTTTCGAGGAAATCGGATGTAAACCTTTAATGGTATATTTCTTCTTTTCTTTTTTTTTAACGTTATTATAAAATTGTTTGTTTATCGTAGATAATGCCAGTCAGTAGTTTTTAAAATAAAATGTAAAATGTTAGTTAGAGGATCGTACTGTAAAAGGAGCGATCCCTGTAAAGAAGTACGCGAACTATAACCCCGATATTTAACCCATAATTTCCCCACCCCTTTATCGTAATCGTTGTTGTTGGATCGTGCAAATCCATGCGGTCAAAGAACTTGGGAAACTTCAAGAAAATCCCCCTCTTTGTACGCACTTTGGAAAAAGGAAAAAAATAAAGGAAACTAAGTCTCGAGAGCGATACGAACGAGTAAGATCGCTCTCACCCCAAAAACGCAGCGCCCTTGTTTTATTTCCTGTGCCTACCCTCTCAGCTTGTATCATTCCGCTAACAAACGCAGTACGTGGCAATGTCCAGAACTAACTTGTTCCTCGTTGAACATTTCATTTTTTGAATCGGTCTGTATGCAAGACTTCTTCGTCGAGTCCGTTCCGATTCGTCTCTGTAGCTCCGGTCGCGTCCGGTGCACAGGGTGGAACATGTGGGCGGCCATAAACCCGGCCGCTCCGCTAGCCCCGCCATGAATTTTTATAAACCGATTATTTAGCGGCGATGTAACAAAGTGTGCTGCGGGGCTAGATGGTATCGTTTTCGCGCGATGGAGAGACAGGGAGGGAAACCGGACGGTATCCGAGCGTGGCACATCAAAGGGACGTACCAGGTCTCTCTGTTGCGCGCACAGAGATACACACCGGCCCCGACCTGGAAATCCAATTCGATTCTGCATGAAATGAGTCTGGAAACTCTCCGCGTAGCGCGCGCGCCGCTTTATTAATCCTGTCAGTACGGAACGTGATTGAAAAATCCGCAAAGCGCGTGTGCTACGACCGCCCCGTCCTCCTCCTCCTCCTCTTCGTCCCCACCCCCTAACTGGTCCCTCTCTCTAAAGAGGTGCTCGCCCTGAAAATTTACAAAGCACCGGGGCCTGTGTCTGTATCTGCATAAAGATGTACTCGCGATCCTTCGGGCTAACTGCACTCTCCCGACCTCTCCACACGCTCCGCTCCGCTTTCCCCCCTTTCGCGCGAATTCGATTCCGCCGTCCGGCGAGTTAAGGCTCCGTTTAGACCTGCGCTGGCCACATCGCATAGACACGAGCTCTCGTATCTCGCGCGTCCTCCTGCCCGGGGGAGAGCATGGTTTCCTCCGTTTTTCGAAAAATATTTAGAATGCATTAAGGCCACGCTCGAGCATCGTTCGGGGGTCCTCTGTGTCCTCGGTGGATGGTAATTTCTTTCCTGGTTCGTTCGTTTTTTCCTCGCTTGCCTCGCTTTTGATCCCGGCGAGAGCGGTGAGTGCTTTGTTGTGTTGGGATAGGGCACGAAGACGTTTGATCCGCGTGGAATGGGCGCGGATGTGCCGTTCCAAAACGTAGGGACAAATTCGTAGCAGTTTCGGTGAGAATCCTTCCCGAATCTTCTGCTTCTTCGTGTCTTAGCGAGAAGAGATCGCCCCGTATTTAGAAATTTAATATTCATAGAAAATTCTTTTTACGTTCGAAGCTCTGTATCTCGAAACCAAGGAAGAAATCTCTGTCAGAAATTTTAATAAGTTCCATTGCACAAGCGTTACGTCCACCCCGATATTATTCCCAACCCCCCAGATCGCCGAAACCAACACAAACACCTCCAGTGTGCCTATCACCGTACCATAAACTTCGTTTCCAAAAATGTACAATCTACCTTTACCGACGAATCGCCTGATGAACATGCTCGCGCCGTTCAATTTTTCATCATTTGATTACCTTGTCCTCGCAATTTCCTTTTGTTTCTCCAGTCCAACCTTTTCCCCTCTTTTTTTCCACCCCCCCACTCGTGTACACTCGCATCCAGGCGCGGGTATTAATTTCGCACCCGATCCACCCGTAATATTTCCGGCGAAAGGGGTGCGCGAGGGTAGTTTTTCACTCGTTAAGGAACTTTCGTTTTCCAGCGGGTCGAGGTGTGCTGTGGCGGGCGGGTCGCGGGGGATGAGGAACGGCTTTATTTAGTCGGATGTGCACAGGGGTGTGCGAGTATTGGCTCTCGCTTTTTGACACGGCCCTTCGTCTCTTGGCCCATACAATAAATAAAACGGCGGTCGCAGTAATTTTGCCGGATCGTGCGCTCGCGATTGGGAATATCGACGGTTACTCTGTTTTCCATAGGCGATATCAATTGTCCGTAGCAGTCGCGCATTTGTTCCCCTTCTTCCTCACCTCTGTCGGTGCCGCTCGCGCGTCTCTGAATTACGATTGTAACGATTGCCTTGTATTACGCGGCCGGGGCATCGATGGACTTTTGTTTATTTTATGCCATCGCGACCCGCGAACAAGACAGAATAGACGGCACGCTCTGCTGTCGGCGTCATTTTTATTCTCGAACGAACGCGCGGCCATCGATTGAATTTTTTTTACCGTCGTCCTCTTTTTTTTTTTTTTACCGTTTTTGCGCGCGCGTCTTTTTTATTTTTGTTTGTTTATTATTCGACTGTAGATCCTATAATAAATCGCGCGGTGTATTTCACGCCGAATCCGACGACTCCTCGTTGCTCCGGCATTTGTTTGGGACCCGGTGACACTTGTTCCGTTATTTTATCTCTACCAGGGAAATTAAGAGCTTCGCAGGTTTGAGAAACGACGCACAAGCGCGTCAGGCGTCAGGAAATATTGTCATGGGGATCGGAATGCACATAATTGTGCAGAAATATACAAAACATCACAAATTTGGCGTCACGTTGCGCTATTTAGAAGGTATAATAGATTTTTACTTGGGTTACCACTTCTTTGGCTAGGCTTATAAAAAGTTCGAATTTCCATAAAATTCCATCCTCTAGTGACTAACCCCTTCACATACAATGATCTGTGTCTGGGGCACGTTATCCATTTTATGTGCCATTGTAGACTTTGACGACTTCGAGACGTCAAGAATTGCCTACGTATTCCAAAATGTTTTGAAATGTTTCACACCTTACAGAACTACTAATTTATTGTTTTATAATGTTACTTAATATATCAACCTGATTGAATGTTATATAGCAATGCAAATTTCAAAATAAAATGTTCTGTTTTTAAGCCTGCACATAATCGCGTTCAGTTGAGCAAAATTAAATAGTATTCTTTAGACGCATCAAATTTCATTTTATTTGTATTTCAAGGGGTTAATTGCATTCTTTTCCACCGTTCGCCTTCTCCAAGAAACTTTTTTTACCTACAATTCCACCGAAACCAAATTCTCGCAATCTCAGAAACCGTATGTACTCGATCCTTCTTAAAGTGATAGAACAGCAAAACTCGTTGGTTCGCGTCCAGTTGCGATCGTTCGCGCGGCTGAAAGTAACAATTACCGATTTCCACCGTGTCTCCGCGGATTAATTACCGTTCGTTCCTGTTCCTCTTGCACGAGCGACGTTCATACAGCCAGAACCGCTGGCGAATCGCGGTCGGATTTCTACGTTTGCGCAACATATTGTACCGGCGACACGAAAACTCGACGTGTCCGGCAGAATGTCGTGCCGATTCATCGGTACCTCGATACGGAATATTAATTGGCGGCTATTGGTCCGCCGGATTACGTTATTTCGAGAGCGCGTGACCTGGAAGCATGACGGACGGGGAGAGAGAGCTTGTTTCGCAGCGAGACAACTACAAAGTAAATGCGAACGGAATTCAAGAGTTCTCTCCGAACCGTTTCACCCCCTGTGGCTAGGCCAGCGAGTCTTGGACAACGGGGAAAGGTGATCGGAATCGTCGAGAGTAAGAGGGTGGTAAAATCTTTCCTCCGTTCGAGTGTATTAACCCCTTGGCACACAAATAAAATGGAATTTGATGCGTCCGAAAAATACTATTTAATTTGGCTCAATCGAACTGTTATGTGCAAGCTTGGAAACAGAACATTTTATAGGCGCCCCTCGACTTTCGCACACAATCGGTTCCTGAAAGCGTGTGCAAATTTTTAATATTCGAAAATAGAGGGATGTAAAAAAATATGCACCAAAAACTATGTTTTGAAGTCTTGATTGGAACAACATTGTAGTTTGATGGCTAAGATCTGATGTCCTCTGAGAATGGACAGCCCAGTAGCCTGGTCGACTCACAATGTCCCCTCAGAGGGGACATCCGACCGTAAAGGGTTAAAAAGTTGAATTTTTAAAAATATGTAAAATAGGGAATTGTGCGAAAGGCGAGGGGCGCCTGTATTTTGAAATTCCTTTTGAAAGGGGGGAGGGGTTCGCATCTTGAATATTCTAAACAAAAAACAGAATCTTCGCACGAGTGAAGCAACTAAGTAATCTGATTATATACTTCACGGTGTTCGCTGAAAACAGCTCTTGTCGTGTCAAACCTCGTCAAAGTCTACAGTGGCACATGAAATGAACGACGACCCTAACTCGTCATTGTATGCCAAGGGGTTAACGGTTCTTGTTTGTTCGTGTTGCGGATCGAAGGTAGAAATTGAAGGTTTCCAATGGAACTTAATACCTGTATAGTATTTCTATAACCGGTGTCTACGTTTTTTCGTTTAAATTGTGGTTTGTTCACTGCTGCGGTTACCGGAGGAGCTACGTGGCGGGAAGCGTCCCGTATCGTTGCAAACGTTTTCTTTTGTTTTTATTGTTTGAAGGTATTCTAGTAGAAATTAAAAGAAAAGTATCCGAAAGAAAATTTGTAAACACCTACACACCGCAGTGTAAAAGTATAGTACATTATTATTATTATTATTATTTTATTTGTAAACTCGCTGGAAGCCCTTTTTATACATAATGATATGAACATAAATTGCACGCGATGCAAGCAGAGAAGAAAAGAGAAAAAGAAGAGAGTAGTACAATAGTATAGTAAGTATAGTATAGTAACAATAAAATCTAAAGAACAGACATAATTTTCTGTATAATTCTCAGTGGAAGATGTATACTTCCTGAAATAAAATCCACGTTTGAACGTTCCGTCGAATACGGGAAAGGCGCCCGTTCGCTAAACAGGTGAAACAGTTCTTTTTTAAGTGTCACGATTCTGTGCACGATTCTCCACTCGCCGCGGTAAGTTTCATAAAAAATTGAAAGGGGTCGGGATTGTGAACTGTATTTTGCCGCGTCGAGTGGACGTGTAATGACCCTTTCGCTTTCGTATCGCGTGCATGTAATTACCTTCGTTACGGGTGCACACGACCGCATGAAACCGGCGGTGTTCTCGCTTTTTCCTTCGCCACGGCTGTCCGCGTCAAGATGAGAGAATACGCGTTATAATTGCGCGTTATAAAAGCATCCCCCATTTAAAATTTCGAATTCGGTGTACGATCGAAAAAGGCGAGCAGACCGGCCGCCTGTATAACGCGATTAGCCCCGGTAAATGAGGTTTTAATGATGATCGTTTTAGTAACGTCCCCGTTGAGTGTCATCGATAATTAGCGATTGTTGTTTCTCTCTCTTTTTTTCCCTTTTCGTTCCTCTTGTTAACGCGTTCCCGGTTCGTTCCGCCTTTTTACGGATATCACCGAGCCACCCAGTTTACATTAAGGACGCTCGTTCCTAAGGGTTGCTCTTGCAATTTGCAATTAGCAGATGTTTCAGCGGGTTAATTAGCTGGCGGGGGGTAACGTTATGTAAAACGGTGCCGTTTAAATGGAATTTAATTTTCGATGAAAAAATTGTAGCTGTTCAGTCTTGGAAGTGGTGGAATTCTAGCTGTTCAGTCTTGGAAGTTGCTAGAATATGCGTTAACACTAGATTGTTGTATATTTGTTTCTAATGTACATAAACTAAGAAATAGGTACACATCATACACAATTTGAGATCGCAGTACTAAGAGGGAAGTAGATGTGGGGTACATTCGTGTCACTCCATCAATAAAAATCAGCAAAAATTACTAGAAATAGTAGTAATTGTTTTTGCAAATCTTCCTCACGAAATTCGAAACTCGTCAAATTGATGGGTCTCCTAGATCTAGGGGAAGTCTTGTTAAACTGTGGCTGGAGGATGGTGGGGTGATAAAATAAGGCTTAAAAGATTTGCGTAGATATTGCATTGGCGTGTTTTATTCTCCAGTCACACGGCTCCGTAAAGGGTCGACGCAGGTTCGGTTTATTCTTGGAAATAATAGCGTTCCGATTAAGTATTATCGATAATTAATAATTGCTGCTTTTTTCTCTTGCTCCGCCTCTGATTACGGGCTCTTTTCAAGGATATTACCGAGCACCATTTACGTTAAGGACGTTCGTTCTCGCAGGTCGTTGTTGAAACTCGCAATTAACAGATGTTTAACGCGTTAACGAGCTTGACAAGGTAATATTATGTAAAAAGCCGTTTTCCCGGACAAAGATTAACTCAGGTTCAATTTATTCTTGGAAAAGGGTTTCGTTCGCGTGTTGGTTAAAGCGTTCGTGTGATAAAAAAAAAAGTGTGGTCTTTTTTTTGCCTCGCAATTTCTATGTTTTACAACTTCTTTTTTTTTTTTAGCGTGGTTAATTTGATACGGGTTTATTTGGACTGTTTGCACAGTTGGAAACGAGTCGATAACGAATTTAAGTTAGATTCGCTATAGCGATATTCGTGCTTTGCTGTTGCCAACGTGAAACAGTTGCTGCTTTAATAAAAAGTTCCCGAACTGTTATTGTGCAGCTTATGCGGAATTTTCGGAATGAATTCTGGTATTTGATGGGGTGTTAAAAAAGTTCAAATTCGCGCAGGGGCGAAAAGGATTGATAATAATTAATTCGTAAAGCGACGTTAAAATTGTGATGCGTTTTATGATAGACACGGCAAGTGGTTTAAATTAATATGCGTTGCTGTACGTTCTTGAATTTTCTAATTAGAGAAATATTTCGTTGAACTGTAAGCCATTTTACAAATACAACCATAAACTTGTTACTGCAGGAAGTTCCATGCGTAAGATACGCAGAGTTATGTAAAATATTTTGCAGTTATATGTTCTTGCAAAATACATCATAGCCAACTATGGATTCAGTTCCTAGATACCAAATAAAACACCGAGTAACGCTTAATATGCAGTTCCACTGAAATCTCCTTAACAGAGATAAAAGAAATTAAATGCATATACCATTAAAGTTCCTTGAATTTCGTGAGAGCAAACCAAAAGATTACATCCGTATGATAAACCATCCATTTCTCTTTTTCCTTTGCAGAAAAGAGAATGAAAAAATAGTGCAGGTATATACAAATAACAAAAAAAAAAAAGAAATAAGTTAACGAATCTCAAAATGCGCGCACAAATTCTTCGTCTCGCAAAAATCAGTGCGTATTCATTCTCAAAAGAGTAGTTCGCAACGGAAACCGCCCGGTTCTTCGAAAGAAATCTCGCCAACCGACCCTTTTCTTTCCATGTTTCACTTGCTCCCACAATTTCTTTCTGCTCGTTGTCACAGGGACGAAGTAGTAACCCGCGTGGTAAAAGCTAACCGTGGCACCGTTAATACGCGGCCGGCCTGCCAGGCACGCATTTCTGGTTTACGGTTGACCCGTCTCAGTACGGGCCTCCACGGGGAAGCCGGAAAAGCGACTCTGTGCCGCGCGTTTTGCACGTCATTTAATTAGAGCCGGAAAACGAGCCGCGTAACGACACTCGTTCCAGCGCAGCGGCGAACCGCGCGGAGGCATCGGGCCTGTTCGGCTCTCTTTTCGACCGGCAACTCTCTATCGAATTGTTGTTACATACCGCGGAAACCTCGTATCTTGTCGAAGTAACAGACTTCGTTGATAGCGGTGGCCTTTTTTTTCGAATTCGGGGAGAATAACGCGTATGGTGGAACTGGTTCACTTTTTCGCACTTGGGAATGATTTTATTTGCGATAGTGTTTTCTTCTATAATATATCGTGAATTGAAATTACACGCGTCTTACACACTTTGTCAGAAGTACAAGAAATTGCGATAATGTATTCTTCTATATCGTGAATCGAAATTGTACATATTTTGCACTCTTCGATAAAAATACAAAAAATTGCGATATTGTATTCTTTTGTGTCGTAAATAAAATTACACATATTTTGCACCTTCCATTAAAAATACAAGAAATTGCGACAATTTTATTCTTCTATGTCATAAATTGAAATTACACATATTTTGCCACTTTCATTAAAAATGCAAGAAATTTCGATAATCTATTCTTCTATATCGTGAATTGAAATTACACATATTTTGCACCCTCCATTAGAAATACAAGAAATCGCAATTATCTATTCTTCTATATCGCGAATAAAAATTTCACATATCTTGCATCGAGCCATTGGAAATACAAAAAATTGCAAACACAGAATAGTCCAGGTTATGCTTTAAGCTGTCGCTCTTTCTCTATCCTCCGTCACTATATCCAGCCTTGGAAGGGTTAATCTTGATGCTTCTGCAATTCAACGAGTCCCCGATGCATCTTATCGTAGCGAAAACCGCCGATGTCGCGATGCCCGCGCAGTTGGTGGGAAAACGGCGAGCTAGACTCGCTAACAACGCTCCGCCCCGCGTGTACACGCGGCGTTTCGCGAGGCTTGTAACCCGGGGCTGGACCTTAAGGGGATACAAAGCTGCGAAATTAGACGGAACAAGTACGGGGTCGCGTGTAAGTTTCCCGGGTTGGTGTTTCTTGCTTCGCGCTCACCTATCGGAACGAGGAGTAGCTGTTCAACGGGATTTGGTCGAGCTGTAATGGTCATTGGATACAAGCGCGGCACGAGTTAATTTCCTTGGCGATTCGAAGAAATTTGTGTTACGATTCTGCTTGTCTCGGCGTTTCCTTCTGTTGTTCTCAGCTCGAGTCCAATTTTGGATGCGGCGAGATGAGGAGGGGCGGTCGATGAGGGCGGGGAGAGCGAGGGTGAGGGTAATTTTGATAACGAGTTTCGGTGCCTGTTAATTGGAAGCTTCGATTTGGAAATGGTAGACTATCCGAATTGGTAATTCAGAAGCGGATAGGATAGCGGGGTTGGATGTAAGAACGTTTCGATTAATGTTTCTATTTTTATAAATGAAAGGGACAAGCTTTTCTACGGGAAAGGATTTTAACACTTTACCGAACGGGAGCCTATTAATCGGCTTTTTGTGTGCTTCGTTTGTAAATTTTGTAACGTTTCTTTATACAAAGGTAACACGTTTCTCTGCGATATTATATGTATGTATACTGTAAAAAAATATTAACCCTTTGCACTCGAGAGGTGACAGTTAGTCGTCTAGCAATTTTAACTTTACAGATTTTTAAGTGCAAAATATTTACTAAGTTTCGCTTATATTAAACTTCGTTTAGTTTGGTTAAGTCATATACTAAAATTTACATGTATAACTGTTTAACCTTCGGTCTGATTAATAAACAAACTAACTAAAGTCTGAAAGTTTGCGACACTATCATTTGGCGACCGACAGTCGTCTTTCAAGTGCAAAGGGTTAAAATATTAATTAAGCGATGAAAATACCATTTAATAATAAAATCTTTAGCAATGTATCGACGCCAAAATGAGACGATCGAATGTATGTTGAATCACTAGCGATCGGTAAAGTGTTAATTTATTCTATGTTTTCTTGAAGCTTGAAATTATGCATCGCATCGTATTGTTTGTTTAGAGGAAAATCACATTTTGGAATTAAACCGAAGGTGAACGTTGATATTTTATAAAAAAAGAGGGTTTTATTTTGTTCTCTACTCGGCTGTTTTATGGAAATCATGGAGAGTTTGCGTAACATGTTAAAGTAAAGCCCCGGATTGCTCTTTGAGTTTTATAAAATCTGGAAGTATACGCAACTTATGTTTCCTTTTAATTTAAACACTCGCAAGCTCTACTTCGACACTCCGACGAACTTTAACGAGATATCTCGTTGCCCTAAAATTATCTTTTCAACAATTTCCAGTTTCTTTGAATTTATTAAATCAACAGTTTAGTTCAATAAAATCAGAAAACTGACGTTCGAAGTGCATCGGTATTTCTAAGGGGTTGCGATTTAGTTTACGATAAATTTCTCTTGACGATTTTTAACTCATAGCAAACCTAATTGACCTCTGCAAACTATTTCTTTATTCAACTACGTTATATCATTGATGGCGTTTGCCAATTTAAACGTCTTTAAAACGTTCTCCAAATCTCTAAACAAATTTGTTCGTCCATGATGATTATTACAAGTAAAATATGCTTAAAAATATAGTATAAACTTACCTAAAAAATTTTGGATTTATGGAAAACAAGAATTAAAAATTATTAATAAGTTAATATTCGATCGGAAAGCGAGTTTCATAAAAACCTGGTTTTTCAAAAAATCTCACATATTTTACGAACATGTACTAAATGAGAAAAAATAGTTTGGTACATCATTCCTCGAACATTTAGCTACTACGTGAAACAAAAATTGTACGATTCAGATGAAATTTCTAAATCCACTTTTACCCGGCTTTTCGGGGGGCATGTATTACCCCACTGTGCGACGTGTCGACAAATTTCTAAAACCAAAACGGTTGAACCTAATCCAACATCTCGAAATCCGAATCACAGTTTCGAGTTCCAGTGTTCATTTTAGCGGGAGGCAACGCCGCACGGAATATTAATGCAAAACAGCGATGAAACTCCTAATCGTTCCCCTCGAAAGCAACAAAAACTCGCGTCGTATCGTAAAATTCGCGTGGCTCCGCTCGATTGTGTCCGTGGGACAATACGGTCTCGATTAAGCGACGAAAGGCAGGCAAACGAAAATTAATACAACGCCGTGGACGCGTGTGCTCGATAGCGCGCGCGCATTTGCACGCCCTCGCCTCGCCTTTGCAAGCGTTGTTGGCCGAAGCATTATGCGTCTCGTTGCTCCGTTCCTCTTGTTAATTTGGTCGTGCAACACACGGGAACGCGGGGCGAACGTAGAAGGGAAGAACCGTTTTTCAGCTGCGGATTTTAATCAGTCGTGCTAATTCTTTGCGATATGAATCGTGGAAAAACAACCAGTCGGCCGGTTACAGAGTCATCGATGGAAAAGCGATCGATTCGCCGATTCTGCCCTGTGGGAGGGGGGTCATCAATGATTGATGACCAACTGGAATTAATTAAAGCGCTCCGATGGAGTAAATTGTAATGTTTGTAAAGTTATTTGCACACTGTTAATGCCGTTCGATCGGGGGAATAAGTGACTGATTGAACCGGGTTTGGTGGATTTATTGCATTATAATGGGAAACTGTTTGTTGCTTTCGACAGGTTTGATGTCGCAAGAAAAGTTAGACGTCGCAGAATTACCTAGGCAATGAAAAATCAGTAATTCCTGTTGATTATCTTATTTGTAGAAAAATGTCCTAAGATTATTATTATTATTAAAATGATTGATAGCGAAAGTATACGGTACACAGTAATTTCTAACCTAACTCTGTCAGGCAGCTCTATGTTTAACTCCTCAACTCTTCATACAACTCTACAGCTTGGTTTTCTATTCAACACTGATTTTTTCCTCCTTCTTTTCCGGTCCTTTAAACTACGAGACTACATATCTTTAAACGTTTGAAGAATTTTCCATACAGAGAAAATTGAAGCTGCAATTAAAGCTTCTAGAAATATCAGAATTTTTTTAGAAATCCGATCCATAAACGATCTTACCGACAAAAGTTGTCCGTGTATTGCAGTAGATGTTAACGGACAGTGGAGAATTTAAATAATAAAATAGTGAAATACAATGTATCGTATTGAAACGAGTAAAATTTCACTGAAACGTCACAAAATTCATCTGACAATCGACGCGCTACAGTTTCAAGTGCAAAATGGTCACTCGTCGTTCGATTTGGCAAACGCTTTCGCGGAGGTTGCTCAATTAGCCAGGCAAAATCATATCGTGGTAGGTAGTGATTAAATAGAGACCATCCCCTGATGGGGGAGGCTTTCTATCGAGATATCGCGGTGGGCAAACGGTCACGCTCGAACAGTTGGACGGAAAGTATGCAAACGTCCGAATGTCAATAAATAATCGATCGGTTTGGATTTCGGTTGATCGTAATGGACTGGCATATTTGTGATTCGAACGATAGCTCGTCGGCGAAGGGTGAACATTCACGTATGAGCATTGTTTTTGTTAAAGAACTACAGAAAATGTTTCAACGCTGACAACACTGTTTTATCTCTTATAAACTTGATAGTAATTAGACAGAGGGGGATGAATTTTATTCTTGCGGAATTTTATTGCGGAAGCTACTAATTTGAACTAATCCTTATTTATAATTTCTTATTCTGTATCACAAATTTTGTAGCTATTAGCTGTTGTGCTTAATATTTATTATTTGATGCCTTTTACTAGATATATAGATATTTATTAATTTTAGCCCTCAGACCTAGAAATGGCACTTGGTTTACGTAATTTCTACATACTCACATCCTTCATATCTTAACTTATAAATTAATTCGTTACATTCACCCTTCGTCATACTTTCGTCACTCTCTATCTCTTTCCTCCCTATTCGTCTCTCTATTTCCCTTAACCACTTAACAACCCCTTTGCTTACCCACCCCTCTACAATCTGTTCTTCCCCATACTCGCAATACCTTTTACTGAGCTTACGAAATAGCGTGTTAACTTTCCCTTAATTTACCTTCTGCCCGTAAAATTTCCCGATTTGTACCGTATATTTCGAAACATTCTGCATCAATCGTCATTCACATCGACCATACAGGGTTTTAATAGGGTTTTAATAAGGTCTTATGCCTTTCCCGCTTCTCGTTCGATCGCCGTTCGGACGTCGACTATAAGTCTGACACCGTAGCGGGCACAATGGAAAAAATCCGCTCCTTTCAGATGGACAATCGCCAGCGAGATTTATTGTGTTTCATATTTAATTACATCGGCTGGGGAGGGGGGCCTTTTAATTCGAAATTAATTATTCAGTTTCGCGGTTATTCACCGCCGCCGCGGGCGCTTTGTTCGTTTTTAGAAAAGTGAACGACTCGTAGGAACGCTCGGATCTATTGAAACACGCATAATCGCCGGCGCAAACGCTCTGCCATTATCTGAATTTTCAGCCGACTCGTTCATTTGCCCGAATAATTTCAACTATTCGGTCCAGGTATTCCGCAAATTTAAATCGTTTCTATGTGCCCGATCTTATTGGCCGGCGCTCGGGCCGGGCACACGCGTAATATAAAATTAGCGATGAAACGCTTTGATAATTGGGTATTAAAATCTTGCGATAACCCGCGCTTTGTGCGCACACTGAGCGCGAGCGCATCGGCCGATGCGTGTCCTTTCCTTTTGCAAATATTTATGCCCCCGCGAATCCGCTATCGTGGTCACACGTTGTTTCACGCTCCGCTTCGTCCAATACGTTGTTGGTGCTCGATGACGGGTAAATTAACCTCATCTTGTTGTAAATTGCCTGCTTGTGAAATTTTCGAGATCGCGGCGCCACCGAGGTTTTCGCATCTTCTTGAAGGGGTTACGTTCCGTATCCTATATTTTTTATACATCGAGAACGCGTAACTTTTTAATTAGAAACAATGCAGAATTTTTGTTTCGCCGTCAGAATTTTTATTTTATTTTTATTCTATTTTAATTACCCAAATCTTTATTTTATTGGATAATTAATTAAACAAGATACTTAATTTTTTAGTTCCGGTGTTTTGTTGAATATTATATTTTCTAAAAAAAAAAGGGAACAACGTTGACGTGATGTAAGGTTACAGAAGCGTTGACATTTCGTGTTTTATAGCTCGGTACGTCTAAATCCGGAAGATTGCACGCGATCGGGAATGTCAGGTAATTGTATAGGATGAACCCTCTCTGGCCGTGCAATATTCGTTCGATCCAATTTTCCCTGACACCGGTATCCACCAAGTTATTCAGGTAGTCTCCGTGAAAAGTACGATAAACAAGATAATCCATTCCGGAACGACGCATAAGGCTGCAATAAAAAACCGCCCGTCTTGTGGCAAGCGGATGAAACTTCATTTTCACAAATTTTATAAATTCATAGAGATTCGTATTCATATTCGTATGTGCAAACAGCATTATTTTCAAATATCCTTTATGATATTTGAGAAAGTGAGATTAAGGTATAGAATAGGAAATTTCTTAAACACTTGCGGTAGTTTATCTGGAATCATCAGTAAAGATGTCAATTATCATTCCCCTATATCGTTCGTTATTTCTCAGAAAAATCGCATCTGCTTTACTATCTCCAAGGACCTATCTGAATTCTCGAAATTCATTTTCACAAATTTTATAAATTCATAGAGATTCGTATTCATATTCGTATGTGCAAACAGCATTATTTTCAAATATCCTTTATGATATTTGAGAAAGTGAGATTAAGGTATAGAATAGGAAATTTCTTAAACACTTGCGGTAGTTTATCTGGAATCATCAGTAAAGATGTCAATTATCATTCCCCTATATCGTTCGTTATTTCTCAGAAAAATCGCATCTGCTTTACTATCTCCAAGGACCTATCTGAATTCTCGAAATTCATTTTCACAAATTTTATAAATTCATAGAGATTCGTATTCATATTCGTATGTGCAAACAGCATTATTTTCAAATATCCTTTATGATATTTGAGAAAGTGAGATTAAGGTATAGAATAGGAAATTTCTTAAACACTTGCGGTAGTTTATCTGGAATCATCAGTAAAGATGTCAATTATCATTCCCCTATATCGTTCGTTATTTCTCAGAAAAATCGCATCTGCTTTACTATCTCCAAGGACCTATCTGAATTCTCGAAATTCATTTTCACAAATTTTATAAATTCATAGAGATTCGTATTCATATTCGTATGTGCAAACAGCATTATTTTCAAATATCCTTTATGATATTTGAGAAAGTGAGATTAAGGTATAGAATAGGAAATTTCTTAAACACTTGCGGTAGTTTATCTGGAATCATCAGTAAAGATGTCAATTATCATTCCCCTATATCGTTCGTTATTTCTCAGAAAAATCGCATCTGCTTTACTACCTACGAGGGCTTATCCGA
This sequence comes from Tetrapedia diversipes, assembly GCA_033822845.1. Lineage (NCBI taxonomy): Eukaryota > Metazoa > Arthropoda > Insecta > Hymenoptera > Apidae > Tetrapedia > Tetrapedia diversipes. The sequence continues at coordinate 1,124,802 of JAOPTO010001613.1, read as the reverse complement.
ATTCTCGAAATTCATTTTCACACCATTGTATTCCGTTGAACGTCCCGAACGTTCCCCATCTGCCCCAGTTCCTCTCGCAACTTCCTCGATTATGAAGCAACACGGTTCTTCGTTAATCCCTTCACGGTGATCAAACTATTCCCTGTTGCTCGTCGTCTCTCTGCAGCGGGAGGAGGGAGGGCGCGAGTTCTTCAGCGAAAGCGATATGGAGATGACTTTCAAAGCGTATTCTCTGGCTCGAAGCAAAAGGGTATCACGGTCAAAGGATAGACGAATCGCCGTAGCTACGCTGGAATCAACGAAGGTTCGAGAGTGGATATAAATTGGAAATATTCGACGGGACGGAAAATGATACTCGAAGGTTTTAATGCGATTTATACGAGCTTGATCGGAAATTTAATTTGGTTCTTATGAAGCTGCATCGACTGATGACGTTAATTGAATAGGTATATTGCTCATTATAAGTAATCGTACCTGAAAACACGGCCCCCCCGTTTATTATTATCCCTCCTGCGCCTCGCTTTTAACGAAGACGATTCGGTGAAATTAACTGTCGATATCCGATTTAATTCGTAATCTTCTCGAATCGGTATAATTTCTCAATTTTTCCCCCTACTCGATTCTTACATTTTTAAGGAACATCAAATGTCGATCCATCACATTGCCGTCTTTTTCTTCTTCGAAAAAAAATTCGTCAGTTTTCGAAAACTTGTTGCGTTATGCAAATAATGTAAACAAAGGAAAAGAATAACTGCGCGACACGATGCTGGAGGTATTCGAAAATGTGTACATTCAGTGATTCGCATCGTTTATCATCGCTGATGGAAATCCGTCGAACTAGACGCGCTCGCGTTTCTAAGTTTCAACGGATCAATTAGAGAGCGGTTTAAAACGGTCTAGTTAGCCAGCTGTTTGCAGTTTAATCGAGCGTCATAAAAACGATGTTACCGTAAGAGGGAGAGCGAGCAGCTGGCAGAGAATAATCGGTAGTGTTTTATCTCTTAATAACGGATACGAAACGACGAGGGTTTCACGGTCAGTGTCCGGGCGATGCGACTCACGTACAATATTAAAGGAAACTTTCGAATATGCAAGAGCTCTCCTCCTCTTCTTTCCCAGCAAGCTTAATTATTTCTCTCTGATCAATACTACATCCACAATTGCGCAGACGTTTGGAGTTTTCGGGCTCGTTTTCTTCCAAGAACGCGCGTGTTTACATTTTCCTTTGAAACGTTCAACATGGCCGAACGAGCGCGCGGGTTAGTTTTGATTAATTGCAAGCCTGAATTTTCGGCCAGAATTCTTCTCCAAATTTTATATTCGGAGAACTGCTCGCGCCGAGGGGTAGATCCTACCCTGTTAAATATTTCACTTCGTTCGAAGCAGTTTCTAATGACCATGCTCGCGTTCGTGCGCTAAAACACCGCCATACTGTTGAAAAATTCCATTTTTCTCCTTATCGCGCTGATTAACCCTTTCGCAACCAGGTCCTCAGGAGACAAATCGTCACCACAGCCCAGACGTTTTATTATTTAAATATCATATCAATTGTCGTAAATTTTGTGGAATATATATATAACGTTTTAACTAAGTGAAATTAGCGATTTTACACACCGACCCACATAAGCGACACTGTGTGTGTCACATATTTCTGACGCCGGGCTCAGGTAAGAAAATCGGGTCGATATGTGACGCTGCTAGCGAAAGGGTTAATTCAATCGCAGTGTTAATTAAACCGAGTACACCTGCCCTGGAAAGTAGAAGAACATTTTACGGGAAAATAATGAAATGACGAGGGGTTGCGATTGAAAACAGCATGATTTCGAGGAAACGTGTGCACTGCTTCGCAAGGTATGAAAGGACAAGCGCTTGAGATGACACGAGCGAACTGTTCTCGAGTAAAATTTAACGGGCGCACGATTATTTGCATTCATCCTTCGAGCCTGATGCGTCTGATAATCGAGTTGCTTGCAAGGGAGCGCCAGGGGATGAAAGGTGTGTTCTCATCGGAACGGCGCCTGCATTCGTCCACGTACTTCGGTACACACGCTCGCTAACGCGCACAGGTACTAGAAAGAAGTGAGCGTACACGAGACGCGACGACGATGGTGTATCGGTAGCCCTGGCGACGTTTCACGGGAAACTTCTTGCACTCGAACGAACAGTTTCCCACTCGACGCCGTGAGGACGGCGAATACTGTCTTCGGGCGTTGAAATTACAAACGCGACTACGGCGTGTCCTCTCTCGTTACGATCTTCGCGACCAGTTCGCGCCGCCTAGACACGTCGGAAGTTGAACTTCGCGACATGAACATCCGCGAGACGCAGCACCGGTTCTCGAGTTACAAATAACTGAAAGTATTCTCTTCCCTCTGGCTGTTAGACCTTTCTCTCTCTTTCTCTCTCTCCCTCCCTTGTTCTCTTTTTGTTGTTCGGAAGTTTCACATGGTAATGCGTCGGGAATAGGAATGAGCGAACGAGTGGAATAACACGCGCGCGACCCTGACGAGCGTGCTCGTGAAAGGGTTACGAAGGGAAACGTTGATTCGCTCCCCGTAGAGGGAAGCTGGCTTGGATTTCTCGCTGGTTACGGGGCAAGCAATCGCAAGCGATCGCGTTTCATTTTTATTCGAATGGATGTTATGTCTCTTGCGATTATAGGATATAATTCAGGATCGCTTTTAAGCTTTCTCCGTTGTATTAACACTAGATTTACGGACATTTCTTGTACATCTATTTCTAATATTCCTATATTAAGAAATAGATATAGATAAAAACAAATTTTTAATTACAGAACTGAGAGGAGAATAGATTTGGGTGTATTTGTATCGCTTTATCAATAAAATTGAGCAAAAATTGCTAGGAATAATAGCAATTATTTTAGCAAAATTTACTCACGAAGTCTAAAACTCGTCAAATTGACGGGTCCCGTAAACCTAGTGTTAAGAGTGCTCGCTCCAGGTTTATTAACGAGTACGATTAAAAGTGATGTCTGTAATGCAGGGGCGATCGTGAAAAACCGACTTCTACAAAATCCGTTGTAACAGTTATACGGTCACGTTTCCAGTTAACTGTAGAACTAAAGTTGCGGATGTGTCACGGATGCGTTTAATCACGCCAATAATCCCGTCTTCGATAAGCAACGATCTAACGTGCACAGACTATGCAACGAAGCACCGTTGCCGAAGAATTGATCTCGTTTTCGCGAAATTGCCACAGCTCATCCCCATCCCTGCACACATTCGCTCTCCTTCTCCCCGTGTATCGTTTCCCCTCGATCTAATTCGGCTCTTCACCGCCTAGTATCGTGTGCCGCATTTATCTGCATCACGCGTCAACCATAACCGATACGTACAAGCGCCGGCGGAACGAAGTTCCTGTAATCAAAACAGGCAGAGCCGACGACTAATGTGCTTAGCGTAACACCTGACCTGGGATTTCGTGGGCTGGAATCACAGATAGAGAAAACGTGAGGGGAAAGAGAGAAAGTGAGAGAGAGAGAAAAGATCGAGCTTCGATTCATCGATAAGGAGGAGGAATTGTAGAAGTAAGGTTGCTCAAATCGTACCCCTTAATGAAAAATCCGTATAAAACTTAGGATTTATCAAATAAATGGAAATTAAACGCGTTATTCAAAACTTGTGTTAATATTGTTGTTATTTATTATAACGAAATTGGTGGAACATCTGATTGACTCAAATGTATATTTGCTTGCGATTGTATGCGCTGTTGTCGCTGTGGTTTGTTCAAAATTCAAGTGGCACGACTTGAGCAACCTTATCCTATATCGGTGGACACATCTAGATCCATTCGCGATTTCGAATTAATAATAATCGGTGGTTGTTAATAGAAGAAGGGACAGGCACAGCGGCACCGATTTTGCGCACGTCCTCGCGCTTATCCCGTGAACTAAGTTAGTCGATTCCCTACGGTCACTCACCTATCGAGTTTCGACCAGCCCCCGGGAAGCTTCGAGCTTTCGTTGTTCCGTACTGCGGCTAAGCCTGCTGCTCCGCAGGGGTTTGTTGCCGCCTTGTTTCGCGAACATAGCGCGCCACCCCCGTAACAAACTGCGGATTGGTAACTAGATGTTCTTGAATGGGTTCTAGGTGTTGCTAGACGGGAATGGAAATTGTCTTTGCTCTCTTTAGCGAATTCTGTCGAGGAATCCGCTAAGCGATGCGGTACTTTTAGACGAACGTTCGGGATGGAATAATTTCCTGCAGTAATCGAGTGTGTAATTGGTACTCGATCTGTAATATTGTTTTCGACGCTTTAACCTGATCGTAAATTTTGAACATCTTCGCGATATAATATTTGTCGTTTCGAGCCGTGGAACTCCAATCAAACTCTCCATGAGTATGATCGTTTGCGCAAAAACCGTGGTGATAGCGTTAAAGTGTTGGATGAAACAGAAACGATGGATCATAGCTAGAAAGCAGTTTTTCAAATCCTTTCCAGGATAGCTCCAAAAGTCTTCAAAAATAACCTCTTTATCCGACTCTTCGTTCTATATTAAGAATCATCCGTTCGACGGTCTTACAACCTCACTGTTCGAGTCACCCTACTATGTTGTGACCTGGTCCCACAAGAGGCCACCAGAGCCTGCGCTACTTTTTCCATTTTCGGGACCCAATCGTCGTCCGCGTTTACGTAAACAATTAAAGATAGCCAGAGAGAGGACGAACAAAGGGGCAGCATTACTTATTCGAAAGAAAGGCCATGGAGTAACGCGCACAATGGCCGCTCCTTCAGAATGGAGCTCGAAGTTCGAGCGCAGCCTCTCCAACGGAACGTTCCAACGGCGGATGGATCGCGGAAACGAACATTTGTTTTTCACGATGAAACGAACGGCCACGTTGAACGGAAGAAGAAAAGGCAGCCACCGGTAAGGCAACGAAGACATTGTCGCGAGCGGATAGCGGAAAAGGGTAGGGGGGGCGGGTGTCCCCGTAGGGGGTGGGTGCGCGGCAGCCGAGGGGAGGGAGGGCAAGCGTTTTCTAATTGCATTATAAACTGTCAAAGGCCCAGGCCATCATAATTGGCTTCCGGTTCCCGTGCAATTTGCATGGCTGTCGGCGCCCGCTTTGTGCTAATGATCGCATCGGCCGCGTGCACTCTTAGAAATCGAAAACCGTCTCTCTCTCTTATATTTGTGTCGCTTGTTTCCGCGCCGGTGAATTGACTCGCGCTAAAGGGTAGCGGCGACGGCGGCTGGTAGATCAGGGAAATGGAAAAGAGGGAAATACCTAAGAGAATGAGGGATGGGAGGAGAGAAAGAGAAATAGTGAGGGACGTGGGGGGGGGGGGGTAGCGGAGTAGCCAGTCGAGCAAAAACGAAACATCTCCTCTGGTGTTAATTAAAGATCGCTCGGAACGATTTGCATTTGGCCACCCGAACGATTTTGTTGTCAGCGATGCTAATGCATCTGCTAAATTACATGTTGGGTCGTCGATGACTCGAGTACCCTATCCCAGTATGGAAATGCGTGCTCGGCGTGTAAGCTAGATCGTGTAGCAGATATTGGTTTTAGGGATTAAAAAGCCATGGAACGGTTATGAAGGTGGAAATTCGCTGATCGGTAGAAATGAACGCGATAAAAGTGTTTTCTATGAACCGGAGGGTACCGGTTTCGGCGATAGGAAACTGTTAATACCGTGTATGTACAAGCCATTGGTCGTTGATTTCGTTTGAACCCATCGCGTTTACTGGTAGCTACGAGATATTTGCTTCGCAAAGCATTGGGTGATAAGTCAACGATAATTTTGTGTAATCCTTTCGTTAACCCTTTGCGCTCGAGAGGTGACTGTTAGTTGCCAAACGATAGTTTCGCAAATTTTCAGACTTTAGTCAGTTTGTTTATTGGTCAGCCCCGGAGGTTAAATAGTGATATATGTAACGTTTAATATTTGATTTAACTAAACTAAATGAAGTTGAATGTAAGCGAATCTTAGTAAATACTTTGCAGTTGAAAACTTTTGAAATTAATATTATCAGACGCTTAACAGTCGCCTCTCGAGTGAAAAGGGTTAAATTATACACCGTTCTTCGCTAACAAACTGAAAATTGTTTACTCGCGTTACGTATATAATTAATTTACGCATCTTGCAGCGGGATTTCTCTTAGAAAGTACGTTTTCTTTCGATTGTATTATTTTCACGGGTTACACGCCGCATTCGTTCGCGCTGCTTTACCATCGCTAACAAGACTCGTATGATAATTCGAGACTGACTGAAGATTAGTACTGGGTCACGAGGGCTTATTAGCGAGCAGTCGTCATTCGTAGTTGTTCCCCGGCTTGGTTGGGACAATAACGCGAACGACATTCGCGCAGACTGATTTCGGTGCACGCTCTGCCACGAATCTTAGCAACAATAGGACAGGGACTCGAATAGAATTTACACGACTTGAACAAAGTGGATGCTGATTTGATGCGCTGGATAAAACGATACATTCGACGGTAAATAGATGCTCGAACGTATTTACGCCACTTCATCAGCGTTCTATCAACGGCACCGTGTAACCCCCGACTTCGAGTACGATGACTGAACAACAGCGAGAACAATCAACTTCCTATGTTTTGATCGAATGATTGATAGATACGTAGTGAAGTGTTGTATTCGCTGTTATAGTAAACATTCGCATGTTGTAGTAAATCAATAGATTCGCCAAGTAATATTCATCTGTGTCGACGTATACGTTAGAACGCGTAAACAAAAGCTTTTTGTTATACTTATTGAAAAGTGTACACTATCACGTTCTCGTGCAATTAGCTTGAGAAAACTTCTGAAATCATTTTATCTTCATTCTATTGAAAATAAAAAACCCAAGTAGCATAGAATTTTTTTTAATATAAAAAGATGGAAAATAACATTCATTTCAATTATTAAACTATTAAACCGAGAATGTACACTATGAAATACATCCCACCATGCATAAAAAGTTAAGCAAAAGGTGGGACCAGTTCTAACCCGCCTAGCCTCAAATGGTTAAATCACAACTCCGTTCAACGTAAATACGAAATGATTTCACCGAAACGATTGCGATCGATTGTTTACTCTAATCTCCGTCAAACGAGCAAAACGGCAACAACACGTTTTCCCGGCCGGCTGGATTTTTTCGTCCATCGAGAAAGTCGAAATGGTCGCGCTTTATTATTTATAGACGTAACAGAGGAGCGCGCGGGAGAAAGCGAACGGGCCGGTGCGGTCTTGGTCTGTTGACTTTACGGCGTGTCCACGGTTGCCGGTGTACTTTCGAGCGAGCTAGATTTTTCGGGCCGCTCGACGATCGATACTTTACGCGCCAAACGTGTCGGGAATGCCGCGTTATGTAATTTCCGGGTGTTTCCCTTTTTCCCCGGTTCTCGGGCCGGATCGTTTTACCGGTAACTCGAGGATTTCGAGGAACTGTAGCGACACGTATCCGGTCGAGTTGCTTAAAACGGATCTCCTCGCGATTACCGTGAAATCGGTATCGCTGTTATCGATCTCGTCGACATTTCTGCTAGTCCAGCGGAATACTAATGGGAGATTGTTCCTTAGCGAGATCGTTTCGATGCGAGCTCTATGAAATTTTGGAACGTGGAAATTTTTAAAGAATTCTTCGACGTGTCTCCATTCTTTTCTTTCTTTTTTTTTTTTATTAACAGCGAATGTGAAAGGGTGGAATTTATACTTAATTGTTGAAGGTAGATTTAAAATTGCATCATCGAATCTTTCCTTTCGTCCTTTCTTTTCCTTTGCTTTTTTTTTTAAATTCTTGTACAATCGTGCCTTCGATTGTCGGTGTAATTACGAAGTAAAACGTGTGTGAAACGTGTAGTGAAGTGAAAAGAAAAACAACTGGAAGTTCGATTACGTAAAATTAAACGGTTGAAGAAATCTAAAGAAGTATGGATAGTTAACTTTCCTCGAGTACTTGTTAGCAATTATTTTACCACTGCACTTGTTCCACCTATTGTTGCTTCGGTTTAAATGTACGACAGGAATGTTTCAAACATTCGAGTAATGCACACAGGGCGCCCTATTAAAAGCAGTGCGATCAAAAAGCGAATGCTCGAAAAACAAAAAGAAGGTAGACCAAAACAATACGTAAAATACTTCTTCGCGATTCATTTAACCTATCACAAGATAGTTAAACCTATCAATATTTAACAATTAATCGTCCATAAAGGTGTTGCTCCTACTCTAACACCGTTACGCATGAAACACGCGATATTGCCGTAAGTAAATAAACCCGTAAACCTCTACCAAGTATCCGCAAACAAGAATGTTCTCCTCTCTAACACCATAATCACCGAGATCATCTCTAAAAGAGAGTACGATCGCCCGACAAAGTTTTCCAATTGCGAACGAACCTGGTCTGACCACGGACAGCACTAATTCTACTTACGCGCGTTGAGCGCCGCAAAAAGCGTTCCATTCGCGTGAAACACGGAGTCCCACGGTTGGCAGGTGGGCAGGGACGCAGGACGCCGAAATCGCGTCGACAGAGGATGCCTTAGGGAGTAAGTCCGTAGGATAACACACCGGCGTGTCAGCCAGAGAACAAGGACGAGGAGGAGGGCAGGGACACACGTTCGTACAAAGCGCGAGGGAGAAAGCGTGTGTCCGCGCCGTAGCCGTTGGACTTGGCGAGTTTCGGACTAACGGGTGTCTTTATGCACGCCTCCTATATACACCGCAGTCGTGTACGAGCGGGCCGCAATTATGCAAACACGTTGACACCACGGTGAATGAGAATTCTCGAGGCGTCGTCGACGTCTCGCGTTTTCCATCGACTAACGGGACGAACAGTTACGACCGCCAGCCGGCTGTGGTTTCTAAATACCCAACTTCGTTCGGCGAAGCCAATTAATGGCACTCGCATTCCTGCGAGCAGTTGCTAATTAACGCCTTCCACTAAATCTTTCCTTCCTGGCTTCGCGCCAACCGTCTCTGTGTCCGTCTTTCTCTCTTGCTCTCTTTCGCTTCGCGCCTCTGTGCTCTGCGTCCCTCTTCATTCTGTGTTCCGCTGTTGCTGTCTGCACTCCTTCTGTTGTCCTCGCGCTGCGATAGTATCCGTTATTATTTTCGCGACGAGGACAGAGACCGCTAGGCTAGACTCTTTGTCGACGCAGCGAGTTTCTGGTCCAACGTCGTGACAGTTCATCGCGAAACATTTCCATTCCGATGACTCCATTCCCCGTAATTGCGTTATTCGACAGACAAGGGGAGTAGGAGCCGTTGGACTTTCCTTTGCCGGGATGGGATGGCTTTCTTCTCTCGATACGCATTTTTATGTTCGCGAGGAGGCACCGGTAATGGGGCCAGACAGGTAACAAACGATCGACGCGAACGGGGGTAATTATCGTTCGACGTTCTGCTGGATTATTTGAGCAAGATTTATTGTCTCCCGTATCGGCTTCCAGTGTCGTCTAGAGTATACAGAAAGGTGGAGTAAACCTCCTGGAAATTCGATAGAATCTGGTCGAACTTGATCGTTAACGCTTAATTTTGTCTTCGATCTAAAGACGATCCAAAATTCCGCGATTCATTCGATAAAAATATCCTCCACCCCCTGTATCTCTTGCCCTACAGGGCTCTCAAGCGTCGAGTTCGAAGCATCAATGTATTTCGATTTCCTGGTCCAATCCAGCCTCGTAGAGATCGCGAATTTTTCACGGTTCTCCACCGTTCTAAACAGCTTCTCCTCTTCCCGCGCCGCGATGCCGGTTTCTCGGCGATCCTTCAGATTTTCCTTTCCCCTGTTGCGCCATTGAAAAGCCTGTCGCCGTCGACATGATTGTTTGCATCGGCTAGAGCATAGATCGATGGAGATACGTACACGTTCCTTCCTGCAGCCTTGTCGTCGCTGGTTAAGTTCTCGTTCTGGAAAATTTCAATTATTCGCATCGTCTCATCTCTGACTCTGGATATCGTCCTTTCTTTTCCCTCTACTCGCCGTCTGTGTTCTTCTTCCAGCTTCTTCTTTCTCGTTCCCCGCCCCCCTTTCTCGCCTCCCTCTCGCCACCTTTACCAACTCGTCGTCCCGCTTCTTTTTTCCTCGCCACCTCCCCCCGCCACCTCGCCGTACCCCGTTTCATATCTGCCTATTTGTCGCGCGAAGCACTTGTACTCCAGCACACCGAGAAATACATTTCCGCTCGTTTATGAGGGGGTGGTGCGCTCGCGCGCGCGCGCCTCTGCCTGAAGTTTCGCTAATTTTGACGCCGCTCGTTGCGCAACCCTCCTTGTACCCCGCCTTTGATCCCGAACGCGCGTCAATGATCTCTACGAGGCTGTTTCTTTTCAGCTGTGTTCGCCGCCCGTAGGAATTCCGTGGAAAAGAGGAAAGGAGGCGTGAGATGGTTACGTGTGAAATTCTCAGGAAAGAATGGCGAAGGTGTGGCCGGGGGTGTTGTAAATTTCGAAGGGGTTCAAACGCGATAAAGGTTAGAATTGGGATTAGAAATTGTTTCAGTGATCGATTTTCTTTTTGTTTACGTGCTGTGTTGTAAAATTTTTGAGTTGCAACCGGTAATAAGGGTCAATGGGGATGTTTGTGGAAATGGCAGAAATGGAATGATTTTCTTGCGATTTCAACGGGGTAAACCCTTTGTTACAATAGAAGGAAGAAAATAAAAGTAGATCGCACGAGTAAGATGAGTACGCAGAAGAATAAGAAGAAACAAAAGGAAAAGAAAAAATAGTTACGAGTTACGTACCGCTGTAATTGCACAGTTTTTAAAAGAAAAAAGAGAGTTATCGAAAATTAACTGCTTTCGTTGTGTTTGGTTTTAAATTTTTAGTCTAAGGGCTTAAGCTATTCTGAACTTCATTAGAGTTAGATTCTTTTTACTCTATTCCGCTTATATCTTTTATGCTGTTAGGTAACGAGCATTTTCGTTACTTTACGTTTCACCGACACACTTACATTTTAGCTTTTCGCGAAATTGCAGTCCTATATGAAAATGCAAATATTTGCCAATGTAACATGGCAGCGATTGAAAGAATCGTGTCGCGTTCGCAGTATCCCCGGTACTGCTTTGTAAATAGGAACTTCCCTGTTAATCGCTAAAAACGCAAAGCTAGTTTTTCTCCCGTAAACACGATTGTTATTCTAGCGATGTTTTTATCGCATAGAAGAATTTCTCCGTCTACGTCTGGAACACCTCCAACCTTCACAGAACGAAGAAACTACCGGCGAAAGTCATTTCCTATAGTTTCTCAGGTTGCAAGCCTTGCAACACCTTTATTTTTCCAGTTTCGTTACAGAAGAACGAAAGATAAGAACTTGCAAAAGAGAGAGAGAGAGAGAGAGCGAGAGACAGTTTGCAAGTATAAACTGTCGAGTTTTACAAAATTTTTCCGTTGCAATTAAAAAAAGGATGCAATAACTTTAAATAACATCATTGAGCTCGCCATGGTTTTTGTAAATTGTCCTGTTTCAACTATTCGACCCTAGTCTTTCATGAACTGGCAGAAGCACCACCACCTGTCCAGAATACCTCCAAAATTACCTGTCGACATACCGTGAACGTTTTCAATCGCGTTTCGCCTAATTCGCGTTCAAGTTTCAGCCGGAGCAGCCTGTTAAAGTTTCATCCGCAAATGATTTGTTTCGCCATTATTGCGGTTAGAAATTGAATCGCTAACTATGCCGTATTGTTATGAATCCGGTCCGGGGTCAGGAAGGGGAGGGGGGGCAGTGGTGGAAAATAGAAATTTTCAGCGAGCGCAGTAACAACCGACGGTCTTTTGTGAGCGCACCCACGGTTTCACGAAGGCGGTGCGCGGCGCTCGCTGGTTGGAGTTAGCGTTGTCGATCTCGAGTTAGTGTGCAGGAAATTCATAATACAAGCCGCCCCGGTATAATTAATTGTTACCGTGCACCGTTTTAATATAATTATACAGCGCGGCCAATGGTACTGCTAATTGCGAAAGTTTGCCCGGTACGTGGCCAGCCGGAAGCTACACCCTCACCCGGCAATTAACCGACGTCACTACCTAATTGTCGGGGCTTTTTTATAAGTTTCGGTGGGATGAAATCGTACACGGGATTGTTAACGTCGGTTTCGATGTTAGGGGGTGAGATTCGAGGTGTGGGTAGTCGAAGCGACGTCGGAGTTCGGTACTCCGAGGATCGTCGACGATTGCAAGGCTTCGATCTGAATATTCGCTTAGCGATGGATCGTTTTGTCGAATAATAATAATAACGAGGATTGAATTCAGAGAATTCTACTGAGCTGGATACGGTTCAAGAGATATTTGAGGATGCGTTAACACTTCACCGACCGGGTACCTATTAACATTTAACTAACCAAATACTCTCCCTCGTGTATGAAAAATTGATTAAAAATTGTTTGGAAATGCAAAAAATGTATTTGACGAACCGTGAACAACGCTAGTTCAGGATTAATGAATAAAGTAAACAGAATCAATCGCAACGCCTTTGTTGTGGGGAAAAATTGGAGATCTCCCTATTCAGTTGGCTAAGTGTTAACTAAACACGTGTTATTATCTCCATTCAGACGCGTATAATTTACAATCCTGTCCGCTGAGTGGATAATAACTATAATTTCCTTCGATAACCTATCAGCTATCAATCTCAATTACCCCGCTCCCCGCCGAGCCTTAAGTATCAACAAGTATTCGATCCCCGGAAAACGTCGCTTGGGACGACCTTGAGGAACGGTTTTCACCCCATGCTAAACCGGGACCCGTCTCGTCTCACCGGTTGAGCCTCCATCCCCTTCACCCCCCCAACCAAATTCACCCCCCCGGTATACTTTATCGATATCCGATAGCACATAGCGTAGACAGGCCGCGCGGTGACTTGGCGGGTGAAACGGGGGTTGACCCTCTGACACGGTTTCCGACGGGGCGCCGAAAACCCGACCCTAAACCGACGCGTGGTCTCTTTCTTTCACAATGACCTGCCTCCAGCCCCGGGAAACGGCCTCTTGAACGGCGCCGTAGTTTCGCACCGACGAGCGATTCGGCTCTCGTGCAACAGGTAGACGTGGCTACGGGCCAGCTGCTACCCCTATTATGCATAATTGCTCGAGAGGGGACGGGAAGGAGCGGAAGAGACTCTCCTCGTGGCAATCGAACACGCGTCCCTCTTACCATCTGTTTCGCGTTTCTTCCCTTTTCTTCTTCTCCTCTCGTTCCCCGTTCGTTGTCCCCCTATCCCGAACTTAGCTTCCTCGTCTTCCATGGGCCCCGATTTCTTTCCGTTAGCTTATTTCCTGTATTTTAATGCAAACAACGCTCGAGGAAGCTCTCTTTTTCGGTGTCGTCGATCGCACACGGTTAGGGGGGTGGTTGCGATCACAAGCGGGGGAAGCTGCTCGCGTTAATTCACGATTTACTCGAAACGAAGTCTCGCTTAACTGCGCCGGCAGCGTTTCACGGTCGAGAAGACCGGGAAGCGTATTAAAAGTTGTTTAATTTTTCAACCCTCCTCCCCGGGGGACGGGGCAGTCCTCTACGTGAATTTTAAATAGATTGTTAGCCGAAGTTAGAGGCGCGCATCCTCGCCCGGATGCTCGCGCACTTCGGGGAAAGTTTAATTGACTGGAATTATTATTATAAACAGGCATTTCTTGCCAACTCTGTTCCCGTTTCCGCTTCGTCCCTTGGCCGGTTGGATAATATTATTGGCTTGCTTTTCGAAGCCCGTCGAGAGTTATTTCGACGGTCCGACCGGCGCCACTTCAGTGCGCCGTCCCGTCGTCGATCAAACACCGTCGACGGGGATTCTAGTGCGTTCGAAGTATAATGACGAGTCCATCGATCGGTCCTCTGTGTCACGATGTCACCGCCATGCGAAATGACAACGTATACTTCCGTCGAACGTCCAGCGATCGCCGCGTATTAACGATAGATAGAATTACCAATTCGATGGAAAAATTGACGCCCGCGCGCGTACGCGTCCGGCTTTCTTCGACGTGAATTAAGGTAATCGATACGTTTCGTCGGGGATGACAAATTGGGATAATATTTTCGTTTCGGGGCCGGGGCAATTTTTACGAGCGTATAAATCGCGCCCGACCGGTGAATTATTGTGACCGCGCTTGAAATTTGTGACAGTTGATGGCGATCGATGGTGGAACTGGATTTAAATTCAAATTGATTAGATCGATATCGAATGGAAGTTTAATCTGTGGCGGTATAATGTATCTGTCGCGAAAGAGAAGAACATTGTGCATCATTTTTTCCATTTCAATCAAGTTTCATTTCGGTTATAGTCGACCAAAAAGTAAGAAATACCGTTTCAGTAAGAAGTAGCGAGTTCCCTGGAAACAATAAGGTACCGCTAGAAGAAAATTACTATAATCGCCTGTTGTGATCTCGCAACGCTGTGTACTTTGAGCATGATTGCCGAAGATTGAACTAAATTATAGTGTAGTTTCCGATCAATCGGCTAGTAACATTGAAATCCTACAAAGTTACTTGCTTGAAGCGCGACAAATGAATTGTCCGATCGAACCTAACCCGAACCAAACCTGATAGCATTCAAAAATTTGTCAACCCATTACATTGAACTGTAAAATCGAAGTAAATTCCAAGGGATTGTACTTGCATCCAGTTTTCCTGTTTCCCTCGCGTATTCTTCTCGAACGATAAACTGGAAATTAATTGAGAACAAAAGCAGGGACCTTAATTCGCGTCCGCAGCTTTGGCTGGCAGCGAATTCGACTCACGACGGTGGATGATCGTCGCGTCGTTGATCGATTTCCTATCAACGATTTCCCCGCGTGTGTGCACGGTCGTTCGTAGCCGATACCGAGCCGGTTTCTCGTCCACCTGCACCACCGTGGAAAAGGGAAAAGGGATAAACAGGGCGCGGTGCAGTTATCCCTAGCTGGGGTTTTACGAGCGGCACTCAACGCGTTCGAAACAGGCGCCTCTCCCTGGATGCAGGGTCGTAAAACTTAATTGCCGTTGCAATCCGTACATACGTACGGATGTATGTGTTTTACCTCTATGTACCGACGCGTCTATGTACGTCCCTATCTGTCTCGCTACTGGTATGTTCGTTGGGCGCGTCTATTGTCTTTTGTTGCTGTCGTGCGTTATAACGTTACAAATGTATAATGTTCTTTTTATTCGATGGTATTTCTGGTGTAATTTCGTGTAATCTTATTGGATTCTATTTGGCTTTGGAATTCATCAAGGTGCGGTTATTTCGTTCGATTTCCTTCGAATCACTGGAGACAGGAACTCGGAATAGAAATACAAAATCGATGCGGAGATAGGTGAACTCAGAGGATAAACGCAAGAGGAAGGCTCTGTTCTGAGAAATTGTTAAGCTCACAGTTTCAAACCAAACCCGACCTCGGCTACGCCAACCGATCCTCGCACGCGAGATCGACACGCCTTCCCTTGGTCGCTTCCCGGAACACCGCGCAAGAAATCCGCGATTGCCTCGCTGGAGCGTGGACAGAAATCAAAGGCGAGCGTTCGAGAATCCCATTCCATAATGAGTCGAGTGATTAAACGGTGCTCCATTATCGAGGTCGTTGCCGGGATATTTGTTTCTCCATTCTCGCGTTCCCGTTCCTTCGGTTTCGTTTCCTCTCTTTGATTTCCCGCCACCCCACGTTTTCCCTCCCGCCCCCAACCCCGACCGAATCCCCGGCGAAAGAGTGGCGCGGATCCGTGTACGTGCCGTGGTTTCCAATGGGTCCCGCGCTGATCCACAGTTTCCGGTCTGATCGAAGAATCGCGGATGTGCCGAATAGGGGAGAGGTCGTGTTCGGTAACGTTGGCCATGGCAAACTCGACTGGACAGTCGTTTAAA
The DNA here is from genome assembly GCA_033822845.1 of Tetrapedia diversipes. Lineage (NCBI taxonomy): Eukaryota > Metazoa > Arthropoda > Insecta > Hymenoptera > Apidae > Tetrapedia > Tetrapedia diversipes. Next base: position 1,109,009 of record JAOPTO010001613.1, on the reverse strand, counting down.
AAGCGTTGGGAGCCCCGAGAGCGATGCGAAATAGGATTTCGTCTCTCTGCTTTCCTTCCAATCTCGCCAACACCAGGCTGCCTAAGCGTCGTCCCCGTCCGCCATTGCTACGCCCCTTGTTTGTCCCTCTAACCGCGGCAACACGAGTCTCGCGCGCAACATCCACGAGATTTTACGAGGTAAACGCGGCCGTTTCGACCACCGCCTCCGGTACGGGCGTCTTCCTTGTCGCTCGTTGTTCCTCCATCCACGGATCGGTGGATTTGATTAAACGAACCCGGTTCAGGCCGGCGTGCATGCCCGGCCGCGTTTCATCGTTCCGACACAGAGAGAGAGAGAGAGAGAGAGTAGGGGCTCACAGTCGAAGCTGGCTGCTGCTGCAAGCATCCTGATTAATCGTGCCTTCTGTACATTACCTAGCGGTCGAAAATTCATTCGGGGTTTCGGTGCACTGGAATTGTGTTCCGTGGAACGCAAAAATTCCGTAGCAGGGATAGAATTTGGGATTTGGACTGTTCGATTGAAAAGCGAACAAAATTAAGAAAGCTGCTGTATTAGTTTGCTCTATTTTAAGATTTAAAGATTGATATTTGAATCGATATTAAAACACTAGCACCAACAAGGATAAACTATATTTATTAGTAGTTGGAAACAAAACGTCTCCCAGAAATGTTTTTGATTATACAATGAGAATCTCAGAAGTGTACGTCAAGGTGGCTAGCTGCTAACTGGCGTTTTTGGCGACAGCCGAGAAAGGGACGTGACGTGAAAATTCAAGACAAAGAAACCTGGAAAAAGCCAGGGAAAATCCCTGGGATCGCTTCGTTACGCCGGCCCAACGACTGAGCGCTGTGCTGGCAATAATGGTCCGTACGCTGATCTACTGTCCTAAGTATTAGGACGGTTATACGTACACTATTTTATCGGTTCCACAGTTTTACATATGATTACGCGAATAATCTTCGCCTCCTCGATTCATTCTGCTTTCGTTTTTCTCAGTTATTAACCAGTCAGGTTTCTCACGGCCGTTAAGAAGAAAGTAGTTTCAGAATCCGCGGAATCCTGAAGTCGACGGTGTGCGTTTTATATCCGGCCAGCTGCCCGCGATTATATCATAAACGAATATACAGTGTATGCGGAGAATTTCTGTTAATAATCAGCAACTATGCGGTAACGAATTTTCCACGAGCCCATCGTACGCGCGAATCGCGTCCTCTTCCTTCTGCTCCGTCGGTGGCTGCCGCGAACGAATTCGGGATTAATAAACTGTTTCCCGGACCCCGGTGGTATGCGGTATCGATTTCATGGTTTCTTCAAGACGGTCGAAAGTTATGCTCGAAGATTTTACGAGCTTTGACCGGTGCCGAGGAACTTTTTGACGAGGCGCAGCGTTGCAGAGTAATTTGTTCGATACGTCGAGCGGTGGATTCCGAGGAGTTCCGTTTGTAAATCATGGAATTTGAACGCGGAACACAAACTATCGTTCGTTACTCGAGAGGGAATTCGCGCGAGAAAGAAAGTCCTCTTGAACGCGTCTGGCTGGATCGCGGTCGATTTTTCTCCGCGCACCGAGGCGCGGAACTGCAGCGATCAATCCCGGTTGGAGAGCACAGCTTCGGGATTTCGAGTTAATTGCGCGCTCTAACACGTGTTAATGGGACTGGCAATAGGGCTGTCAGGTATTTTGTGCCCGCGAGGTAAGCAGGGACGCGGCACGGTGAACGAGGGTGCGACAGGCGGTGGTGTCAGGGCGCATACACGTCCGCCGATTGGGCGAGCTGTGCGTTAGCTGGAACGAGATAACGGCCGGCTAGGCGAAGAAAGGGAAACAACAGAGAGAGACACCCTGTCCCTGGATGAGAAGCAGAGGAGAGAGAGAAGGGGAGTTGCAATCTGTTCCCGATGGCTCCCGCACCGTGCTCTGTGGTTACCACTTTACAGTCCCTCGCCTGTAAAGCCATCCTTGCTTCGAGCCTGTGTGCGTCACCAATCTCTCTCATTCTCTCCCTCTCCACCCCTTTCTCTCTCGCCCCTCGAGCCTCCCTCTTTATCCACTCCGGTCGGTCCTCTCCTCGTCCCACCCCTTCGTCGTCCGCCATCCTCTCTTCGCTTCTCTTCTATGCTCCCACCCTGGGAACCTATCAACGTCAGGGCAACCTCATCTGCCCGGCTGTCCGCAGGACATTAACCGAACTCAACGTTTGGTTTCCGTTTATCCGCGTCCACTTACGCACTGCCGCGCCGCGCGCGCTGCACATACCTCCGCGCCATCGGCTCGCATCCTTTGCGCTGTCATTTCGTTCGATATTCCAATTGAAGTTGGATCGTCCCGAGAAATACCACCCTCCTTCCCGCGTTCCCCTTCGCGACTGTAACGTAATTCGCCGCTCGTCTATGACCGATGCTGTAATATAATTTCCATCGATTTCTCGTTACTTTCGTTTAACCTGCCCGCCAAGCCTTTCCACTCGTATCACTTTGAGCGTTCGACGATGGGTAGGCGGTTGCAGATAGGGGGTAGTTAGTTTTCCACGAGGATGAATTGTTAATTATCATCGATGGACGGCAGCGGGTTCGAATATGACGCGTTGAAAACGAATACGAGGACAGGTTTTCGAGCTTTAGATGGAGTTTCAGGTGAGAGAGGGCGGCGAGATAGGGTAAATGAGCTGTAGCTGCGAGACCTTAATCATACGGAGAGGGATGAACTTTTCCTATTCCGGGCGACGGGAACTCTGGCGGGGAATTGTTTCGGGGACTTTCGACTTCCGAATTTCTTATTCAGTTGCTCGTCTCTTCGTACATCCGGGACCGGGAACAGTTATGTGCAAGCTTCGAAACAGAACATTTTATTTTGAAATTCTTCTTGAAAGGGGGCAAGGGGAGAGCATCTTGAATATTCTAAACAAAATAGAATCGACGCACGAGTGAAGCAACTAGATAATCTAATTATATACTGCACGGCTTTTACCGAAAATAGCTTTCAACGGTTCTATCTGAAATTCGTATCAGGATTGCGCAACGAAAGTGACGAGAACATGAAGGTTAGATGGTCAGCGGGTAGTTAAAAATTGCATAGAAACCTTTAAGTGTTTCTCTGTTAAAGAAGCTTCTATGGTGCTGTATTATAATATTTTCAGCGATAAGTTAAAGTTCTTGAAACTTATTTAATCCTCTATTTAAACTTTTTCAAACTTTCCGATGCCACGAAAAATGTTTCACGATGTTCGCCTGTCGAAAGTAATTTCAAGTTAACTAAGCACCACCGCATCGAGAAACAATTTCCTCGGTTGAAAAACGTTCAGTTTCTTCCACAAGCGTTTCCAACGATCTCGAATTGGACGTGATTTACGGCTGTCGTTGGCTGTTGCAGCGACGTGCAGTTGTAAGAAACCGTCGATGAGTATTTTTCATCGGTAACACCCGGTTACCGCGCTGAAATCATAGCACGCCTCATAGACGGGAACGTTTTACGCACGGCAAGAGAACATATTCGCGGGGTTCGTAAAAGGCACCGCGTGTTGTGTGCCCCGCTCGACCGACAAACGGCCATAAAAGTCCATCCCGTCGTTGGAAATTATAGTAATTCACTGATATACGAGGAGCTCCCTGTAACGGTCTCTAAACAGAGGAGGAACGGCGACCGGTTTATATCGAGTGCACGCCGCCGGGGCAAAGACAACGGTATCGCGTTTTGTCGGCCAGGCCGTCGCGTAATTGATTTATCGATCGTTTCGGGAAACTCATCATATTACTGCGTGTTCTAAGTGTCACGGGCTATCTTATTTTCCTCTATGTTCAAGCACGAGTTTCTATACAATCGCATGAAAGTGTAGTTTATCTTTTCCGTAACTATTCACACCAATGTATTTATTTCTTTTTTTTCAAGTTTGCTAGGAATTTAACACTAGATTTACGGACATATCTTGTATATCTATTCCCAATACACATATACCGAGGAATAAGGTATGCATCGAACAGAGTTTGAAGTTGCAGAATGGAGAGGGAAATAGATTTGGTTATATATGTATCGCTCCATCGATAAAACTCAGCAAAAATTGCTAGGAATAATAGCAATTATTTTTGCAAATTTTACTAATGAAATCCAAAACTCGTTAAATAAAAAGATCCCGTAAACCTGGTGTTAAGGATTGCACGTTTAAGTTGAAGTTAAAAACGTATCCGTTACAACCTATTTAGTTCATGCAAAACATTACATAATTCTAATTTAATCACCGGTTATTGTTTAAACGCTCACAATTTACCCCGCGTACCTAATGAACAATAACGAACACGTGTTACGAGCAGCAGTAGGTTTAGAGCGAGGATCTAGTTACTTTATGAACCGTACATAACATAGAACAATAACCGTAACTATTCTCGCGCTGCGTTAAACCCCTGGCAAAAGAATCTTCTCCCGCGCGTTCAAGGAAATTCACTTAAAACCGTGCCGGCCTGATTGACCGCCCCGATCGTTCGTTCGATAAGAAGGAACCCTCTTCGGCGGCGATCTTCCGTCGAGCAAGCATCGAGTCCTCCTTACCCCGTAATTCTCTCAGCCGCGGTAACAACGCGGTCTCGTCATCGGTTTCGCGACCCATCGTGAACCCGCCTTTTTCATAAACGGCGTGAATATACGGCTGCATCGGGAACGACGCCGCCGTCTTGCGCCGCGTATTTGCTCGTCGTCGATTGGCCAGGCTGTGTGTATATAGCGTGGCGGTTTTACGAGCCGCGGTAAAATTTTCTACGCTACAAAGTTATGAATTCGTTCCGGCGAATCCCTCCTTTTCCGCTCTGATCTCCCGCGAACGGACGGGCTGGTGGGGCCTCTTCATTTTTCGCCCTCTTATTCTTTCGCCTCCTCCTCCTCCTCCATCTCCTCTGCCACCACCCCTGGCCCCCCGGGCCACCTTTTGTTTCCCTCTCGTCCGTTTCACGAGCTGCAGCCTGGGCTCGACGTCGTCCTCCTCCTCGTTTGACGACTACACCGCGCTTTATGACACGCGATATCCTTCATCCGAAATATTATGCCTTGCTGAACCTCGTTGGCCCTCGTCCCTCAGACCCTCCCCCTTGATGCACGCGCGAGCTGTGCACGCCCGCTTGGAAATCGCGCTGCACAGAGCGCGGCGGTCTCTGCAAACGGACGTGGATACATGGACACAGGCGTGTGCGCACACGTACGAGTGCGTGCAGGAGATTATATTGAAACCGTGGTAAACTTTAATTTTGTCCACCCCCGGCCCGAGGGGAATCTAAGAAGCAGAAACGGGTGGCACAAAGAGCGAGCGTGCACGTCAAAGGACGACGATGCGCGGAAACAGGTCTGATTAAGAGCTGCTGCTGCCATCGTTCTCTTGGTTCCTGTCGTTGCTACGGTTGAACGACGATATTGTCGAATCGCGACGGTTTATTAGGTGTACTGTCCTGCTTAGGGCGATGCTTCGGGTACGAAGCATATTTTGAGTAATGGACTATAGTAGGCACAAGGTAGAGAAATATACGTAATGGATAACATTGTTCCCAAAGTTCTTTATTTGACTGACTTGTGTCAGCTCGTGAAGGTCTGGCAGGCCCCGAGAGCGCTCGACATCTCCCTGCCTTGTCATCGATACGCAGTTTTAACAAAATTAACTCTGCTTATCGCCTAACTGTAGCGATCGTTCTAAAAATCAGCAGTACGCAGTTGTAACAAAATACTCTGCATATCGCCTAACTGTAGCGATCGTTCTAAAGATCGCCTACCGGACCAAGGTTAGCTTTCGAAAATTTTGGGTTTTATATTCAGTGCATTACAAAAATGGAATTCTATTATCTTGATTCTCGGTATACTTGTTCTCTTGAACTTCAGATATTTAGTCACCGTCTAGTAATGGGCTATATGATTCTTTTGTCCAACGTACGAGCAACAGATGCAGGATTAACCGAGCACTTACGCCACGGATGGACATTTTGGTTAGGGAGAGCAGTATATTGGCTCGGACGATATAGCGAGGTCGTAAATTGAAGCATTAAGCGAGTGTATTGGTTGATACAATGTCACCTAGTATCACCTGTGACATCTACGTTTTCGGAATTTCATTTTCAGGATTTAAATAGAATACAGATAAAACTGAGGAGTATTATAAAGATTTGAAAAGCACTCTTTCGTGCAACTATTTTTTAAATTATCTTTCGTCTGCTATTATCAGCGTTAAATCACGTTGCACGTTTCAAGGTTTGGCAGCGAGTTTTTGTTCGACTCTTGTTCTGTATTCCTTCGAAGCTGTAAATCTGTCCTGTGCGTGGCTTGTCTTATAAAGATATCCTCTCGAGACGTCATGATTGACAAATCAGTGTGACTAGAAAAGGTGGGCAGGAAAAACTAACCCTGAATCGATCGACTTATACTCTTTCAACTTATACAGGAATCTCGTTTTCGTTCCTTACGCTTTCAAAAGGATGTAGAACACATACTAGCAATTATAGCGTTCGTAAGGTGTGAGAAGAAATGACAGAAAAAGTGGAATCGTGAGTCGGTGATTTGTCAATGTCTGAACTGGTTTACCGAACCGGCGAAAAAGTGGGGAAAGAGAGTGAAAGAAAGAGTGGTGACGGTGTATCGAGCCTCGGTGTCCTTTGAGTTTATCGAATTAAATCGATACATCGATGCACGGGAATAATTCAGGATCCCCGTTGGTCGAGGGGCTTGGAAGTTCTCTGGTGATAAATCAATTTCTGCGGCCTTTCCTCGTTCTTCTTGCAAATGGGAGCATTCTTATGTACCCACCAACATTTTCTTCCACAACTTTTACGAACGTAATAAGTTCGAGCATCCGTTTCATAAATCCCAATGTAGCGAACTTTTAACGAGGATCGAATATTCCGCGATACGGTGATCGGCGCTGGCGCGGACCTAGTTAACCATCTTTGCACATACTTCTGTAAGCGACTGTATTCGAATCTGTTTCCTCGGATTTATGCGAGGGGGAGGCCGAGGGAACTTAAATTAGGATTCTTTCGCGGTTACAGTTTAATGAATATTTCAAAGTAATTAAATTTTTAATGGAGTTACCGTTACACCGATCTACACTGTGTACCGGAATGCTGTACAGGCTTTGAGTAGCGTTCGCACAGGTCGTGAGTAACTTTTATCAGCGGCCGGCACCTTTTTCCAGGCATGAATAAAAAACGAGATTTAACGTGTACATGAAAAAAAATTGTACAACATTTCACACGCGTATCCTAGAAGTGAGAGAGTGAACCAAACCTCCGATACAAATTCCGTTGGATTATTTTTAATTTTATTTGCTTTATGTCTTTCCCCTGTTCCTTTTCCAGAGTTCAATCAAGTAAGTTGTTGAAATTCCTATTCCTAAAATCTATTATTATATTTATCGCTTGAAACGAGAATAGTCGTGCTAAATATTGGAAATACATAAAAAAACTGGGACTAAAGTTTTCGTCTTTTGACAGTGTAACTACCAAGACCGGTCGAAACGACCAATTCGTAATTTTTCATGGAAACTTTGTAAATTTATTGCGATGCCTATAACTTTAGAAGTTTACTGTAATCTTTACTATAAATCATTACAGTTTGTTTCCCTTGTATTAGGTATTTTTTTATACATATAATCTTCAATTTCATTTCTTCGTCACAAATAAGTATACCCCAATCCGTCGGTAAGTTTTACTCTTAATCGCTGTTTCCACACGGTTAGACAATTTTAACGATTTCACGTGACCGTATCTATTCTACTCCTCGGGGACAAATCTCGCTGAGAAGCACCAAAAAAAAACAAAACAAAAGAGATCCGAGCGGAAAACGCAGAACAGGAAACGACAGCGTCGGAATTCGTTTAGGCACGCGTTTACGTCCACTTTCTGTAAAAGATCCTCCGTGGCGTAGCGTTGGTTACGGCACGGTAAAAGTTATCTCGGTATAGATACCGAGAAGCCGCGCGCAAACCGGCTGCCAGAAAGCGGCGGGCGACGTGTGTCGCGTTGGAAAAACGTCAGCGTGATTTTGTAGTCACGTAACGGTAGAACCGGTTCGTGAAAATTTCATTGTACGTTCAATCCCGCGTTCCTGTAATTGTTGAGATTTGTTCTGGCACGCTCGCTATGAATATGCATGGCCCCCTCTCACCCCTTACCACCCTCTTCCCTGGCTGCGTTAATGCTTTTCAGCCGAGCTAGCCGGACGCGCGCTGCGGAGAAAATTTCTAGCGGACCTTTCGAAAATAAACTCGTTCGGAAAGGTGTCGAAAAACAAAGTGCGCGTACCTCGCCTCGCACCCCCCACCCCTCTCTTCCACCCCCTGCGCTCTGCTGCTCGTCCACTGTGTTTCGCGATTTAGTCGCGCGCGCCAGGCTCTCGCCTGGAATACTGATGATCTTCGCCGATCGCGAGCTATTGAGAAAGCCGCGGCGGTTGTTCGATTGCGAAAAAGAAAATCCGTGAAATTATTTTTCGCGTGACCGTCATACCGATTCATTTGTTTTCGGTTGTTCGGTCATTTTAGCGTTCTCTGGTTCGTTGTCGTTGCTGTTGTTGATATTGTTTGAGCGTTAAGCGTGTTGGGAGTGAAACGGTTTGCGAGATACCGAGTTATCTTTCTAGAGATATTAATATAAATGTTTAGCGAGCGCGGGGTGGGAAAAGGGAAGGCCTATAAGGGTTTTCTCGATGGAGGAAAGTAGCGGTGTTGTATAGAAAACCGAGTTGTCGAGTTGTATGAGTTGAGAGTTAAATATGGAGTTGCGTGGCAGAGTTGGGATAGAAATTACTGTGTACTTTTGCTATCAATCATATTGATAATAATAATCTTTAAACCTTTTCTCTACGATAATTTAAAAAAGAACAGAAAAGAGAATTGGAATATGTATTTAATTAGGAATTAACACTGAATCTCACGATAAATTTTATCGGATTACATGTGTATTATTTTATGGTAGGGTGCTTCTTCATCAAACGTTCATCGATTTCACTAATTTCCTTCTACCTCGCAAACCAAAGGAACAAAAATTCCTGACGATACCTGGGTACCCTCCGTTCATCCCACCCGTGCAACAAAAAACCCAGCGAAACCTCTCGGAACGGGTCTGAAACAATCTCCGTTTAAGCCTTACAGGCGCTCCTTCCCTTCCAGACCTATCGCATCAAACGAAAACTTCTTACCCTTCCGAAACTGTCTTCCTTCGCTCCCATCCACGCTCTTGTACAGTGTCCGTTCGTCCATTCGTCGAAAGATAAAACGTTTAATCCGAAGGTGCGCGGACGCGCGGCAATAAAAACTTGCCGCGCCGGCTCCCCGTGATAAGTTAAGCAGAAAAGGTATGGTTGCTGACCCGTTCTGTTTCTTCTTTCGCTGGCGGGGAACCGTCGTCCTTCTCCACACGCGACAGCCGCCAGGCTCTCTCCCTCTCTCTCTCTCTCTCTCTCTCTCTCTCTGCTCAAAGAAAACGAACAGGGAGGAGGACAGAGGGATCGAACGAAAAGTTATTTCTAGAGATCACTTTGGCCGGGTCCAGCTTTTGACCGCCGGACGTCATGCTAATAGCGCGTATCGCTGAAAGGGAAAAATTCTCCGCGGAAACGGATAGATAGATAGATAGATGGGGCATTTTTGCGCGGATATTTGCGCGATCAACCACCGACCAACCCCTCCATATAGTCGGTTCACCTTTCCTCTCTGTTTTTGCCCGCCCCTCGCGAACCACCCTTGTCCGCGGCCTCATCCCCCGTTTAGTATTTTATCGCCGAACGTAGCCGCGAGCTGTTTCCTTTTTGCTATCGATATCTCTTCCAGTCTCGACGAAATTAACGACGGTATAAACGACACCACTTTGAAGCCAGTCGCTGGTTCGATCACAACGTTCGTTCGTTCGTTCGTTCGATCGATTGGTATACCGACCTTCGGGCTAAAGTAAGTCGTTGCTTGGCCTCCCTCTTGACTCGTTTCACTCTCTTTCTATCTCTCTTTCTTTTTTCTGCTCTCTCGTTTTTTCATGCGTTCTGTCGCAATGTCCAGGGGAGGAAAAGAAACGGGCGACCCTGGGCGGCGGGGTTTTTAGGCGTTGCGCTTACCAAACACCCCCCTCCGGCTCCCCTGTGTCTCGTTGTTGCAATATGCGTTGGTCAAAGAGAATTTTTATCGGATCGCCTGGGTCCCGTTCGCTTGGCCTGGCAAGCGCGCGGTGATTTCAACGATTGTAAACGGTTTCCAGTGCGATGCAATTTCTGAAGCCCCTGTTGCTGAAATCGTGGAAGCTGGCCAATTGAATTGGTGATTTGGTGAGATTTTTGAAGGGGACCTTCGTTTCTTTCGATATCCGATTAATTTTAATTGAATTTATCCGTCGAGATGTTGAAAACTAGTTACAAGGAAGGACAGAAAAATCCAATCGAACCTAACCTTCGTTTTCTTATATAATAAATTAATTAAACACCAAGGTTGACTCGTCCACTCTTTCGCGTTACATTCCATACATCCACTTTCACGAAACGAAAGATTCTTACACTTATTGATTCTCACGAAATTCTCTTAATCCCCCAATCTACCTCAAACACCCTGAGTTCGCAATGGTACACCGTACCTATGCGTTCGTAGAAACGTTTCTGAACTTTTCTCTTATTTAATGGCACGATCCCGAACACTTTCGTACGAGCGAGCTGACACCGGAACGGATGTAGAAGTGGCGGAGGGGGGCGAGTGCTAGCAGCGAGTAAAAATGATTTTGATGGATATGGAAAGGAAGACTCGAAAATGCGACGGCAAACACACGCGGCGTGTGTTCGTCCATACAAATATTATCGGGGCGATGGCTCGAAATCGAGGCGGCACTATCATCCGGCTGCTATCCCAATCGAGCAGCACTTAATCCTGGCAAATATAGTCGGGATTCCCAAGCATTGTTGCGCATACGACAGCCAGATTCGGATATCACTACTGCGCACGTCCTAATCGCTCTGTCGTTCATCCACACGCCGATTAATTATCGGTCGACCGTGTAATCCCGACCAGCCTCGAATCGCTCGGATCTCTGTCCTTCGAATCAGATCGAAATTTTCGTCATGAATTTTCTGCGAAAAATTTTTTCTTCACGCCACTTACCAATTTACTGTACGTACAGAGAGTGTGGATTTTTATGGGTTTATGAGAAATTCAAATGGGTAAAAGGAACGGAGAATACGCTTAATGTTTCAATGTGAACAGAATGTTTAGATGAAGCGAATTGCAGGTGATAAAAATTAGGGGATGAAATTAACTTTTGTCTAAATTCCAGTTTTCTACAGATCTTTATAAAAATTTGAATTCGCCTTTTGATTCAATTGTACAATACTTTAGGTATCAATGTTTAACTTCGAAATGGATCCAAATTTTTATTTTACAATCGCGATCTAGCGACGAGTTTTCAGAAGCCTCAGCATTGGTTTTAAGACATGTTGAGCTTCGTTATTATTTCTTTTCCCTTCTTTTTTTCTCGGGTGATGTTTGACCTGGATGAGTTTACGAATACGCCTGGGAGAAATCGCGTTCCACAAATTCTTTATTGGATAGTTGTTGTTGACGAGGTTTACTCTGGTTGCTTGTATCGTGGTAATACCGTGGTTTTTGGGCTGCAGTTCGTGAAAGTTAAAACCGGTATAAGAATATTTGTTGTATTTATAAATTGTGGGAAGTGCGTGTATGTGGATATGTGTGAGAAAAGTATATATAAGTTTGAGGAAAGAAATTAGGAAGTTTTGAGAAATTCGTGAAACCTTAGAATTGGAACAATGTTTGATCATTTGATCGGAATGCAAATTTCAAAGAATTTTACTTCAGACGTTTCTCTGTCTGTTATATTTTATAATCCTTGCTTTGCAATTAACGTAAAAATGAAAATATTTTAAGCGCTATACACAGGAACGAACAAACTTAGCTTTTTCAAGCAATTCTGTAAACAGAAATCGGTAATTTGCTGTCCTGTTTTCTCCGAAACGGGATACACCCGCTATCGCTTGAACCGCAGATCAGTCGACGAGGTCTTTCCGTGTTTCAGTCTCCCTCTACACAATAAACGAGCCTTTTCCCTCAATTATTAAGCGGTATCGGTAAGAGAGCAAACATTCCGCGGCCGAACGTGTACGTAACTCCTAATTAGGCGTGCGTCCCTGCAGGGTCAGCTTGATTAATACGTTCGCGCAGAACGAAACTAGTTTCAATCCATCGTGGCTAACGACCGGCATGAGAATTACCTTTAACGCGTTCAATCGTCACGTTTTCAACCTTTCGCACCAAAATCCCGATCGATCGACGCTTCTGTTCCTTCCCGCTTCATCATTTTTGTTTCCCTTACATTCCCGTCTCTTCCATTCCAAATAACCGGGCGCAACCCCTCATCCCCCTAATTAACCGTTGCCTCGCGAAGGGTAATCGACGAGACGAACGTATCCTGTTTTAATCAGCAGCTTTTTCGGCCGCCCCATTCTGAGTGCCCCGTTACGTTCGAGTATCGATCTAAATTCGCCGCGGCGGGTTTTCTTTTTTATTACGCGCATGCTATGGCGATATGCGCAGCTTATAACATTCGTTACAATTACCTCGCGACCTCGCTCGAAAAAAAAAAAGGAAGAAAAATGGTGGTGCACCCGCGTGAACGAGAAAACAGCCGAGAGGAAGAGAAAAGAGGACCGAGTGAAAAAAGGACGAAACAAGGGTGAAAAAGAGAGGACACGTCGTTTTGGGAGGGGGAAAAAAAACGAAGAAAAAACAAACAGGAACGAAAATTTGTTCCCGTGTTTTACTGTCACCTGTCACTTTTTATCCCTGCGCGTAAAAAAGCGACGATGCGCCGCGATGCATGTTGATTCCCCGTTTAAATATCCAGAGCGGTGGCGTGGACGCGCGCGCGCGCGCACGCGCTCGGATGGGCGGGAAAAAATATAAATGCAAATAATACCATAAATTTCGGTTTTAATTTATTTGGACGTTTTAAAAGTGCCTTTTTCATCGGGATATGACGTTATAAATGTTATTGACCGTCGGGAAAAATGACACCGGGCGCGTTTGCTTGTCTCGTGCACGCGCGAGATCTCCTAATCAAACGGACCGCGTTTTACCGACGAATCTGATAATTTGGGGGAAAAAAAACAGGGACAAATCGATGTACGTTGGTTTTCATTGTTTCTCAGGAACAATAATAATAACTGAGGGATTTCATTAACTGTTTGACTTCTATAGGCGCATATATACGCCTGACAAATGCAACTCGTGTGAACCATAAGCGTGTATATACGTCTCTAGCGAATGTTACTCGCGTGGATTATGAACGCGTATATGCGTTTGTCAATTTTTCCTCGCTCCCATTTAGAGCAACACAATTACTAATAGAGCGTTGTCCAAGTAAACCACTTCGACCGGGAGTGTTTAGCACTCAAAGGGTTAAAAAGGGTTTTCGTTCGATGTCTAGATAGTAACCATCCCCTCGTAAACCAACCCTCGAGAAATATGATAAAATTCGTTCCCTATTATGCACGAGTATTATCGATCGCCGGTGTTTATAAAAATACCGTTCAGCAGAAAATCGTGCTTCCGTCAAAATGGCATTGCGACGAGGAAACCGTCGTTTCTCATCAATTTTTCCTACATCCGTTTTACATGGAGCGTGGTCTAGAATTCTTCGCATTTCACGAGGCTCCCCCAACCTATACGCCATAGAGAGAGAAAGAGAAAGAGGAAGAGAGAATAACCCGACGATTAGAATTTGTTGATAGCTCCGCATTTGCATGGGGAATCGATCCTGCGAGCGTGGATTCCGGAGCAAAGCGGAAGCGAAGCGAGGATTATCCTGGTTCGCTTTCTCGAGTTGATCTCGATAACGGAACTGTGGAATACAGTCCGAACACGGGGTTCTCGTTACTTCGAATTGACCAGGTGCACGCCGGACCGGACGGTTTAAGTGAAAGCTAAAGAACGGCGAATCGAGGACGGTATCGGTTTACGTTGGACCCTACGCTTCTGGCGAGACCACGCGATGCATGCTGTGGACCAGAGAAAAAAGGCGAAAGTACACGGTGCCAGGATACCGATGGACGTAAATGGATTAAATTTTTATTTTCGTTTCTTTTCGTGATAAAAGGTGATTTTGAACTTTTTAGATTTTTCTTTTGGGTCAGGCTATCTTAACACTTAGCCGATCTAATGGGGAGATCTTCCATTTTTTCCTCAACAAAGCAGCGTCATTGATTTTATTTACTTTTGTTATTAGTTGGTCCTGAGCTAGTGTTGAATTTATTGAAAATTGTACTTTGGAGAATTTTTGAACAGTACTGGTTTAAAAGCAACTAATAACAAAAGCAAATAGAATCAATTGCCGCGCTTTGTGAATTTTTGAAAAGTGGGAAATCTCCTCATTCGGTCGACTAAGCGTTAACAGTGTCGATCCTTTAATATTTTAGTTCGTACGAAACAGAATTTGAGTTATTAACGACATTAACTTGAGAAAGATTCGGACACAATAAGTACTTGTTCAATGTTCTTTGTGTTGTTGTTTATTGTATCAAGGTAAGAGATCCATAGCTCTGCTTCTCTACTATGTGACGCTGTTTTTTTTTCTCACAAATTCGTCCTAAATTGTATCTCATAATTTTGAACGTTAATTGAGCAACGTCAGCAATACCAATGTCTGGTGTCGCTCTCGCGAGATTTGTTCCCGCGCTTTTCGCCGGCGGTGTGTGTTCATACAAAGCTTGATGAAGTGCACGTCAGGCGTGGATGAAATACTTGAAATTGTGCTTGGCGAAAAGATTAAGTGCGCGTGCATAGAAATAAATTTAACCTTTTCGTTAGGGGCATCCGTGAAGCGCGCCCACTTTTTCACCTTGAAAAATCTTCGTTTCACGTAGCGATCGTTCTTGTTTTTTACAAAACTTTATACCCCTTTATTACATTTTAATTTACCCTGCATCAATTTCTTTTTTTATAAATACATATATTTAACATTTCTTGTAGAATATCTTGTTACACTTTGCAATTGTCCCTGTTAAACGAGAAAAAGATGAAAAAGCAGCAAAACCCACTCCCTCCATAAAACTTTCCACAAGTGTCTATTCAAAACTACCTCGAAATTAACCCCTTGGCATACAAACAAAACGTTCGAAAAATACTATTTAATTTGGCTCAACCGATAGATTATGTGCAAGTTTAAAAACAGAATATTTTATTTTGAAATTTGCACTGCTGCATAACATGTAATCAGGTTGTTATATTAAGTGACATTATAAAGTAATAAATTAGTAGTTCTGTGTAGTATGAAAGATTTCAGAACATTTTGGAATACGTAGGCAGCTCTTGACGGCTCAAAAATGTCAAAGTCTACAATGGCACGTGAAGTGTCAAGGGGTTAACGAAACAACAAAGCTCGAAACCGGCGACTGCCGTCAATACCGATCAAGAAACATACCGAAATTCCACCGGACATAATAAGAATGCCCGACGCGTAAAGCAAAGTTAATTACGGTGGTCCCTGGCGGCCACTAGGGAGCGAAGAATCCCGGAGGAGTCGGCCGGGGGTTCATGGGACCACAATTCGAGTAATTTACAACGCGAGTAATTTAACCGTGGCCCGCGAAAAGAGGACGCTTTACGGCTGACATTTTTTCCCCCGCGCCCCTCCCCTCGCCGCGTCTCACCCTACGTTCCCCCGTTGCCGAGTCTTTTATGAGGAACTCCCATAAGCCCGGAAAATTCAAGAGCCCTGGCCACCGACGCTCTTCCGCTTCGTCTCTGTGTGACAGTGGAAGAGAATTGCGGGGGCTGCGACGAGAACGGGTGAAAAACACAGAGGGGGTTGGATGATGCGAAGGGGGAACTGGTGTGGTATGGTGCGTATAGGAGAACGAGAGAAGAGACCGACGGTATGCATTCGATAATACAATTTACGGTCGCGAACGATGGCGTATAAATTTTTATGGTGATCAGGTAGTACACCGGTTGATATACCCATGGCCGACGTCCACGTATGCGTAGTGGATTGCCAGCGCGCCACGATTACGGGGGTGGCGGTCGCTACGGGGGTAGCTGCTCGATTACGCTGTGTTGTTCTCCTGCGTTTCGATCGAACAAACGATCCTTGCTCGCGGCTCTGTAAACCTAGCCCGTGTCTGTCCTTTGTAAATACAATTGTAAGTGTATAAGTTTGCTTCCTGTGTGGTTTGCGTTAAGGGGTTGTTTAAAAAGGGAATAGACGTTCAGCTAACGTGACGAACTTATCTATATTGTGTTTTTGCCGAAAGGTGATGGTAAAGTAATTTTGTTTGGCGATTTTCGATGAATATAGCTAGGCATGTGTTTGGCATCCTGCTTAGGAAGAACGAATATTTTTTTTTTTTTTTTTTTTTTTTCTTTATATTACCTAATAGCGATAGAAAAATAGAATACAAGAAGATGGAAATTGTGTTGCTTTGAAGAGAGTCGAAAAAAAAGTGTGCACACACCCAGCTTAAGTAATCGAAATGTTTTGCGTGTATGGGTAAAGGGTTGAATTAGAATTTCAAGAAAATTTGTTTTCACAGGCGGAGGCTCAGTTCTTGATACGAGAGCTGTGACGAAAAATGGCACGGACAGATTTCAGCGTCTGTTTTAGATTGAACGACCGAGTGGCGGGATTGTTATCGGTCGGAATATAATTCGCTAAAATCAATACCGTTTCCATCATCCTCTGTGTCTTTCCTGTTACGCGTCAGCTTCTGTTTTGTCGCGTCCCGACATCGGTGACGGCGACAATGAGGATCATTCGTTTTCACCGCGCTCCCAAGCGCGCCGACAATGATCGCGTCGATAATAATGAAATTGAAGTAATACGACCGCCCTGCTATTTGTTCCATCTCGCGGTGTTTGTTTTCTTGCTCTCGCATTTCGTTTCAGTGGAAACTCATCGAACTTCCTCTGTATCTGTGGCATCGATATTTATGATGCCCAATCGTCAGGAATCGAGATTTCTTGATTCTGTTTTTTTTTTACTAGCTCTACTGATTTGTATTCAAAATTAAATATTGAATTCTATAATGTTCCAAATGATTGGAAACGATGAATTTTAAAGAATACTTGTAAGACAGGGGAAGGATGAAATAGAACTTTGTACAGAATTATGTGCTGGTTACTGTATGAAGCAGTTCGACCAGAAATGATTATAAAATGAAGTGGGAGTCTGGGAAAACGGCAAAGTTAGAGCTCGAAAGGGCAAAGAGCAAAATTGAGCACGAGACTTAATAGAATCGGGGAGCTAAAGCGCACAAAGATCGAGATATGTAATAAGTTTAATTCAAAGTATCATCCACCCTATCCCCGGCTTAAGATTCCCAAGGGAGTTCCACGTTTATTACAGAATTCCTTTGGCTCCTTTGTCGATTAGTAACGTTCGAGATATTCCTATCCAGTTCCTTACGCTTCTACCTGTAAATTGCTTTACTTTCTACAAACATTTTTCTTCGCACGAACGTGTATCTTAGGGGGAAAAAAGAAGACACGGTTAATTTAACGGTGTAATTACCAACTATGGAGAAGCGAAGGATGATTTATGGACTGCATTTTGTGGTTACCTAGCTTCAGAATTTTTGATAAACTAAAATAAGAGGGAAGCATTTTAGAAAAAGTAAGTTAGGTGAGAGAGAGAGAGAGAGGTGCTTCGGTAGAAAGTTGTGATGGATTGCGGTGTAATAGATCCAAGATGCTTCCTCGAAGTAAATATCAAGGAAGATCAATTTCATTTTTTTTTTTTTTTACTAATTTTCCTAATATGATCTTTCGTTAAGTACTCAGTTATGTATCACCGTAATACGTTATGCTGCACCATGTTACACAATATACGGTTCACACTTCCTCCCTACCATAATTGCGTTCATCGATCACAACAACCAAATCCAACCACCAAGCCTTCTTCCCGTCCTTTCCAAATTTTCCCACTCTGTCGTCGCTAAATCAACGAAACGCGTTCTAAATTCCAAATTGATGTTCTTCGACACTTTTATCTCGTTCCCTCGCAACCTCCTCGTATCGAAACATCCGGGGCTCGAAATAATTTCGCGCACAGAGGCTTCGTTGTCCGGTGGCGAGGCGCGAGATTAACGTCGTTACGTTTTACTGCCGCCTCGTCGGCAGAAACTGATCCGGTGTAAGGAGAGAAACGAGCGAGGACAGCAGATAACCCGACAAAACACGATTGCTGAGGATCGGTGCGACAACCTCGAAGGGGTTCTGAGGAACGAGCGACGAGGTTGGAAGAGGCAAATACATCGAGCTTTTCGAAGACCTTTGTCAGCGTTTAGTACTTGGTTGGTCGATCGTAAGGTTTTCCTGCCAACGTCGCGATGCAACGTGTTTGTTTAATGATTTCACATCTGTTCTTTGCTGGAAATTCTTTTTTTTTTCCTAGCTGCGTATTCCTGTTTCTGATTTTCCATCGTGTGAATCTTGAGCTACGTGTGGAGATCGTCGGCGTTAACACTTACAACGTTGATTTAGCGATATAGGGTAAGGTATACAACCACAAGGAAATATACATTTGAGTCAATCAGGTGTTCTACCAATTTCGTTATAATAAATAACAACAATATTAACACAAGTTTTGAATAACACGTTTAATTTCTATTTATTTGATAAATCCTAAGTTTTATACGGATTTTTCCTTAAGGGGTACGACTTGAACAATCTTATCCTACCATGGAGAATAGGAATTTGAAATTGAGGACAATAATATTGGAGTGATCAATACGAGTGCATTTTATTCGAGATTTTTACTGCTGAAAAATAAAAGATAGCGAACGTAAAGTTTCTGTGCGTATTATCTGTGCATCGTTTGTTTGCGATGCGTAGATTAAACGAACGCAAAGTCGATCTTTTCTCGGTATACCAAAGACTGCGTTAGAAAGTGCTTAATGAATTCACTTAATCGTTCTCGATCCAGTACACGATCAACATAGATCCCACCAGATACCACGCTGCGTTGTAAGATAAATTTTCCTCCGATATTTAGATCCGAGTGCCGGATAACCTCAGTGAAACTCCGAAGAATGTGGACAAGAGGCGACAACCCTCGAACGAATTAATATTAACACGAAAACGATCTTATCGCAAAGATAACCCATCAACAACATCCTCGTCGTCCAATTTCTCACCATCGGAAACATAAACAAGCCACTTTTTCGTTCCAATTTTCACGGTTTCGTCGAAACAATCGATCGAACATAACTCTCTTGGCCAACAAAATAGAGCCGGCGTACGACCTCCGAAAACCTCGAATCCAACATCAGAACAGCGCGTTCTGACGCCACGGGAAACAAATACCTTCGCAATCAAAACTCTTCGAATCGACCACCACACGGGAGCACGAAGAATCGAGTCGAATGAAAGGAAAACAACGCGCGGCGCGGCCGCTACCCTTACGCGACGGGACAAGCGTCGGCCGATCGAGGGAGGCCGGGAAATCGGATCACGCGCGTTAGTTCGGGCGTCGTCTCTGCTAGGCCGGGAAATTCCGCGGGAAAATGTCGGGTCGTGGCCCGTTCTTTAATTTGCATCTACTTGCGCACTTAATGATCGGAGACGCGAGTTGTTCCCGCGGAGTCGTAGCGCCATGGGGCCGGCGCGTAATGAAATTCGAGAGGAAAATCAGCGCCCGCGCGCACGCCACCGCGGGCCGGGAGGCCGACGTTTCGAACGTGACGTGGCCAGTCCCATCATTTTATGCAAATAAAACCGGAGAACGCTTGATTTCCCCTGGTGTTCGCCGGCGACGACGTCCTCGACGTCGTTGAAGCGTGTGCCAGACGCTGACCGGAAACACGAACCGCGTTTCGCCTGCCATTTTTTCCTCTTCCTTTTTATTTCTCTGTTCCTTTTTTTTTTCACCCCCGCGTTGTTTCATTCCTTTTTGATGAGGGAACGCGCCGGTGAAAATGCGCGACGCATTTTTCCCGCCGCTGGATTCTCCTGTTTTCAGAGAAACAGGGTTGCAAGCGGCAGAGAGTTGTAGGAGTACAGAGGGGGGTGCCTTGGGTTAACGCGTTTTGTGTCACTATTGGCGATGGCGAAGATTCGGTACGGTATTCGTGGCAAATATCGTAGGCTGAAAACGTTGAGGGTTGTATGTTTCTGAAATTGTCGTCTCTTACGATTGCACGAGATTATTAACCGTTTGAGTGCCACGGGTCTTTCTTATTTCCCGATCGAAAATTGCCGAGCGGCGCGATAGCGCTTGTCACATTCCGTGTCCAAAAATGCCAAAAGAGCGCGATTTCGCATGTTTTTAGCTTCCATGCGATAAATATTTCCTACAGTTTAGTTTTTGTCCGACATTCTCCTGAGAATAAAATTACTCCAATTTCATCTTTTCTTGCTTGAGACTGAAGGGTAACCGTAAAGTCGCGCATCGAAAGAAACCAAATCTGCTGTGATTATGACAGGACAGAAGAAGCGCGATCGCGTCGCTTGCCACTGAAACGGTTAAGGAAGAGATCCTCGGTTAAGGATTCAATCGTAACAGATGACCTTCACTGATTCTAAGAATCTCAAGTAACGAAAGCTTGTTAAAAACTAACACCTTGTCACCGTTCACGATTTCAATTCACTCCCTTCGACCACCCTGAGAAAACGAATTCTCCAATTCACCAATCCGAACACAAAACCGAACCATTCCACGTAAATGCCATCCGATATCCACGAATTCCGCTGCTTCGTGGCTCTTCGAACGTGCGTCGATCTTCGCGTCGAAATAACACTCCAAAAACGTACACACCGAAGACGACGACAGGTCATTCTTGTTGTTACTCACCGAGAACGCACAGAAGGACGTGCACGAGGCACACTGGGACACCAGGCGACCGCATTTCCCCGCGAGTCTCGCTGTTGTCTATTGTGCACTAAGGGAAAACGGCTGCGACGCGACCGTTTCGTTGGATCACGCGGTGAAAGAGAGAGGACCCGCTTTCGCGATCGGGAGGCGTACTCGTTGCGGCGAAGTCCACGCGGAAACTGGCGGCCACTCGATGGCACACGACCGCTAGTATATTCCCAAGTCACCTGGAGCAGAACGTAACGTTACACGCTCGCCGTCGCCGACTTTTGCCTGTGCGGAGCCTCGCTTTTCGAGGCGTCGTGGTGGGAAACGAAGGAAAAGGAAGCGGCGGGCGGAGGCACGCTTACATCCTCCTGCAGAACCGCGAACGCCTTCGAGCCGATCGGTTCTGCGTTCGCATCGTCGTTCAAGTGTTCTCAAGTGCATACTTGATTTTATAATTCACTCGTACTGTTGTAGATTTGAGTTTTAGGTTTGAGTTGTGGCCGAATTTATGATATGCAAATAATAAGGGTGCGAATGGTATTGGATACGTCCCTGCAATAGGTTCGATCCTGCTTTTGAGGCATATCGATTTTTTATTGTATTTATAATTAGAGATTTTTCACGTCTTCATTTTTATGTAGAATGCATAACGTATGGCAGTTTTCTTTTATATGGAAATACTTGGAACACAACAAGAAATAAAGTATTGCAATTCATTGTTATCAGTCATCGATGATTGACAGTTCCTTCAAATTATTCTGTCTTATTTAGGGATATTAACGGGGTGGAATTAATCGTAGGAAGCGCACAAATTTCATTGAATAGCAGTAGAAAAGGTAAATGCAAAAGGTG
Source organism: Tetrapedia diversipes (assembly GCA_033822845.1). NCBI lineage: Eukaryota > Metazoa > Arthropoda > Insecta > Hymenoptera > Apidae > Tetrapedia > Tetrapedia diversipes. The sequence goes on along the minus strand of JAOPTO010001613.1, from coordinate 1,087,349 downwards.
TTTTCATCCTTAAGCGAAGGCGTTAGATAAGTTCTTTATAACCGATTCGAAAAATAATGGTTACTTTGGCACATTGATTTTTGATCGGCGTAACTATTAACTAATAATTAAGGTATATTTTCTGTTTCATATAATATTCATTCCACCTCGAATTCCCCAGTTTTTTTCACGCGAATTCTTCAAATATCATAAGACTCTTAAAAGGAGAGAGGATTTAATCTCAGAGCTGGGTAATCTTAGATTTAATACGGTACGAGGGATCGTTTGCAGAAACTCGTAGTTATTTCAATCGTGATATGCAAATATGATATTAAAGAAGGACTGCCGTAGAATTTGAAATCTTTACAAAATTATTCCAACTTAAAATGCGATACGTCAGAAACTTTTACGCTTGTTCATCTTCTCTTTTCATGAAACACTTCATTTTCTCGGGAACTGTTGAAGCATTCGAATGTTTTAAGGTATCAACAATTTCTCGGATAATATTCGCAGGAAAGCTTGCAAGTGTCGGAATTGTGCATTCACGCTGGCATCGGATACCTTTCCTTCGTCGAAACCCCGTCGATGCAGCTCTCCTTTGTTGCTTCGTTTTTCGTGACGTAATTTTTCCACACCACCAAGAACTTTCGAGCGTTGCATAAGCATGCCACGATCGAATTTCTGTTCTCGTATCGAACAGGTGGAAAAGTTCTGTCCGATTAGATATTAAAAATCGGGCTCGGGTTGCACTTATCGCGCAACGCTTACACGTACAACTTTCTTTCGTTGTTCGAACAATTTTCGAAAAGAATTTGTTTGAGTTATTCTTCACGTGAATTGGGTCATTTTTGTGTCTTGAAAATTTTTACTTTCGTGTAATTTTATAATAGAGACCATCTTATCGATTACAATGATAACAAAGAAACTGTAAATTTGTGTTTCAGGTACGTATCATTCCAACGATCAAACGATGCGATGAACAATAAATAAACTCAGCGATCGTGAGTAATTAAAAACCATTTCACTGTTCGTTAATCCCTTGATATGCAACAGATTAATAGACTTCGTCGTCTTTGAAACGTCAAAAACTGTTTTTATACTCCAGAGTGTTTTAAAATGTTTTACACTTTACAGAACTACCAATTTATTATTTTATGTCATTTAATATATCAACCTGATTAAATGTTAGATAGCAATGCAAATTTGAAAATAATATGTTCTGTTTTTAAGCCTGCACATAATTGTGTTCAGTCGAGCCAAATTAAATAGTACTTTTTGTAGGCATCAAATTCCGTTTTATTTGCACGTCAACGTGTTAATGTTCACTCGAATAACATCTGTTTCACCGATTATTAAACATCTCCGGAAGCGTTTTACGTTAACAGCTTCCACATCTGATCCTTCGCGCGCAAAATTAATTACCCATCTCCGCGCGTCTTTTGTTTCCGTGCATCGATTAATCCCGGCGGTGAAAAAGCCATTGGGTTAACCGATCACAATCGAGCCACCGCCACTTCCGTGCTGCTGCTGCTCTCCTTTTTCTCGTTTTCGGTGTTCACCTGATTCGAAAGTGACTCGACCGCTTTCCATCGTTCACACGGAACCGTTTTTCGCTTGGAAATTAATTCGAAGTTTCGCGAGAGAAAAAAAAAGAAGAAGGAAAAAACAAAAATGGCCAAAGAAAGGATATATAAAAAGCGCGGTAATAACCCTGTCGCTGCTGCGAGCTGTACGAATGGTGTTTTCTTCTTCCGTGTTCGCCTTCGTTAATTTAACACGCGATAGCGCGAGTAAAGGTGACGAACAAACCGTGGAAGAGGGAGGGCCACTCGAGTTGTCTTTGGGTGCCGTTTTTCAGGCCGCCATCTTTATCCCGCTCGTCGGCGCTCATCCGTTCGCGTCCATTGAGCCCCGCCGTTTCTAGCTAGGAACGTCACGCTTTTCGAAAGCAGAACTACTAGCATAATTACGATTAATTACAGGCTTTTAATTAAACCGGTTGTACCCTTTTCTTCGACGTTTTTTGTCGGCACTCGCCTCTGCCCGCCCGTCTGTTTACTTATCTGTGCATTAGCGTGGTTCAAAGGGGAAAGGTGGCTGCTTCCCTGCAACGTGGACTCGAGCGGCCGTGTATCTTTTCAGATTTTCCCCCTCACCCCTTTCGTTTACTCTCATTTTTCCCAAGCAGTTGACTGGCGGTTGGTTCGTTTTTTCGGAAAATTGAATTCACCGAGTGTTCGTAAGCAATGGTTTTCATCGTGGCTCCGAAGAAGCTTAATATCGCTGAAAACGTGTGTAACCTTTGAAATTAATCCCTCTTTACGGTTTCACGTTTTTACTTTTCATTTTTCTCGTCGAGAGGCTAATACCATCTCTTAAGAATTCGATGCATTTGATTTGGTAGCCAAAAATTTGTGAGTTCCTGTTCAAGAACGACGGTTTCTTCGCTGTCGATGTTATTCCTTAAAATAATGTTGATCGATTTTATCTACGTCAAGCGAGAGTTATTCTACAAATTTCGTAACGTCGTTTGTTTTTCTTCAGTTAATATAAAAACCGAAAGCAGCATAAAAATTCATCAGCCCCAACGATTTCCACTTTTCATCCGTTTATATTTTAAACGTGATTTCGAGGTCCACGTTCGTTTGTTCAAACAAATCTTCTCGACGGATAACATTAATAACTATCAAATTAGATCGGTTCGGGATATTCGTTTCGCTAAACTGGAACAAGCAAATAAATCATCCCGGGTTCAAAAATACGCGCGATTAAATTTCTGTGAAAAACCAGTGCGTATACCGTAAAAGGGTACCCGTGTAGTATACCTTGCATCATTTTTGTTACGTCCCACGCGGAAATAGAAACGCGATAGCGAAACGGTTATGCAATGTAACGTTAGAATGCTAATTAGAAAATTTTTCTACCTAGGCTAATGTTGTCACGTACTCGTACCATTTGGTAACGTGAAATTGTTTAATTTCACGATTTAATCGTTCAATTAAACCAGTTTCCTATCTGATCGTTAACCAGCGTCACCTCTGAATTTTCTCTAATTACGGCCATTTTACCCTAACTTTTCTGAAATTCTCCTTTCACGCGTATGAGATGCCCCGGAAGCTGTTACCATAAAATTCGTGCTTGTTCGGGTTATTAGTGACTTTTAAATAAATTATACGTCGTTGATAATTTTCGTCGACAAAAAATTCATTTACTTCGTTGAGTTTGTGTCAGGAAAAAAGATTTTAATTCCTTAAAAATATTAATTCGTTATTCTATATTCATTAACGCTGGAACTACCATAGCAGTCAAAATAACCAATTGATGATTATTCATGGTAACCTTACAAATTCGCTGTTGGTAAAGCTTCCAAAATTTACTTCGATTTTCTACAGAAGGTATAAATAAATATTTGTTTTCTATGCGTTTGATATATTTTTCATGTAATTTTCAAATTGATCTCTTCCATGCAAATGAGTACGCTTTAATTGTCGGTAGTTCTAGTGTTACCACCTTCAAAACATCTTTTTTCGTTATCTCTCTCGATATTATAGTGAATGAGACTTAATTTCTGAGGATCAATTTATGATAAATCAGAAAGTTTAAAATAACCGCTTGTCTATCGTAAATAACACTCTTATCGTTTTAACACTCCACCAACCGGAAGCCTATTAACATTTAACTAACTACACGGTGCTACATCTAACCAAACACTCTTCATCGTTTATTAAGAATTTATTAAAAGTTGCACTTTGAAAAAGCAGAAAATGAATTTGACGAATTGTGAACAACACCAGTTCAAGATTAACTAATAACAAAATTAAATAGAATCATTGGCAGCGGTTTGTTGAGGAAAAATTGGAGATCTCTTCACACCTAACCGAACACTCTTCATCGCGTATTAAGAATTTATTAAAAATTGCACTTTGAAAAAGCAGAAAATGAATTTGACGAATTGTGAACAACACCAGTTCAAGATTAACTAATAACAAAATTAAATAGAAACAATCTCAACGCCTTTACTGCGAAAAGAAATGTGAGAACTCTCCATTCAGTTGGCTAAGTGTTAAGATCCCGTTAAATGCCTGCAACGCGATAAACATTTTGCTGTGCGTGTGAGTGTACAATAAACACGTATTACGTGGGTTTGAATTTATGGAATAATATCGTGGAGCGCAACGTGTAACATGATCGACGGCGATTACAAAGCGAAAATTACTCGAGCTCGCAATTAGTCGCGATTAACGTGAACGATCACGCGCATAGCTACGTGTAATTAGATGTTACGCGATTAGTCGAGCTTTGCTTCTTCTTTCTACAGTTTTCATCGGGGCTCGCTACGTTTCTACGCGCTTTCGTCGAGGCGGGCTTGCCCGTTCGTCGGCTCTTGTTTTAAGCGGATTAACCGTTGCGAGTCTATTTGCATTTTGCGTATCCCTCTGTCCTGCTCTGGCGAACGCGAGCGATCGAGAGCCACGACGGCGTTATTGCAAATTTTATTTCTTCCTTGTCCCAATTAATTCGCCGGCCGAATTCAGCGTGTGCTCGCGATAAACGAGAGTGCATAAATTATCAGTCTACTTATCTGTATGATTCGGTAATTATATGTGGATCGATAAACTCGCGTGACGGGTTTTAAAAAGCGGCTGAACGAAGATTTGTTCTGTTTCGTGCAAATTGTATTGTTTTGTAGATTTAATCGAAGCGAGGAAAAGAGCAGCTACGTTTTCAGGTTCTCTTTTCGATTTTGATCGAGTGCTTGATGTACGAGCGAAGATGAAGACAGGGCGAGCATTGTATTCGAGATTTTTACATTTTTATTTAAAATGTTAGCGCATGACGGAATTTAAGAAGAAAATTTTACTTCATTCCCTTGTCATTGCATTATTACATTTAATTGTTATATCGTTCGTCGGTTATTTCGTAACCTCTTGCCATATCATTTAGCTCGATGAAATCCAGTCCGAATCGTTAACAAAAATTCAAAATGTTTCGATCGTTATTTCACCCAATAAATTATTTTTAGTATACATGACCCCCCATCTTCATTCCACGTGTCAAATTTGTGACGTTTACGTTTGACCCGCATTTGATTCCACGAGTCTGATTCGTGATATTCGTGTTTGGTCCAATATCGTTACGACGAGTCAAACTTGTCAAAATACGTCAAGGGGTTAATTTGTGAATCAAACTCTGTTGAAACTGTACCGTAGAAAACTAAACTCTCTTTTCCGGCAAGTACGCAAAACCGGAAACGTGGACCGCCAACAGCCGCAATTGTACAAAAATCCTATTCGCAAATTACCCCTTTCAACCCATTCCACGTACGTTGTGACATGCGTTAACAAAATGTACTACCACCGCTCGCCTCTCTGCGAACGAATAAAAGTACAAAAGTCATCTGCAGTAACTCGTCCCGATATCTCCTCCGGCTTCGTAACGATTAAAGTTAATTATTTGGTAATTCGTTTTGACGAGTATCGAGGGTGAATCGTCAATTGGCCGTGCCCGACATTTCGCGGCGCGTACACGAGCGCGTAGCACACAGACGCAGAAGGCATAACAGTATCGTAGATTTCCGCGAGAATAGCCTGGTCGTGGTCGTAACATTTGTATAATTCACAATATCGACGCGAAATATAAATAATCTGCATACATAAATGCTACATAAATAGTTGTCGAGCGACGAATCCCTCCCTCGTTCCTTCTCTCTCACCCTCTCTGTCTCCACTCTCCTCTCTTTCTCCCTCATTTTCTCTCTCTCTCCACTCCCCCCTCTCTCATCTCTGTCACCCTCTCTCTCTCTCTCTCTTTCTCTTTCTCTTTCTGTGAAACTGCCTCTGCCAATGCCAGTGTCCTTTTCCAATCTCCCACCCCTGTCCAACCGTCGGTAGTTTTTTGTGCTTTCATTACGAATGGAAATTTTCATGCTCGTGTTTCATTCGGGGTATCTCTGCTGAAAAAATAGCGGCGATAACGAACACATCAGCGGCCGCGCGGCCAGTAATTGTCCAGCGCGAAAACTGTTGCTCGCCACGATGAGAAAAGCTTTTTTCGCGTCCGCTCGGACCCATTTGCCGACTAATTTCCGTTCTTCGTTGCAAGTCGATGCGAAATCGGGGAGCGAGGCATCCCACGGCCGTCACTGCGATGCATTTTGCGTACGGTTTGCGTTCGAAGGGCTACCTTGAGATTTTACAGGAACTTAAAAATTCGGTTCTGGAAAATCTTTGCGAGCAGAAGAAGAAGAAGAAGGGGGTAATGATATTATATTAGGGAGTTACGAGTTATAGTGATTGTTACATTTATGATATCGGCCACACTGTGGAATTTATAATACTTGCAAACGTGAAATTTGACGAAGGAAATCGGTCATTTGTTTCCTATTAAATTTGTAAGGAGTTGAATTCCTTACTCGATTATCAAGAAACGTCCCGGATAAAAATATTCTTTCCTCTTTTTTTTAATTCTTAAAAATTTAAATTTCTTTTTTTATAGTTTGATAGATAATTCGCTTACGAGGAGACAGAGACTGTCGCCTCTCATTGCGTTGCCCCGAGCAAGGTTCTTCGAACGTAGACTTGATCCGTGTTCGAGGAACAAGTCGAGGGTGCTTCTGTCTCGAAAACTCTTTCCGCGTCGGAGTTTCCGCAGATTCCCGAAATCAAAGTCTCTCGAATTGCAGGCGCTAGGATATATTATTAAGTATTCAGCGAGTGGAGACAAATTACTGGAAGGCTGCCACGCGGAATTCGAAACTTTTCTCATGAAACAAGTTCGCGCGCACGAGGAACCGTTTCTGACGGCGAAACGGGGGACTTCCGTCGCGGAATTTCGAGGATCCTTCGCGTTCCCGAACAACTCTTAACCGTTTTGTTTTTACATTTTTTTTATTTTTATCTTCGTTAGAACTCTACCTTCTTGAACGTCGACACTCGTGTCAATAATAACTTCAAGGGTTTACAGAATGAATTGTACCTAAGTACCTACAGTAGCGGACAAATATTTAAGACGAGAGGACAATGTAAAACATAGTTTTATGATTTGCTAATATTCACTGTCCATTCATTTTTATTGTTATTACGATAGAACGCTATTTATCGATTAGCACAGAATGCAAATTTTGTTGATCATTCTATTCCTTATAAATTAGTTAGTTTAAGACGAGAAGACAATGTAAAACATAGGTTTATGGTCTGCAGATATTAACTGTCCATTTATTTTTATTGGTATTACGATAGAACGCTATTTATCGATTAGCACAGAATGCAAATTTTGTTTATCATGCTATTCCTTAAATTAGTTACCTTAATTTCGTTGACTCTTTGGTCTTAAACTTTTGACCGCTATTGTACTTGATATTTATGACTGTACGTTTAACATTTTTGTTCCCTACTTGAAGTTCAGCAGCGTTTTTTCACTATCAATTACGTCTTACGTTGTAAAAACAGTAATTTCGTACTTCATTTCACGTCCCCGCGATTATATCATAAGCATTGCACAATGAGTATGAGAATCAAGCTGCCATTGTAACGCTCCATAATTACACGGTCGCGCTGTCATTGTTTCTAACCAACTTTTTAATCATTCTGTCGTCGCTAACGAACGAAAGTTGCATTCTACAACCAATTTCTGCATCTGTCGACATAAAACAATAACAGTTTTCTGCTGTACTCTGTCATAAACTTCTTTTATCGTAATGAAAAAAAATTCCAGTTACGAAGACACTTTTTTAATTAAGCGTCACATTCCATTTTTGCGATACCACGTTTTTAAGTAATGTCTAGTTAATTAACGGTTACAGATATACTAAAATAGGTTGCAAATTATTTTGCTTAACACTAGATTTGCGGACATTTCTTGTGCATCTATTTTAAATATAAATCATACAGAATTTGGAACTCCAGAGCTGAAAATGAAATAGATTTAGGTATATTTGTATTAATGCCCCATCAATAAAAGTCAACAAAAATTACCAGGAGTAACAGTAATTATTTTGGCCAATTTTACTCAAGAAGTCAGGTAAGCCTATTGTTAACACTTAGCCGACCGAATGGGAAGATCTCCCATTTTTTCCTTAACAAAGCAGTGCCATTGATTCTATTTACTTTTGTTATTAGTTGATCCTAAGCTGATGTTAAATTTATTAAAAATTGTATTTTGGAAAATTTATGAACAGTACTAGTTCAAGATTAACTAATAACAAAAGCAAATAGAATCAATTGCAGCGGTCTGTTGAGGACAAAATGGAAGATCTCCCCATTCGGTTGGCTAAGTGTTAAAGAAACAAACGGAAGGAATATCCGCGCGAACTTGTCTTCGGATTAATTCGCCGTCCTTCGATTTCAACGCTTTCCCCTACGGCACGATGGAAAACCAAAGGGGGAGAATGTAGTGCAACGCCGAGGGATTAAGTTTTTACGCAATCCGAGCGGAGGTCTGGATTACACGTGAGAAGTCTGGGATATCCAACAAAGCCTGCTTGACGTAAGAAATAGCAAGCGCGTGCTGGCGCCAAGGCTTTGTGCTCCGCCGGCTTGATGCATTGCGTTGTACGCGCTAATGAAACGAACTAGGAACGATTAGAGGGAAACGCCAGGGCTTGTCGGGGAGCAACGCCGCTTGTTCATTCATTAGCTCTCGGATTTTTCTATTAAGGAAAAATCACGAAGACGTGTGGAGCTGTTCAAGTGGGATGAGCGATCGTGGTTAAAAACAAAAAAAAAAAAATATGCGTTGATTGGCTCTTTTTCTGATTCTTAATTGGTTCGCTGAATTCTTGGTAGTTGATTTTCGTCTCTAATAATTCGTGTTCGATCTACTTCGTGCTCTGCAATTAATATTTACAGCATATTGGCATAATATATTGGGCGCGTAAATTAATTCTGTACAATCTGAAGTAAAATTTGTATTTTGTTTTTCATGAATCGTACGGTATTCGCTTAATAATCGAAAGGCAAAATAATTATTAGACGCGATTCTAATAACCCTAAATTTTACTAATTTTACTTAGTTGATGCAACGCGGAACTCGGTAAAATATCCTACGATATTTAAAGTATCGTGGAACGATAAAAGACGCGCGGAATTTTCATACAAATAATTGATACCTTTTTTTTTTTCATACAACGGTTATTTTTATGTTACACAGATTACAATTTTAATCAAAGCGTATCGCAGGAATTCTGGAAATTCCCTTGAAAACGAGGCGGAAACGAGAGAGGTCCGTTTTCCATTTATTTTTTCGGCCGAGTGTATTGCCCCTCCTTTTATGAAACGCACGGTAGAACGAGTATTATAACGGCCATTTTCCCGGGAGCTTGGAATATTCGTCCAATCGGAGGGGGTAACACGGGAAAACACTGTTATAATATTGATAACGCGAAGAAAATGGCCGGTTCCCGGCTAGTTTTTCCTCTCACACGAATACGCATTTTTATCTTTTACTCGCGATGGGCAGTCGAAAATAAAAACGAGCAAAAAAGGGGAAACCCGGGGGAAGGGGGCGCAAAGAGAGAGAGAGAGAGAAAGAGAGAGAGTTAGGGAGAGAAAGAAAGATAAAAACCGTATAATCGCTACATAATCGGATGAAAACCGGGCATTTCGAAAGCCGATTACCTACTAATAGCATAATGAATTTTCATACGCGCCAAAAGGAATCGGTGTAAAGTAAATTACTGCTTGGTTAGCTGTTTGAACCGCTCGAAACGTCTACAATCCTTTGATCTCGCGGAGAAGCGTCGATACTGGATTTTTGATACATACCGTGCGAAGCTTCTGAGCTTGTTAGAAGGGAATAAATATCTAATTTATTTATTTATTAGTTTGAACGGACGAAAGCCCATGTGTGCGAAGAGAGCAGAATTGGAAGAGATAGATGCATACTAATTAACGAGGAATTTTATAGTTTTGCTTATAACGGTGCGTAGGAAAATTTCGAATGGTAATTTACTTAATGGAGTAACAATTCAAAGTAAATTTGCAATTTTCCATCGTTCTGCGTGGAAGATTTGTTCTCAACATTAAATCCGACAAATCGATGTACACAGCATTACGGATTCTTTATGGAAGAACCTTGTTTATCGAGCAATTTTCTTCCATTATTACACCGAACCGCCTGAATTATACAACGTTTGCTCTCGCAAAATAGTAATTAAGGGCTTGAAAGGCTGAGCATTTAAACGAATCAAGTGGACCACAAACTCGATGCGGTTCGCCCGTTGATGTAAATATTGATGGAACCGTTTTTATCGTGCAACGCGACATGGTTTTAAAATGGATGTAAAAATGAGAAGGGGGGATGGAATAACCGATGAATGATTATTACGATAGTAATAGATGAAACCAGAGATCGTATCAATTTAAATCCACGTATAATATCTGTACATCTTTCACAGCAAAAATAGATCGATTCCGCAAATTCATGCTCGCTAATCGATTCTCAACGTTTCTTCTATTACCATTCTTGCGTTACTATAAATACGCGAATCATTCAACCTTGAACGCAATGAATGAAAATCATCCTTCAAGAATCATCGATCTTTGGTGATTCAGATAGCTCGCTACCTGTTTTCGTTTCCTTTCCTTTCACCACTCACTTTGAATAATAATATTAGGTAGTGTCCTCGAAAGAGTAGCTTTTAATTAGTAAATAATACGCGTAACTTGAAAATTTTTTTCATAATACTGCGAGTGACTTAACTCTTTAAAACTGATCCCACCTTATTATGCATGGTGGGATATATTTTAACCCACCTCGAAAAGTTGAAGTTACTCGGTCGAACAGTTTAATATTTTAATAATTGAAATGAGTATCGTGCTCCGTTTTTTTTTATATTAACACTTAGCCAACCTAATTTTGTTATTAGTTAATCTTGAATTAGTGTTGAATTTATTAAAAATCGTATTTTGGAAGAGCACAAAAATAAAGAGAATTAATCGCAGAGGGAAGAATGAGAGATCTCTCCATTCGGTTGGTTAAAAAAAAAAATTCTGTTCAACTTGGGTTTTTGTTCTTTTTAAAATCATGTGCCTCGAAGAGTTAACACGTAACGTGTTTCACGCCATCATTGCTCTAATATAAGACGTATAGTTTACATTTTTAATATGAAGATTTATACAAAATTATATTAGTTATTCTAATAACATTAGATCAATTATAGTTTACATATTTTTATATATTACAATATATATATATTTTATATACTTTTATGTTATTACAAGATGCCGGATATATCCGGTGCTCGAAGCGAAAGGGTTAAAGGTAGAAAGGATGGGCTCGGGAAATAAAACAAGGGCGTTTTCTGGGTGAGAGCGACCGTAGCCGTTCGTATCGCTCTCGAGGCTAACTTTCCTTTTATTTTCTTCATTTTTCAAAGTATGTACAGAGGGGGGTTCGGCTCGAGACGCAGCCCAAGTCTACCCAAGACGCTTGGCCCTGTCTGAATTTTTCCGAACTTTCCCAGGTTCTTTGGCCGCATAGGCCTGTATAATCTACCAGTATCCATTGTTCGATCCGACAAACGGGACAACATCCCAAAGGCTTGAGTGCGACCAATGCTGGAGCACATCCGACGATCTAGAGAGCTTCGGTCGGATGTAGCTTGTTCCGGGCTCGGGTAGAAAGCCGTGGAATTTGGCCTCCTCGGTTCGTGTTCCGGCCTTGAAAACGATATAATTGGAATTCGAAGATCGGTGAAAGTAGCCCAATCCCGTATTAACCGGATGATGGACGGGTTTCCAACAGGTGAGCGACTGTGCGTCTGGTCGCGATTCGTTTCGCCAATCGATGCGATGAATTGATTACCTTGAAAAAGAAATTCAACTCGCGTTGTATGACACGCGGAGGCTGTGCAGTCAGGAAGTAATTTATATCGTTATTAGCAGAGTCAACTATTTCTTGTTGGAACGCTCGTTATTCAAATAATTGTAACTAGAAATTCTATTATTCCAACATAGTGTCGTGTAATAATAGCTGTTTATTTTTAACCCTTAGCGCTCCGTACGTTTCTTTTCTTCATATGCAGTAGTCCCCTTTTTCAAACAATTCTGATCTCCTCGTAGAAAATACGTCTGTACCGTCGCTCAGATTTACATTCTCAACGTAACATTCTTCCATGTCTTTAACTATAATACTAGGTCGAAAAGTAACTTAATGACAAAGCATCTGGAATGTGATCATATTAAATACAGAATGTCTCCCCCGTGGAGCCAACGGAGCGCTAAGGGTTAAAATGGTGAAATTTAAGTGTGAAAAAATATAGGATACACCAGTTATTTGAACAAACTGTTAACCATTTCAATATCCGTTTGAATGCATGAAATTATTATTATTAGTAATAAGACAAAATGATTGATTGTTCTATTACCGGAACACTTTTGTCTTCCTATTAGTTTCTCTTTCGATAATCGAGTTTCTACTATGACATGGAGATCCTTTAATTTTAATTTTAATTTTAATTTAGTTTTGTTCATTTTTGAACTACAATCATGTTCTAACACGTTTAATTATATGCAAATGTTTGTTAAAATTTGTTGTCGTTATAATTTTGAAGCTTCTTTTATCGAATGTAGTTATACTAGTTTTATTACATCCAGCCACAGTACAGAAAGCATGTAGAATACTTTTCAGAGAGAGAAAAGTTAGCAGACCATGAACCGTACTAGAATGCACTCACACCGGAAGCGCTTACCGCAGACGAGTAATCGATGATCTTGCCATGTAAGCTTGTTTAAGTGTAGCAATTTCTTTCGATGGAAAGAATCGCGATCACTGGCACCATTTTTTGTTGGACTTTCATCGTTGAATTACTATTATTAGATGACGCGTTCTGGTGTTACGTTACCGTGTTATACCAGCCCACGTGTATGATTTCGCCGTAGAAAATCAGGCAAAAATAAATGTAGGACGCTAAAGCGGCAAACAACAAGTTTTTTATTTCCTTTCGTTTAGTTAAAATTCAGTATTTTCGCGAGATGTACCTGGATATTAAAGTTTCCGCTTGGCGAACTTCGAACGAATTAATTTGCTGACATTTCGTTCGAATATGTATATTTATAGTAGTGAATCAGAAGATGATGCTTTTTCAGAAAATACTTCGGATTCGATTAACATTTTAAACGGTTACCTCATCGAATAAATATTTATTTGAGTATAAAATTCACAATTTCAACTTTTGACGTCTTCGGTTCTCAGGACTTCTGTTAACCCTTTGAATCTGGATTTTTTCTCACCTAAAGCTTTCAGCAGGCTCAACCTTTTTTTCATTGTATCTGGCTATGTAATGTGCGATTTATTTGAAGGTAAAATTTGCATATAAAATTTAAAAGGCAAAAATTACAATTGCTTGACCTTCAGTGTTGTATATTGTTGGTGTGCCTGAGAGGCACACATCGAGTACAACGCCAAAACTTTAGTAGTGCCTTGTGAGGAGTACTTTGAGCGCAAAGGGTTACAAGAAGTTTGTTTATTTCTTGCTAACCTGTTTCACGTATTTCATTGAAACAGTCCATCGATAGCTTGTCATTGAAGCCTCTGAAACTAATAAACCGCTAGCTGTCGCCCAAGTTTTTTTTTTATAGTGCTTGCTTCAAAATCGGCAGTTTTTCCTTATTTTACTCCCTTAGAAGTTGATTTTCCAAAAACGTTGAAACACGTACTTCTTTATTTCTAACCGAAAAGCTAAATCCCAGTTTTCACAGTGCTTGCTTCAAAATCCGTTGATTTTCAAACAACCTTCCAACCCCTATTTAACCCCCTCAGGGTTGGAATATCAAAAATTCCTTTCTTAACGGGTACCAACGTCATAAAAGAAACCCATTGTCCTTATTTCATGTTTCTAGCTTCAGTAGGACAAGTACTGTGATGATGAATCAGTCAGTGTCAGCCAGGACATGTCTCTTTTATATGTATAAATTAAAGTCATTTCAATTTCTGCCCGTGTAACGGTGTAGCTATTCGCTGCTCGCAGCAGGAGGAAGGAAACGGAGTAAAATCGAAGAAGTAAATTTCGAGAGGTATATAAACACGATCCCTCGAAGAAACCCCCCCGCGAAGATGGCGAGAGCGAGCGGCACCGGCGACTTCGCCAATTTTCGCGGCGCGCGAAGCCCATTCAGGCTTCTTTCTTCACGGGAAATCCCGCGAGCGATAGGATACCGGCAAAACGTGTACCGTTCACCGAGAAATCGTATCGAGCCGTTTCCAGCGGCGCCCCAGGAAGCCGATATATTTCCTATTCATCGCCACCTAGTTCCTCCGACAACGTGTACAAGAAGAACAAATTTCATACTTTCATGCTGTCATTCGCTGGGCGATTAGGCTTTTTCGAGAATCACCTTCGTCGCTGCCTGTTGACAGCTGTTGGGGAGCTCGCGGGCGCGGGAATAGGTGTGCGGTCGATAAGGAACGGTAATTACGTGTAATTTTAGATATTGCGGGGTTGGCTGCGGCTGGGGGTAATGATAGTTATAAGTGGACCGCGGATTTTATGCAAATGCGCAGCTTTAGAGAACACGAAGCACGATATGGGCTCCGTGCGGGCATCTTTTTATGCGTTTGGAGTTTCGTTATTCTTTTTAATGCCTAATGTGTCGGTAAAATTGTGACGGTACACTTTTACGTGAATCGAACGAGTTTCAAAAAGAAACAGATTTTAAAAAAATACAGAATTTAAATAATACGGGTGAATTTTCTGTCTTGAATTCATCGAACTTCTACGAGGAAACCGGAAATCCGTTGTCTTTTTATTTATTTGTTTAACAACGAACGGACCAAGGTCCTTGGAGTATATAAAATTATAAATAACAGATTATATTATAGTACGACAATGTCACAAGAAGGCTAAGAAAAGGTCAATCACAGTAGTATGATAATTTACTGCGGATAGAATTCGATTAATAGGGTCCATTGTTAGTAAATCTCGAAACCGGGCATTTAGGTCGAAATATTAGTGGAAATCTTATTGATGGTCTCGAAATATTATAATCAACTATTTCAAACTACGTTAAGGTAGTTATTTCGACCACTTTGATAGTTTTCCTTTTACAAACACTTAAGTTTTCCGATGAAAACACTAAAGACAGGTCGAATCCCTTTTTCCATCAATTATCGTCCCTTATTTCGTGCCATTCAGCGCTGTTATCGAAAAGTTAGAAGAAACGGAGGCTCGCGTGCAGGATATCATTTTAGTCGATTACCGGAACGAACGAAGGAACGTCTCGTTTGCGTGCCTCTCGTTCGACGCCCGCGGTGCGACTGCTCGAATTATGTCTTCCTCGTTTGAATATGCTTTATACGGGGCCTCCTATTCGCGACAGGCACAGTGGCCATTCACGTGCGGCTGCACGTGCACCGTTACCCCGGGATCCGCGACAACGACCGCGTGTGCGTGCGAATAAATTAGCTTCATTGTACCGATTCGTCGGGAAAGCAATGTCATCGCACCCCCGTGGCTTCTACTGTAGCTCCGGTTCGCGATTAGCGCAGCGATTTCCTTGATAAAAATCGAGGAAAGGGTTGCGCGGAATGTTTGAAGTGGATGGCTCTCGAATGGAGTTGTTATTCTTGCGGAATTGAAGTCATTTAGGGTGCATTAACCTGATGGAACTTCTTTTTTTGCAACAACGCACGAGCACGATGCCGGTTCCTCGTGAAATACCTCGATGTTCTATGCGACTCTCGGGTGCTTGTGAATTTCAATTTCTTCAATTTACGTTTTTGGAGTTGTCGCATTATTTCGTAGGGAATGCCCTCGATGGATCGATTAGACGGTATTCTTTCAAATTGTTTTCAAATAAATTGACGGTGTAGCGGTGCATCAAAATTGAAATTAAATTTGTAACATCGCCATCCCTTTGGAATGATTCCACGTACACTTAGTTATATTAAAACCAAACAGAAACGTTATGGGTGAAACGATGGTATGTTAGTATACTTTACCCGATTTTTCCAATGTTTTTTCATTTCGTGTATCGTAAGCGATTCGATGCGGGAGAGGAAAAATTTAATTTCTTTAATTTCTCGTGTCTGTCGGTGAGCGTGCCGAGGGTAAAAGAAATCAAAAACAAAATATGGCGAACGATTTAACGCACAATGGCTCGCACGCGGATGTAAGGCAGGGTTTCTGTGTCCGATCGGTTGTTTTTTCTTCCAAGAAAGTGAAAGGATGTTGAGACGCGATTCGTTAAGTCTCCTCGTGAAAGCAACCCGTCGAAACATCGAGGTGAAGTAACATTGCCGTGCCAATACCTACAAAACAGCCCCGTTTTTCCTTCCTTCTCGTTCGTCTACCATCTTTCCTACAATTTTCCGACAACTTTTTCCGTACAATTTTTTACCAAACGTCTCGAATACTTTTTAATTAAATTTCATCTTAATTTTACGAGCCGAACGATGTACGAGTGTATTATTTTTAAGAAGACCGTATTTAATATGTACTCGGTGTATGGACAAAATGGTCGGTGGAAATATAAAGTTAATTAAATTCGTGTCTGCATGTGCATCAGCGGCAAATGAACGGTACCAAATTAATTTAAATGAAAATCGTGAAATTTGTTCTAAAAATTGACGATAAGAGGGGCGGGTACGGCTCAACGTTTCCGACGATTTAACATTTTTGCTGCGCTGTCAAAAAACGAAGTACACGCGTATCCGTGTATGATTTGATGACTACGAAACGAATCCTCTCACAAACAATTCGATGTTTCATCGTTCGTGCGTTCGGTAGTTTCAACGGCCACTTTACATACTTAAATCTCTTTTAGTTGCGCAAAAATCACCGGAGCCTCGCTTTTGCTCTGTCCAGCCACACGACGTCGCGTTAACACGTTTCATGCCAGTTTGGATTTTGGCGATATTCCGTATAGGGTCGTATGCGCACCACGTTACCGTGATTAACACTAGATTTACGGACGTTTCTTGTATGTCTATTTCTAAGATTCATATATTAAGGAATAGGTATACACCAGAAGGAATTTTAAATTGCAGAGCTGAGAAGTAAATAGAATAGAGTATAATTTGTATCACTCCATCAATAAAAGTTAACAAAAATTGCTAAGAATAATAGTAATTGTTTTTCCAAATCATGTACGTGAAATTCGAGATCCATCAAATTGACGGATTCCGTAAATCTAGTGTTAATAACTTTGCTTCTGACGTACACCTGACAAATATAATTCAACGAAAATCATAATTATCAAAAAAAAAAGAAAAGAAAAGATAAAGAGTACAAGATGTATCAAAGAACAAAGCAATAAGTATTTGGATGTCAGTATATGACACTTCAACGACTTCTTTTTTCTAAGCTTTCCGTCTCACAACGAAAACCCTATGGCTTAAATAGAAAATTCAGTGTTGGGCGTATGCATTAACCCTTTCGTTACGGGCACCGACTACAGTCTGCATCCACACGACAATCAGTGTATCGAGTATTGACTATAGTAAATTGTATTTTTATTTATAATAATAGCAGCATTTGTAAATATGTAAATAACATCTCAAATAACTAAACACCGACGTGCAACGTGCGCACTTCGCGCCGCAGTGTCCCGTTCAGTGGCGTCACTTCGCGGAGAGGGGTTAGTTTCGTAACGAAAGGGTTGAAAAAGAGACCATTCTGCATTTTTACAAGCTTCAAAGACCCAGAAAAGATCTTAGTACTGACGTAAATTCCTAACGGTGTCATCGAAATTCCGTCGCACGAATGAGACCCACCGACGAACGTTATTTTTCCGTGTGCCGTGCACAACATGTGAAACACGTTCGATTGGATAACGTTGAAATTACCAACCGATAGGAGGAGGAGAGAATCAATCTGGCCTGGGCAGAGCGACGCGGCGCGAGCAGGCGCGGGCGGGGCGAGCGAATCTCGAATTTCGCGTCAACTATTTCGCAAATATTGATGGTTAATAACGTCGGTGGATACCGTTTAATGGAACGCTCAAAGTTGATCGAGAATTCGTTTCCCACCTGTTCACTTGTGTCTTTCTCCCTTTCGCCTCTCTCGTTTAGCGCTCATTACTCCCGGTACGTTCGTATTATTACACACCGAAATGTCAGTATAATCTGATTATCCGCGCGCCGATGATCGATCGCGTGTTTTACTCGTTAAGAACTCGCGCTCGCGTTCCTGCGATTTTCATCCCGCCGCGTTGTGTTCCGGGCTCGATGCTGAGCCGCCAAACCCCCCCTCACACCCCTCCTCGTCTCTTCGACCCCCCCCCCCCCCGTGAGTTTCGATATTTTCCGTGAAAATTTCCAGGGCTGAAACGAGCGCCGGTAATTTCATTCATTTTGAGGGATAGGGAATGAAAGTATCATTCGGCGATATTGGGGGGATTAGGAACGGAAATTGGGAGGCGCTCGTTTTATTGCTTTCTTGGAACGATTAATCCTTTTTGCAACGGCAAGCTTTTTTAACGCGATCTACGCTAGAAATTGTAGCAGGGGTACGTTTTGTATAGAAATTCTCGTGGAAATAGAAATGATTGCTTCGAAGGTCGAGAAAAAGTTTATATTTTTTGCTGAACCTCTGCAACGTTATGTGATTTAGGAATAAATGTTAATTATCTGTACTTCTTTTTGTAACTCTTACTTTGTTTTCAGTATTTCGAATAATTATTAGTGATTGTTTCGAGGCCTGAAGCGAGAAATCGTAACTAATCAAATTCGGATATTAACGCTTAGCCGACCGAATGGGGAAATCTCACATTTTTTCCTCAACAAAGCGCTGCAATTGAATCTATTTGCTTTTGTTATTAGTTAGTCTTAAACCAGTACTGTTCATAAATTCTCCAAAGTACAATTTTTAATAAATTCAGCACCAGCTCAGAATCAACTAATAACAAAAGTATATAGAATCAATGACACCGCTTTGTTGAGGAAAAAATGGGAGATCTCCCCATTCGGTCGGCTAAGTGTTAAAGAAGTATAAATTTGTTTAGATTAACGGAGAGATATAAAGTTGAATTTGTAACTTCGTTTCGCGTACGTATTATGTGTATTCAAATGGCTGACACCGATTGCGCGCAAAAGATTAAACTCGTCCAACATGCCTAAGCTCTGGTGAAGGTTTGCATTATACCTTTAACATGTACGAACGCGTAATATCGGAACTGCAGTGGTAAAACGTGTGGCGGTGTTGGTGCAGTAAAACACGATTTCGCGATTATTATACATGGCGCTCTGTATTCGTGCACGAAATTCGAGAGAAATTGGGGACCATCCCATTATCTGATCTCCTCGTAAAAGCTAAGCAGGGTAACGGAATTGATAAAATCGAGGTCATACCCAACATCGACATTCATGCTTGGAAACCTAAGTCTAAACAACGCTGTACATAAATTTCCGAACGTTTCGTGGATACTTTCGAAGAACACAATTTTTTGCCCACGCTTAAACAAACAATAAACTGTTACGATCACCGGCACAGCATACGTTGAAACGAATATCTCCAATTTGTACGTTAACCCTTTGCAACTCCAATCTACACACCTATCTATCTATATTTTATAAATAATAGTCTATCACCGTATCATGATGGTGTACCATCAACACCGTTCCGTTACCCACACCAATCAATCCATTTATATCGATCACCTATTTCTCTGCTAGGAATAAAAAATAATTTCCATAAACCGTACTCTTTTTCTTCATAAGCAAGAAGAAATCCGATTATAGGGAATCATCCCCCATTTTAATGCCTGCTTTTCAAGGAAATTTAACCAACGCGCGAACGGGTGAAAAATTGCTGGTTTACAGATCACAAAGAAATCTCGCGGCGATGGGGGGGGGGGGTCGGTAATCGATAGAAATCGAGGAAACTCGAAGCGGGGCCGTTTATGATAGCCGTACGATCCGCTTTCAGCGTGATTCATGTAAATTTCAGCAAGATTTCGGGCCGAACATATCGCGCTGCGAGAAAATCCGCTCGTCGCTGTCTGGATAATTCGCTGATGGCTAATGGCCGTCCAACCGAGCCGGTGTGTACGTGCAACGCGAATTTAATTCGGTGTACCTGAATATTGGCGCACTCGACGAGAAAGCGACCATATCGAGCCCGCCTCCGAAGGCTCGCTCGTTCGAAGAGTTGGTCGACTTGTGTGATGTTCATTGGACGATGAGCGTTATTGTCTCTTTTAACCCTTTCGTTACGAAGGATCTACATGTACGAACGTTTAGAGATGTAAAGTGATTTTATCTGTATTTAGTTTAAGACCAAAGAGTGAACGAAATTAAAGTAACTAATTTATAAGGAATAGTACGATAAACAAAGTTTACATTCTGTGCTAATCAACAAATAGTGTTCTACCGTAAGAACAATAATAATAAATGTACAGACAATATTTGGAGGTCATAAAACTGTGTTCTATATTATCCTTTCGTCTTAAACTTTTGTCCTCTACTTAGCTGAGAATCAGTTTTATTTTTATCTGCGTAACAATTTTGCGATTTCTAACGGGGAAAGAGATAGCGTTGTTATTTCGAGTTGTGGATGGTTTAAAGCGTTTTAAATTAAGCTTAGAGCGTTTTAATTCGATCTATCATAATATTTTATAATAATTCTATACATTTTCTTAATCCCACTATTTAAGCGTTACAATCTCCCTATTAGTTCATTAAAAGTGATATATTTGTCCAGCGTTTAAAGTCCAATTTCTCCCGAGGGATAAGCCAACCGACCACCTCTCAAAGCGCGCAAATCTCATTGCGGCGAATTTTTGTCCGCTCGACATCTCGCAGACAGCTCTTTTCCCTCGTTGAAGCATCAAAACACGCGAGGTGTTGAAACGTTAATCGGTTTCCCATAGGTTTCCCGTTGGCCTGTCGGACACGGTGGTCGAGTAGAGCTTCCCGTGGCCGAAGGCGAAGGAAACTTCGTTTTCCGATTCCGCTTGGCGCGAGACGCAAATCGGTTTATGACGCGTCTTAGGATTAGCGAAATCCTCTTGGGCCGGCGCTCAGGCAGACGGTGGCGAAGTTTCGATCAAAATTTCAGCGACTCGTCGCCTTTCCGTCCTCCTGTTTATTTCACTAATTTCTCACGGCCAATGGGTCGCGCATTAATTTCTAATTTCTTTCTCGCCGCATCCACTAACTCCAGCGTCATCATTATTGGATGAACAGTCGCACCGGGAAGCGGCACCCGTTCGCTTATGCACGAGTCTCTGTTTCTACCTTCTTCCTTGTCGAGATTCTTTAATAATTTAGTTAGCTAACAATACTTATCCTACACTAGGTGTATTCAGTCAATCTCTTCACTTTATAAAACAGCTACTACACCGCGCTTCTCTGTAAAATTCTCTTATTCTTATACGCTTCTCTATCTTTTGTACATTCTTACTTTCCTCTGTTATCATTAATATAATTCACACCTCACTGTAATAATTTCCTTGTAATTTTCTAATCGGCTAATCCCACATAAATAAATGAATAAATAAATAATTACTTGAGACCTCTTCACGAGTTTTTGAATTCGTGTAAGTGCATGGGGTGGGACGTGTTATTTTTTGGAGAACTCGACCGATTAGAAAAGCACCATTAGGTAGAAATAAGAATTGAAAAGCAGTCAAGAATTGGATGTTTCAAAGAGTTTTTCCGTTCACAAACTAACTATATAATGCATCACCTATTACATATAAAAATACCCGAAACACATTTTGATATTTCAAGCTTCAACATTCGAAGAAAACAGAGAGCCATGGAGAAACGAATCCTTTTGGTAATACTCTAAGGTTCGTTTCGCCAACTAAACTCCTCCCGAAGATCATAAATTAACCCCTTGGTATACAAATAAAATAGAATTCGATGCGTCCGAAAAATACTATTTAATTTGGCTCAATTGAACAGTTATGTACAAGCTTGGAAGGGGAACATTTTATTTCGAAATTCTGTTAGAAAGGAGGGAAGAGGAATCATCTTGAATATTCTAAACAAAACAGAATTGACGCACGAGTGAACTAATTAAGTAATCTAATTATATACTGACGAGTCTGACTCGTCAAAGTCTGCAGTGGCACACGAAACGAATGACGACCCTAACTCGTCATTGTATGCCAAGGGGTTAACGGTGCCGCTGTTATATCGTCGCAAGAATCGTTAGAAAAACGCGGAACGGTCGGATCCGTGGCCAGGTTCGTCTGACGTTGATCAATAAAATCAGCTGCGCGCAAATAGAAACGTGGCACCGTGGACGATAACCAGAACGAGGGGGAACGGTGTGTCCTCTCGGTGTTTCGACGCGTCGCCGAAATGCAGAGAGGTAGTCCCGGTTATGGCGGTCGTAAACTCTAAATTACAGGTGCACGCCGTGGATGCTCGGCTATTTTGCATCCAACCGGTCGTTATTCCCTCGCTGTCCCGTTTTCTCCTGCTCCTCCTCCCCCCGCCTATCCCCCGTCGCTGTCGCGTTGTAATGTTCGTGGGACGTCGCGGAAAAACGGCCGGAGGAATTGTTGCCTGTCTCCAATTAGAGGCGCTGCATATAATTAACGGTAGGAGACCGTGTAGGGCTCGAAGGTGGCGATTTTCAAGGCAACGACGACGAATTTTTTGCTTCAGGAATTGTACTCTACGATCATGGGGTTGTAGAATTTTCGGCGATTATTGGGGTGGTAGAATTGTTGTTGTTTAACCCTTTGAGTGCCACGCTAAAATCACATGTTTCGCTGGGGATGCTACGGGAGTACTTTGCTAGATGCAATACTTCATAGAAATTAACCCTTTATTTTCGATGCTCTGATAAAAATTTGTAATTGTTTAATGGGGCACTTTTTACTTGAAAGTATCCTATAATTAACAGTAATGTTCAAAACTGTCAATTTTAATTTAACTCCTACAATTGTAAGCATTTGAAACGTCCCGGTCACCAATGACCATCGTGGAGTCACAGAAGAAACCGTGGTTGGTCATATATGACCAACGTGACAGTCAAAGTGTTAATTTTATGCATTTTCGAAGGTTATTAGATCATGATACAGGAAATATTATTTATTTATTAACGATCTAACGCATATTATTTCAACAAAGTCGTCAACGAGTTACAGCGGGGAAATCGAAATGATTGAAAGAAGAAATTTCGCTTTATATCGCTCTTATAATTATTTTTGTAATTTCAGCGAGTTGTTGGCACGATTTTTTGGTAGCTGTAGAGCCAGGAACAGGTTCGTCGTGTTAGGAAGGTAATGGATTAGTGTGACTGGAGAACGGATAACTCTTTTTCAGTTTGCAAGTGTAAAAAGATGTCTGGCATTAAAACGAACAGTCTTTTTTTTTTTTATTATTTCCTCGCTGTCGGTGAAATCGTCTCTTTTCTTTATCTCCGGGTGAGAGTTTAAAAATGGAAAGGAAAACGTCTGGTCGCATTCACGATCTTTTACACCTTTGTCGTGGATGTTTCGTCAATGTTTGCCGTTCAACGTTTATCGCTCACCGACGGTGGACGTTAGGATAATTCGCCGTCTTTTTTTTCCCCACCATATGCACAACGGAAAATACGCTGTGCGTTGGCGATAAAATATTGACACTTGGCGCTTTACACGAACGTAAAATGCACGAGTGAGCGTGTGGCTGAACTTTCGCGGCTGAACTTTCATATCGAATAATAAACGTCAGCCGGCGGAACATCGGCCACGTAATACGACGTAAGTAACCTTCAGCCGGCTAAAAAATTACGAACCTTAAAAAGCGGAACACGACTGTAAATACGTTGCTCTTGTTCCGGTTGCGGCGCACGGCCGAGAAATAATTGAAATATGAATTTTCAAGCCGCCGCCCGTGGCTAATTTACGAATCCTCATTCGGGGAACAGAATTTTTGTAATCGTTCAGAAAAATTGCTACGTTTATCACCATTTATTTAGTCGTATTATACTAATTTAACATTAATATATTATACGATTGTTAATTGTCGTTCGAGTACAACGGGTGCAATTTTTAGAATACTTAATTTAGAATTGATTACTATATACTAAGCACTAAAATACTTAATATTTTATAATTGAGTATTCCGTGCGAAGATTAAATCGTCGTGTCTACGAACGAACGAGAAAAGTTTAATTGTTTTACACAAAAATCTAACGATCGTGCGATTAAGCTGTTAAAATCGGTTAGTGTTTAGTTAAAACAACGTTCAACTTTATCTCTAGGTTTTCATAATTCACGGCTTTAATGAGTTCTTATGATTTTTAATAATGTAATACGTTCGCATGCAGCATCTTTAAATTAAAACAGGTTTCAGTGTGCAGACCGAAATAGTTCTTAATAAATTACGTTAAGTGGAATACGCGTTTGAACATTCGAATTTACTCGTCGCAGTTAATCAAATAGTAATACATATTTGTTATAATAAATCAAATCGTTCAACTCCTAATACAGTTTTTGATAAAAAGTGGACTTCGCGCATAAAAATAAAACTTCCCCAACTCAAATTAAGAATTATAACTTTTGCTGTTAATTCGTGCACGAGCCCTAAACGGTGAAAGTTCGAAGTTTCTACAAATCCAAAGATTCTCAGTTTTCCAACAGGGGGTGGACGCGCGTCAAACAGCAAGAAATAATCAGCGGGCGTGTTTTGTTAGCATTTAAAAGACCAGACTCGTTGACAAAAGCAATTATTTGCGTTCAACAGCCGTTGCATCGCGTCGAGAGCCGGTGCATCGATGTTTCGTCAACAGTATCCGTAGCGAACCGACACGGACGACCGCGAAACGTAATAACGAGACCGCGAGCGGACTCGTGTCCCTTTGCGGCTGGCTTTACTTTCCGCCATTGTACAAGCTCATTGATGCTCGACCCTCTTCTGTAGGACACACTCGTTTGACGTGTTAGATTACGGGGAAAAGAAGTTTATCGATGATGAACTCTCTGATTCTCGTGAAACGTTTCAACGACTTAAAAATACGCGAACCACTTTCACAATCTTGAAATTAATTTAACCCTTTGACGTACAACGACGAATTATTGTCGTTATTTATTTCATGTGCCATTGTAGACTTTTACGTCCCCGAAATATCAAGAACTGTCTACATATTATTGAATGTTTTGAATTGTTTCATACTTTACAGAATTATTGATTTATTATTTTACAATGTTACTGGATGTATCAACTTGATTAAATGTTGTACAACAATGCAAGTTTCAAAATAAAACGTTCCGTTTTTAAGCTTGCACATGGCTGTTCGGTTGAATCAAATTAAATAGTATTTTTCGGACGCATCAAATTCCGTTTTATTTGCATGTCAAAGGGTTAATGTGATAGCCTTGTATCCGATGTAACAGATTAAGCAGGCTTCCAGTTAGTTTTGTAGGGAACGTCTAAAAATTTGCGGTAAATATTCTGAATACTCTAGGCGCATAAGGTATTTCGATAGAAAAAAATTACTGTGAAAGAATTTTATGTACCTTAACCTCTCAAGGGATGAATTTATTACAGTTACCACAAAACAGTTCTTCTAACCGTATCCATTTTTTATTTACGAATACAAAATAAGGTGGATACTATTGACGAACATTTTGAAGTATCAGAGAATATCCTATTACCCAGCTTTCTCTGTAACATTTATCTCACACGGGATTCACCTGTTAAAACGAACTTTTTCACTTCCACCGTGCTGTCGTTGAAAACTCGTTTCAGATATTTTCAACCTTGCTTAACGTTTAACTTACCGCGACGCTTACAAACATCTTTATTCCCTTCCCCCTTTCTACTATTCATCCCATTAATTACCTTCTCCGCCCCAAGAAACACGTAACATCTATCCGCGAGACCCCCTCCCCACGCACGTCTATTATAAGCGGTGCTCGTGCATCCCAACAAAGAGCTGAAAACTTCTTTCAGGCCGCGCTCTCGAACAAGAGCGGAAGTGACGTCGAACGGAGACGATTTCATCGACGCGTGTGGAAGTATCTAGGTTCACCCCAGGTTTCACCTTAACGCTCTCCAACCTCCCCGTCCGGCCCCCTTTCCTTGCGTCTGAGTGAAAAACAAACAGAGCACGTGTGCCGGTGTGTAATTGAGAATCGAGCACTCGAGGGTTCCCCCCTCTCGTGGAAGACACGCTTTTCGGGACAAAAAAGCGCCCCGGGCTCGTGTCATCTCCGGTAAAGATAAATGTAATTAAAAAGTTCCGTTACGAGTGGCTCCGTTGCGACAGAGCTTTCACGGCGCACGCGATATTCTCCACTTTTCTCCCACGAGCCGGCGGTCCCCTCCTTCGCCTCGTTTCTTTCGTCGTCCGTTTCCATGTAACAAGCATCCGGCGTTCGTCGCCTGTAGAGGGTGACGCGAGATCCGCTACACGGAGATTATCGCGTTTCGCGGCGCGGAATTCGATCGAAAGTTTTATCAGCGAGCGGTTTACGACAACCGCGCCGTCCGTTGTTTCGTTGCTTTTTTCTGTTTTCTTTTTTTTTCTTTTTTTGCATTCGATCCGGTTACTCCGTTCCTTTTTTCGGGTTTCTTTCTGTTTTTTCGTTCGTTCCAATGTGCATCGGCTTCCCGCGCGTGTAATCACACGGGGGAGCGGCTGCTTCGAAGCGTATTTTGCGCGGAAACTTCCCGCGAAAGCCGAACCGTCGCGTTCCGTTCGAACGCCTATACGGAATGCGTCGTTGTTTGGCGATTCTTTTGGCGATATGGTAATTTTCTATGCATAGCTGTTTGAAAGCTGTCGATTCGATGTATTTGTTAGGGGTTGTTATCTATATTTTATTCCAAAGTTGAGCAGATTTCTTACGCAACGCAAGAAGTGTTTCAGTTTTCGTAGGTAATATAAATTACGAACAGTTCGATGCGAAATATTGTACAGGTGAAATTAACCTTTTACTTTCAGACGCTTAACGAAAACTTACCTGCGCCACCCCATAAGTATCATTTACTCCCTCGAGAGAATCGAAAAAAATTTGTTCCCCGAATCCCCAACAGTTTCTTCCTCTGGTCTCCCTTTCTCTATCCCCCCAGGATCGTTCGTTCGGTTATTTCCTTGAGTTCTACCCACCAGTCGTAGCGCACGAGCAGAGACATTATTCAAATAGGAACAGACGCAATTTTTGCGCTGCTCGGACCAGACGATACTCATTTTTAATAACCATCGCACCGGAGGCTTCCTCTGTGTCTCGCTCTCCCTCCCTCTCTCCCTCTCTCCCTTTCTCCGTTCGCACATGAAGTCGCACGGCATGCACATCCGTCTGCTCGTTTCGCGTGCATACGAACGACCGTT
The DNA here is from genome assembly GCA_033822845.1 of Tetrapedia diversipes. Taxonomy (NCBI): domain Eukaryota; kingdom Metazoa; phylum Arthropoda; class Insecta; order Hymenoptera; family Apidae; genus Tetrapedia; species Tetrapedia diversipes. The sequence continues at coordinate 1,060,159 of JAOPTO010001613.1, read as the reverse complement.
TACATAGACGCGGGGGCCGCAGTCGCTGCCTCGATCCCATGAAACTTAAATTTCCTTCGAAACGGCCACGGAGTTACGCTCTCTCGCGAGTGTGACGCTTCTGAAATTCCTAAGGCAGATACGTATATACGTATACGTCCCTCTTTCTCGTCGTTTCCCGTTTCACCCTCTCGCACCCTCTCTCCCTCTCCACGTTTCTCACCCCTTTTCTTTCCCGGTGTAGCTCGCTTGGTTCGCGCGAAACTGCCGGAATTACCGGCTCTCCGGCATAAACTCGCGCGCGTATATCGGGTGACGTAAAACTCGCGCCAGCGGGAACGGAGAGACGTCCGTCGAGGGTGGTACCTGGACGAGAGGCAGCGAAAGCGAGCGAGAAAGGGTGCGAGCACGGTGCAGGGGGGTAGAAAACGGCGAGAGGGAGGCGAGAGAAAGTTGGTGGCGCGACGAAGAGGGGGGTGGGGCACGAAGAAGGAGCGAGAAGGGTGGTAGAGAGTTCTGAATTTGGCGTTTAAATCCCCGCTACGGTTGCACCCTCCGCCTCAACACCCCCCCGCGTGCGCCACCGTCTCCGTTTGCACCGCGCGCACGCACACGTACACGTACGCTTTCGAGCAGCGCCGCGAAATGGCGGCTGTTCGTTCTCGCCCGCGGGAGAGATAGCTCCGCTGTTCCTATCCTCTTTGTACGCGCGCGTGTGTGGCCGCGTGCACGCGTCGGGGCCGGCCAAACGGAGAAACAGGAAGGACCAGAACGGTGGGCGAGAAGGAGACAGCTGGCAGAGAACGGGGAGAGCCGGCCGGAGGTGTGCGTTATTGAAATTTCGAAATCGATAGCCGATGACGCCTCGGGTGCAATCGATGCAGCCTCCTGACGCGCTTAAGGGTGTTCCGGGTTTCGCGATTTTTTTCCCCCGTTTGAAACCTTCCGTTTGAAGGATAGGTGGTTAGGAATGTTATTGGATGGAAAAATGGCCAGGGGATGGGAAACGGTTGTTTGGGGTAGGTAGGGGATAGGTCTTGGTGAATTGCAGACAGCTTCGATCGAATCGCATAACCTTTCTCAAGTAATCGCATTTCTATAAATTTTCAACCCTTTTTCAGTCTACGAATTAGCAAAGGTAAATAAATTTGTATCGCGTTTTTATAACGGCATACATTTGAAGAGGATATGTAATCGGTGATAAAATCAGCAGGTCCCATCGACGAGTCCACAAAGATTTGCGTTCTCAACGACTTCACCTATCTACGGCTACCCTTAATCCCAAATCGATCAAAGACAGTAACCCTCGAACTCTTTCATCCGCGTTAAACAGAATCAATCGCGTCTTTGATGGCGGGTGTCAAGCGGGAGAGAGAGGAAATCCTCCCCGGCTCGATCGCGTTACTTCCCCACAATTAGCAGCTCAGACCGCGGGAATTTTAGTTCAGGAGAATCTCGAACGCGCCCCAGCGAAGAGGGCGATGGTTAAAAAAAGAAGGAGAAAGAAATCCGGTAAAGCTTGCTCGCTGTGCTCTAACGAGTGTGCCTGCCACCAGTTTTCCGGCCTACGGTAATTGAAATCCGTATACCCTTGCACCCCTTTCTCACCCTTCGCTCTTTTCCCCGCTCTCTTCTGCTTTTTTTCGACCCTCCTTCCCTCCGCCGTCGACAGATCGACGCGGCCTCCCTCGATCCGCCATAGTTCCTCGCGATTTCCGATCGATCCGCTTTCCGTCGCGTTTCTGCCTCTCGTTTTTTCCGCTCGTCGCGCGGGAATCAAGACAAGGTCACGAGGCTCTCGAGGAACAGAAGGGAAGCGCGATTACACGCGTCTGGTGCGAGTGGCATTCGCGATTCCTTTCGCGGCTTCGCTCGAAAACCGCCTCGACACAATGGCGAGGAACACGGATCGCGTTCACCGGCGACGCATTCCCATAGAAATAAACCCTGTGCCGTTGTTAATGACCTGCTATTATTGTCCCGGTTTTCGCGGGGCGCACTCGTGCCTGCAGTCCAATCAGCGCTGGGTTTATTGGCTTTTAATTGATTACAAATGACGGTTTGATTGGCGCTCTCCCTCGCACGCCCACGGAATTCTCAACGGTTCTGCTTCTCCCTCCGTCCATCTCTTCTTCCCTCGCTCGCTCGCTCGTTTTCCATGCGACTCGACTCGATTTGCGTCGCGCGCGTTAGTTTCTCAAACATCCGTGCACTACCCTCGTCGTTTTCTCGTAGTCTCTCCCGACGGAGAGGGGTCGTCTTGGTTCTCCTTTATCGGTCGCAGCACCCTTTACAGCGGCGCGAACGAGGCGGTAGACTGTGTGATCGGAGGGTGTTGGCGCTGCTGCCGCCAGCTCCCGCGCCCAAGGTAATGGGAAAGAGGTTGACGGCATTGGGGTAGGCGATGGTTGAGACGAAGGGCGAATTTGTGAGATTAAAATTGCGTTTACACGGTTGTAGTGTAAGCTGTTCGAAGTAAGAGGAATTAAGGGAGAAATTATTTTATAAATAAACCCGGGAAATTGTTGATATTCCCGCATTTTACGATTCCAACAAATTGAAGCCTCAGAAATATTCACTTATCGCAGCAAGTATTAAATTAGTTAGATCGTATTTATTATCCAGCTTCACCACGCTCTTTCTCTCCTAATTTCACCCGACTCAAATCACCAAACACTCATCAAACCCTCCGCAAACACTTCTCTTTAACATCCTTGCCGCTTTCGTTTCACCAATTAACGAGCGCCCAACGATCGTGCATAATGCACCCTCTCGAACCATCATCCACCTGCAACGCCGCTGCATCGCCGGTTTCGCATTCGCTCCACCTCCTCTTTCTCTTTCTCCCTCCCTCTCACTCTTTCTCTCTCCCCTCTCCCTTGTCTCACTCGCTTCCACCCCTTTGCGAACCTCATTCTCAGGCTCAGAGATCGGCTCGATTATCGCGCGTTATTTCGCGAGAGATAAAAGTAGCGAGGCGTCCGATATTAAAAAGCAGCCTTTAACTCCGGGCAATAATTTGAATAAAAACCACGAGAACCTTTTTACAGCGGGGAAAATCGCGTGAGTCTGCACCAGCGTGTGTGTGCAGGGAGTGAGAAAGGATTGGGGGTGGCGGTGGGAGGGCGCTTTTATGGGATTGCGCGTCGTTAGAATTCTACGCGTTATATCTGTCCGGTTTTGCCATCCGCTAATTACGATTTAACCCTTTGGCCGTCGTCGAACGCCCACTTTCTCTCGCCCCCTCTGCCCCGCCACTCTGTCCCTCTTTCATACAAAGCTGAAATTTACAATTCCGTTAATGCGACGCATTAAACCGGAATCAATTATTCGAGTGATTTTATATTATATTTGATTGCGTCGTTCTTTTCGCGAGGGAACGTGTATAGGTGTTCCAGGGAACGGTTGAAAAATATCCTGGATGTGATATTCTGTTTTCGGCGGCGCTGTCGCTTTTGCTGTTATCGAAGGATTTTATCGAAGACTTGTCATCGCTGAAATTTTATGAAGCTTGATTTTCTGTCACAGCTTTTGACGTAAATTAGAGTTTATACACGGAAAATATTTTGTTCGAAATGTTAGAAATTTACATTGAATAAATTAATCTTCGTTGGGAAATAACGTTTGGAGGTGTGCTCTTTTTTATTTTAAGCAATAACGAATGGTGAACGTTGAAAATTAATTAGTTCATCGGATAACAAGTGTTTTCGAACTGGAAGTAATTCACAGAATTCTTTTTGAGTACAAAATGTACGAATCCTCCTACGTCAGACATCAATTTCTTGCTTGACTACAAAACAACTTTTTATTATTTTTCCTAATCGTTATCTTCGAAAGAAACATCACTTATACGTATCGTATAACGAACAAGAGAAATTCGCGAATATTACGAGTAAAATATAAATCAGATCTCTCTACGTTGTCTGTACACGTCAGCGTATCCAAATTACTTCGAGGACTGCTTTCAACAGAGATGAAAGTCGAACGCTTGAAATTACCTAAAACGCAGAACCATAAAAAACAAGACACTTCATCTCTGTGTCCGACAATTCTCCGGGACTTTCGTTGAGATAATTATGCATTTTCGCCGGAATCTGGCATCGTATATTCCCACTTTCTAAATTTTCTGCACCGTTGTCTACGTGTCCCAGAGTTTATCACTATGACATATCAGTCATTCGCCCGCTTCGCGCAATCGATCGAAATGTCTGCACCCTGCTGAGAACCGTGTACAATACCTTATGCAAATTATTGTCTTTCTATTTAAGTTAATGTATAAGAAAATTGTAAACCAATGTATGTCATAGCAATTAAATTTTAAAAATTAAAGTATTTATTAGAATTTTAGTAGAATTAAAAAAGGACTTCAAAAAAATTTAGAAACATTTTTAAAATATGTAATAATACAATTTTTGACGAAGAAGGTTATTATTAACTATAACGTCTCGACTTAACCTAAAAATTAATGTTTAACATTAGATTTGCTGACATTTCTTGTATATATATATATCTATTTCTAATATTCATATATTAAGGAATAGGTATAGATCACAAAGAATTTTAAACTACAAAACTGAGAGAGAAATAGATATTGGTATATTTGTAATCACGTCATCGACAAAGCACAGTAAAAATTGCTAGGAATAATAGTAATTTTTTTTGCAAATTTTACTCATAAAGTCCAAAACCCATCAAATTGGCGAGTTCCATAAATCTAGTGTTAACAATTAATGCGATGATGCGTAAGTAGAATAAAGCAAAAAGAAAAGATAGAACCGTGATCATACACGTGTAGCTTTCAAGGACAGGTGACGCTATAACGGATTAACCAACGCGAAATTTTCATCGCTAATTATAACCATATTTAGTGCACAAAAAGTGTTCAACCTCGAGCGGCTGTAATCACCTTTAGCGACGTGGGGGTTATGCTGATCGTGGCTGACCTTCTCCGTACACATTCAGCTTTCTCACGACTCGGTACGTCGCACGAGGAACGTATCTGCGGGATTATATCGAGTCCTAATCAGCTAAACAGGTTCTGCGTTTGTGTAGCCTTGCAAGATTATCGGCGAAGACGCGCACGAATTACACTAACGAACTTAACAGATTACACGTCGCGTACCGCGTAGGTGACGTTAATTGTGTAATCATCTTCGTTGTCGATTGTTGTTGGTCGGCTAATCCAGGCAGAGCAGACTGCCGATAATCAGTCGGTCTAATTTAGGTTTTGCTGTTGCATGAATTGTTCACTTCTCTGTGAATACAATCTGATTAGTTTTAGAAATAATTCGGATTAATTCTAATTTCACGCTTTTTTATTTCTAGATTAATTCTAATTTCACGATTTTAGTTCTAAAATCTGTCCATTCATTTTCCGTAAATTATAATGTTCAATATAAATGTAATTGAAATTACGATTTCGAATTTTGAAAGAGTTCACTCGACTATTTTCGTAGATTCGCAACTTCATTTTCGTACTTCGCCCTAGATGTAGCAGAAAAATATTCTTCTGTTCCGGTTAAGCGTAAAAAGCACTCCATTTCTTTTTTTTTTTTTGCGTTGGCTGGAGGAAAAGCTATTAAGAGGCAACAAAACTTAGGTGCACAATCACCGGGGGAAAGTTCATTCGGCGCGATGAAAATTACTTCGTCTAATTGTGGCTTAATGTAATATCGCCATCAGAAAGTAGATTTCGCTGCAACCAGGTTAAAACAAATGCCTGCCCATGTATTACATGGTAAAACGGAATAATTGTAGCTACGGACTTAAATCAACGTTATTTATCGCGAAATAAATAGTCTGGCTAATAATCACCCGCGTAAAGTAAATCACTATAAATCGTAAACTTCGAGTAAAATGTTTCCACAGAAATTGGTTCTGCTTAATGAACCACGTCAAAATACGCGAAACTAATTTCTTTATAACCTTCGCCTGTTTCAAGATTGTAAACTGTAATCGACAGCAATTCCGTTTAAATTGCGAGCTTCATTGTTGAAAATATTGAATTTCTTAATCGTAGAAGACAACTTCGCTCGTTATTTTAATAGTTGTAGTATTCAAATTTTAATCGCCCATTTGTCTAAAAATAAAATAAACACAAAAATTTCTTTTCAAAAGTTAAAAAATTAAAAAATAAAAAAGTTCTTTCTTTTTTAATGAAATTTAGTTAAATATGTAGAGTGTCGTAGTATATGTATGGATTAATTTTTTTTTTATTGAAACACCACCCTAAGTAGATGAAATGAACGTTCAAAGTATCAGTACTTTTTTTTCGTCTTTTCATCATAATATTGTAATGGTACATGATAAAACAAAACCTTGCCGATGAAAAATGTCTAATTTTTAGTGCTCTATTACTCTGTCATAAAAAAATTCTCAGAGCACAAACTAGTATTGAAACTTTGAGGGTTGATTTCACCTTCTTAGAAAGACTTCCCCCGATAAAAAAAAGGACCGATTATGATCTACATACACACAAATTTTTATTGAAATCAGAATTTCAGAATTAAGTGAATTTTCTTGTAATATAGCGTACGGAATACTTTTTAGAGCCACCGTAAATATAATCACGCGAGCAACAGTCATCATCACGATGATCGATACACAACGTAAACACAAATTTCCACGTTAATCACTAGTTTACCAACATGTCAGCGTACGCGTCAACGTTCCACGTCAAACGTTCCACAGTTGAAACCCAGAAATCTTGACCCCGTCGCCTTCCCGTCGGGAACAAGCCCGATAAATCGTCGTCGCCAAATTGCAGGCAAGTGGCACGTCGGTGAATGGAAACGGCTGGCCGGGCGTATAGACAGGGCAGGAAGAGAAGGTGAGCGAGAGCACACTGTTGCTTGGCGAGGCTGCGGGGCACGCTTTCGGGCCTCTCTACACACAGCAACGATTCGTGTAATCGCGCACTTCACCCCGTTCTCTGCTGCGCTCGCTATAGAATGCAACACGCGACTCCTGCACCGGCACACGTGCCTGTTTCCGTGTGCCACAAGTGGCTGCGAACACATCGTTTACCAGCCCTACACGCCCTGTCACTTTGTTTCTCTCTCTCTCTCTCTCTCTCTCTCTCTCTCTCTCCTCTGTCTCCCCCTCTCTTCTCTCTGTCTCTCTCATCTCTATCTTTCTTCTCTTTCTCTCTCTCTCTCTTCACCCCCTCTGTCTCTCTCTCTCTTCTCTCTGCCTTTCTGCTCTCATTCTCACTCACTCACATTCTCTCTGCCTCTCTATCTTTCTTCCCTCACTCTGAGTCAGTCACACTCTCTCTGTCTCTGTCTCTCTCTCTCTTCTCTTACTCTCACTCACTCACACTTTCTCTCTCTCTCTCTCTCTCTCTTCTCTTACTCTCACTCTCACTCACTCACACTTTCTCTCTCTTTCTCACTCTCTCCCTTGTTCGTGTTCGTTCGCTGTAACCACCAACGGCAGGTCATCCCCTATCCGTCCGGTTGACCCTGCACAACACCCTCTCCTTCCATTGTGTTCCGTTCGTTCGGATAATTATGCTGGCCGCGCGCGTCCGTTGTTTGGAGCGTCGGATGACCGTGGCGGGTTTCGCGGTATGCACAGCTCGTTGGACTGCTTGGTCGATTCGGAGAATGCGTGCTACTGGGTTTCGTAATATGTAGCTATTCATCAGCGGGGGAAGTCCGAGTTTTGACGGGTTCAGTTACGTAGCGGTCGTCGATCGGCGGTGAAACTCAAATTGGTTACGGTAGTCGAGTTAAAAGGAAATTGTATTATTCGTAGGATTGTAGGTGTTGAAGTAATGCCTTCCTTTTGTTCTTCGTAACGCGTAAATAGTCGAGCGTTAAAAATTGAAAGTAATTTGCTTTATCTGTCACTACTTTTAGCGACATTTTAATTGTTAGAAGTTGAAATCGTTGCAATGAGTTTAAGCCGATGATTGTTAATTTGTAATGAGAGATTTCAATTTTTGTCGGGTTTCTATATTTATTCTAATTTTTTAAAATCGACAAAGGAAACGCTGTCATAAGTACCGAATTCATAAATAGTTGAACCATTCCCGTTTTCATAATATATACAAGCGCACTGCGCGGGACTGCAATTCACGGAGATCATCGCGGAGTGGATAATGTTAATTTAATAAAGTTATGAGGGGGAGACCGGGACATTCATTTGGCTCCAATTTTGCGCATAGTTGCTGCACGTCATGTTGTATTAAATGCATAGGACGCGTTACTAAAAGTTTCATGAGAAGCCTGTGTTTAAAGGTTTCCATTTTCCATACATTACACTCATAACATTCATAGTTTCGTCACACCAATTAAATTTACCGAGAAATTAACCGCGTACACATTCGGAACAAAATTTACCGTATTCAGTGTACATCGATACCGCAATGTAAATATCTTTTTCAAACAATCACTTAACTTTTATCAACTGAAAAAATTCCAACGATCGTATAAGTACATGTCACCTCCTATTCACGTATAAAATTCCATTTTTCATATCCTACCTTCCTACCAATTCCGAACTCTCAAAATAACACTTTATTTTATTTTAGTAATTTAATAAATAAATACAATGTATAAAGATTAACGTATGCTGCTCTGTATTTAGATGTTGCGTGTACAATGATTAGAATTCGACTGTGACAATGTGTTTCCGTTCGAAAACTATACGAGACTACGTGAGTGTATTTGTGTAGTTACCTCCCATGGAGTATTAATTACGTACGAAGGATATCGCCGTTGCTTCCTTTTTCCAATATTTTATAATCTCAAATTTGATAATAATTCTGAACGCGCGACGGCACGACGATCAAATTTTATCGTGTAAAAACAAACGAAAAATTATCGCCTGTAGAAATCCAACAAATCGTGGTCCCTTTTGTGTCGCCGTTCTTATTCATTGCCCCGTTACACCATTGCAAACGAGCGTAATCCTGCCGTCGCCACTCGGAATCGTGAAACCCGCCAGCGGATTATAACGTAGGGCTGCGAGGGATCGGTGAATTTACGATTAACGGGAATACGAAATGACAGTCGTTAGCCCTTTGATTAATATTGAATCTGCAGGATATTGTAAATAATTGCGCATAGTCGATTAACGACGCGCTCGAACGTACAAACGGGCGAGTGGCGGCTCCAAAAACCAACCGGCTGCGTCGGGGCTCGATTATGAATGCTGCAGGCTACGCCGTGATATGTACGTGTCTCGTCACGGACGCAGTTCACCGCCGATGAAAGCAGTTGACCCGCGGGGTGGTGGTTCTTGCTGCAAATCGTCCTGTTCAGGCCGAAGGAGAGATTAATAGCGGTTCGTATTCGAGGCTAACGGCTTCAATTCCAACGATTTCTGATGAAAACTATCGGCCTTCGGATTCTTTGCGCTCTGATCGCGCTCCAGTTTCGTTAGAAGGAGCTGTTAACGCTAGATTTACGGACATTTCTCGTATATCTATTTCCGATACACATATACTAAAGAATAAGGTATACATCGTGCAGAATTTGAAATTGCAGAACCGAGAGGGAAATAAATTTGGGTATATTTGTATCGATTCATCGATAAAGGTTAGCAAAAATTGTTAGGAATAATAGTAATTCTGTTTGCAAATTTTGATCATGAAGTTCGAAACGCAGAACAGCGAATGCTTAACGCGAAATTCACAGGAAAAGTACGTGAAAACTTACTCGTATCCTTCTCAACACTCAAAATCCAAAACCTCATTACGAATTTCACGAAATCATCCTATCGATCTCCAAAAAAAAAAAGATAAGATTCAAAAGTAGTCCCATCTTCGAAAATCATTTCTCCCACTACGCTTGGTATCGCGCAACATAATCGACGTTGAAAATTTCGCCGGCAGCGAGTCGAAATTGAATCTAATCAGGCGAACTCCGACGCGGTTCCCCTCGTTCAGCTGATCCGCGGAGATATTTCCCGAGACCTGGGCCCGAACCATGTTATCCTCGCCAAACAAACGCTCGACGAGAGCGGAAAGACGACGTCGTCGGCGTGCCTGTGCTGCGGTATCAGCAGCCGGAGAAACACAGGCACGGGGGGATGGGAGGGGAAACGTGTTCGTTCGTGAGGAGGATCGAGTCGCGACGTGGACGAGATAGAAACGAGGATAAAACGTGGTCGTGCGAAGGGGTTGCATGGGTGGTGGCGTGAAGGGGGTTGGAAACGCGCGGGGCGGCCAGGTCGATTTGACATGGGGCTCCATATAATCAACCAGCCAGCGTATTTATGGTCGAGAGCCACCCGCTATACTTGGTGTGTACCCATTCCTCATTCCTGCGTCCTGCTCGACACACAGGGCTATTAAATTTGGAAACTCTATACTACCGGCTGCATGCATACACGTAGCACGCGTGCATCCGCACGCCGCGAACCTACTGCGTTTTATAAGCGCATCAAAGTTAATGGCGGAGAGAGGCGCACCCTGCAATTCCGTCTAAAGCGCATCCCCTGTTCTCCGTTTGCCACCGCGCGTCCCAAACACCCAGCGTTCGGCGAAACCAGCGAGAACACGGGGGGCGCTTGTTAATGTTCGCGACCCTCCCCGTCGCGCCCTGTAAAGGTGAATTCCGGGAGGCGAGAACGGCGGCAGTGTTGACGCGAACGAGGTGTTACGCATGATTGGAGGCGTGTACGGGAGGGTTATAAGTTGCTCGTTGGGGTTAACGCGACTTGCTTGCTCCCATGCTTGTTGTCGAACCAATCACGCCGAAATAAGTTCTGTTTGGAAGTCCTTCCAGTCGAGAACTTACACATTCTGTTCTTGCAACGATAACTACCCCGCCGAGTCGCAATAGGAGTTATTTCGAAAAGCGAAAATAGCGTGGTCTGTTTTATGGCACTGTTGCGCGCAGAAAATTAAATCTTGGTGTAGTGTTATAAAATTAAAATTTATTACTATTACTTAAGAAAGGATTATAATTACAATACTAAGTATAATTTTGATTCGTCGTACGACTCGACTACACGTTCCAACGTCTTATTCAACTCCTCCCCTTTTTGTCAGAGAAAAACTCTCGCTGGCCCTTGGCTTGTTTCCCACCACGTACCTCGGAAAAGTCTTTCGAGTATGCCCATATTTGGGCATATCCGAAAAAAGTGACCATATTTGGAGACTTTCCGAGGGTTTCGCTCGTCGCCAAGGGTTTTTCTCCACCGGAGCAGAACTCTCGCTTTCTCTTAAACTGTAAAATTAACTACGATACTACAACAGGAAAGCTCGAACTTGTTCTTCGTTCCGCTGCTTTGAATTATTCGCCGTGCAACAAGAGCGTACCACCGGTGTGTTCTCGTTCGAATCGCACGTCTCCGGGAGAAAGAGCCGCGTCAGATGCGGCATAATGGAACGATCGCGAACGTTTCGAATACGGGAGGAATTAAGTATAAGCCATTAAGAGGGGCGGGCGCCGTTGCAGATGGCAGGATCGTATTTTTGTTTACAATCCCGGGCGAATCTGTAGCGATGGGGAACGATGGCTCCGGAATATGGCTCCGTCACCGCCGCCCCGCGAGTTTCCCCGGTAACGATACCGCTTTCATGCTGCACCTCCGCCACGAGCGACGTATAAACGTGTCGCAATAAAAGATCGGTGTAATTTAGCTCGTTCTAGTCGAGCTAAGCTTTTAGTGCTGCCCGTGTGCCGCGCGTCAGGGGAAAGTCCCATGACAGCGTTGCTCGAACTTGCCCGGTTATGGTTGCCCGCGGGATATGACTGCGTTTTAAATTAAAACGTCAAGTAGAAGAGCAACGATTGATGCGCTGTCACTCATATTTGCACAGTGCACGGGCATACTGCTCTCCCTTATTCGGTAGAGATTCCGTAGGGGGGATCTCAGTGGTAACAAAAACGAGGAAAAAGCGGAAACGTGATTGTTATCGAGCGCAACAACGTATCTTATAGCAAAAGGCTACGTATTGTCTCAGCACTTGTAGACGATGTCCCTTCTTTGACGATTACTCAACTCTTAATACTTGAATTTATTCCAAGTTTATTCTTCTGCGTTTTTCTTCCATCAGTGAACGAATGCCGAGCGTTTGTTAACACTTAGCCAACCGAATTGGGAGATCTCCCATTCTTTTCGCAACAAGGGCTAGGATTGGTTCTATCTACTTTTGTTATTAGTTAGTATTGAACTAGTATTGTTCACAGTTCGTCAAATGCATTCTCTGCTTTTGCAAAGTACAATTTTTAATCAATTCTTAATAGGCGATGTAGAATGTTCGGTTAGGTATGGCACTGTGCGGTTAGTTAAATGTTAATAGGCTCCTGGTCGGTCAAATGTTATGGGATCGAAAAAAATGGGAGGTGGGAGAGGGAAGTGGACAATTTGAAAGCGAATGGAAAAGTTTGGGAAAGAGAACTTACTGGCAGGAAAAGTGATGATCATCCGGGTAAGTCAGACTCTAAGCCAGGGGATTTGCAACGGTGATGCCCCAGACCCAGTGGCTACAAACTAAAGCCCGTTTTCACAATAAATGTAAATGATTACCAATTCCTAACAGTGGTAAGAGAAAAAATGTTCAGCTGCCAAAAAACATGCGCAACAACTGCATTAGAAAGGAATTCCAGCAATAAAGACGGAGCGCTGGTAAGGAATTCCGACGATTTAAGAAAAAAAGAAGAGAAGAAGCGATGTAAGCGCATCAGAAAGGAATTTCAATAACGAGACACGAGAACGAATACTGCTTCAAGAGAAACTATCCAGTCTCCGTGAAGTTCATCGATGAAACAATTGGAGCGCAGTTGCAAAGTCAGCTCCTATAGATGGTGTAGCTGAAACAAATTTTCTCGGGCGCACGCGAACGATTAGCGTCGGAGGCAGAGCGATGTTGTGCAGCCATAGAAGCAAGTGTGCTCGCACGTGCAGGATATTGGATAGTGTAACACGAGTGGAACAGGAGCTATCTCGCGAAGTTAACCGCAATAATCGCGCCGCATTACATCCACCCTACTGTCTAAACTGCCGTGCACACGCTACCGAACGAAACGTTGCGCATCGATCGGTTTGTCGCGAGAAAATGAACTACATTTACCGAACTAGTTCAGCGGACCATTTCGAAATGTGCAAGATATAAGAAACAAGACGAATTAGATGTATTTTATGATCAACGTGTGAACATACATGTAGTATATTCGTATAGGGGATCAAATTCCTATACAGACTTTCGTATCGTTGCCTGTTTTTTTTTTAACAGATACGAATTTACATAAAATCTGTTGGGAAAAATGAGGAGCACAAACTCTTGTAAACTTAGTTTATTATAACAGAGTATTGAATATTATAATATTAATGTTGCCTACATGACTTTCATAGAAAAACAATAAGGTAATCACAATGAACATTGATAAAGACAGTAAAAACAAAAAAACTCCTTAAATATTTAAATATACAGGATGGCGTTGGAGTTATTAAATCCTGTTTCACAAAATCTGCTATCTTCATTCAAAAAACTCGAAAACTCGGTTTTTTCGTTATTCGTAAAAAATTTTTTTAACGTTTTATTCAAAACTGAAGGATTTAGAAAACAATAATTTTGGCTGGTCAAACCTACGGGAACAAGCTTAACCCCTTGACATACAATGGACGTCTGGGAGACGTTATTCATTTCATGTGCCATTGTAGACTGACGTTTCCGAGACGTCAAGAGCTGTCTGTATATCCGAAAATTTTTTGAAATATTCCATACTTTACAGAACCACTAATTTATCATTTTATAATGTCACTTAATATATCAACCTGATTAAACGTTTTATACAGCAATGCAAATTTCCAAATAAAATGTTCTGTTTTTTAAACTTGCACATAACCGTTCAGTTGAGTCAAATTAAATAGTATTTTTCGAACGCATCGAATTCCGTTTTATTCGTATGTCAAGGGGTTCGTTCAAACTTAGATCAAATCAACGCTATTTCACCGTGCATGAATATTATGATTGCGAAGCTTTGCGGATCCCCTGTTATACTTCATCGTCGTGGACCGCGCAGAAACACAAACGCTATTTTCTAAACTCGTTGCCGACCTCGGTGGTCGTCGACAAGGCGGTGTTAACCCGCTAAAGGGAATCCCTTTAGCCGGAGGAAACGAGTTCCGCTCGTGTCGCGATCATCACTTTTTAATCAACCCTTTTGACGGCACTTGAGAGAAATATAAACGCGTGTAAAATATGCAAAGCGCGGAAAGGGTGACGGGCGGCTGTTTCCCGGTAATCTCGCGGTCCCTAATTATGCAGCCCATTTACAGGCAACATAGCGTTTAATATTCGCGAGACCGTATACAGAATTGTGTCGTCAAATGCCTGAATACAAATTCCCGCCAGTCTGACTAGTAAAGTAAACGAGGTGGGGTGCGCGGGTGGGGGCGAACAATTAATTCGAATGGCGATAATTAAGTATTAATCGAGTTTACAATAAAATCGAGCGCGTTGGAGGAAGTTGCTTTATTTAGAACATCGACTTTATTTATCGGTAAAGCTCTGTTTTTAAGTCGGAGTTGAAAAAGTCACGAATGCTCGAAAGATTCTTCCTAATATTCACAGAAATTCTATCTGTTCTATTAAGGCTGATTAATTATATTGTAACTCCACTGTTCTCTTATTCTTCGCTTTATACTACTTTTATTTCGAAGAAGTTACTTTGCAGTAGCTGAATACTGTTTTAACCTTCAACCTACGGACATATTTTTTTAGAACGATGACCAGTAGATCGACGGATTTTTGAGAAATTAATTGCTTTATTTGCAGAGCGAGAAAACGTGCATAATTAATATCGCTTTATTGAATTTTATGGAAATTTTCAGTAATAATTAAGTATATTATATGTTCATACAAAAGGATACTGAAGTGAATATTTGGAATATTTATAATTTCGCGAATATGGCGGCATTCGTTCGTTAAGGGTTAAGATATCGGTCAGGTGTAACTTTAAATTAAATATGATAATTGAACCATAAGAATCTTAAGCTTGCGATTCTCACAATACGATCAGAATTACAGAAACATGTTTTTGTATCCTTTTTATAAGCAATTCTCCACCGTTTCGTCAATGTCGAATAAAATGGCGTGTGACATTGATAGAATATGCCATTTTTAGAATTATATTAATTCACAACGGTTAATGATTAACAATACGAGCTTCTTGCGTTAGATTCCTTGCGCAACCGGGTTTCACGAGTTCTATGCTGATCTGTACAGCGATTCTGCAACGCTTGCCGGGAATATTTATTACGGTAGTATCGTGAAACGAGAAAGGATCACGGGCGATCGTGATGCAACGAAATCGATCGGTTTCGCACCGGTTGCAGAAATGAAATTGTGCTCGCGGTCGTTTCGAAATAGAAGGGAAGGCTTGATTTTTCAAGGTTGTGAATCGGAGCGATCCTGTGCTAATGTACGCGAGTTAAATTTGAACTCAATTATAATCTCTTTATTTCCAACGCTGCGACTCCGTAACAAAAGGTTTCTATCAGATTTCACTTGCGTAACCAAACTGAACAGCATTTATTTTACGCGTTCCTCGTTCGAAAGCGTGCCATAAAAATAACGGTTATTAGAAATTGAGTAAAAAATATAACATAATGTATCCCTACATTATTTACTATAACGATCAAGGAAGACTTCGCTTCCTTGAATTTTAAATTGCTTATATGTATACACACAATTACAATAAACAATAAATAAAATAATATAACAAATAAATATGTAAACAATATATGCACGGTTACAATAAATAATAAATAAAATAATATAACAAATAATTATATAAACAATATATGCACGGTTACAATAAATAATAAATAAAATAATATAACAAATAAATATATAAACAATTTAAAATTCAAGAAAGTGAAATCTTCCTTGATCATTGTAGTACATACTTAAGTGGTTCAGAAATGTTTTCCTCGATAACGCTTTCGATGTCACGCCATCCTTCGCTAATCTAATCAGTTTTCTAACTTAAACCGACCCCCTTCACTTCCTACCTACCTTCTTTCAAAAACTCTAAAGCGGTTCCAAACTTTTGGCGCGTGGTATGCGCGAATAGTCGAAGAGAGAGAGAGAGAGAAGAGGACGGAGAAAAACCGGCAATTCGCCGGGGAAATAGCGAGAAGTGCATACACGGCTGGCGGGTAGGTAACAAAGCCATAATCCCTTAGGTGGCTCCGACCGGGGGGTAGGTGGTAATGCGCGCGCTGGGACGCCGAATACTTTGAGCGGTCCAAGATAAACTCGAAACGATGATTAGCCGGCGAGCCGGATGGGCAAACGGACGCGAGTTTGTTTAGTGGCCAAGTCGAATAATAGAATGCGACGATTGTAAGCTGGCCTCGAGGCCGCGATTCCGTTTGATACCATGAATTTTCGCCGGTGTAAATTTGAACGACCGCACAGGGAGCTTTTAACCCTTTGAGCGCTGAATGCTTTTGGCCTAAACGCGTCGAAAGGACGCCACGCTATCGCTGGAGACGGAGTATTGTTACTTGTACAACTGTATAACAAAGAACGAGAAAAAATTGGATCGCAGTATTACGATTTCTTTCGTTTCTTCACGCTAGATTGCCGGAGTGAGTCAATTTGACTTACTTATGATTTTGTCAAGTTCATATATCATGTGAAAGGAATATAAGTAAGGGCGTCGGTGGTAAACGTAATAAAAAAATCTGCGGAAAATGTGTTTTAAAAACAGAATGTATATGTAAAAATTGTTTCGAATAAACTTTTATTTATTTTTTTTTAAACTTCAATTTTCATGTTTGAGACAAATTGACTCGTTTCAGACAAAATAGGCGTATACCCAACATCCGGCAATCTAGTGTTAAAGAGGCTTAACAGTGCAAGAGTTATAAACCTCGTTCATTTGAAAAAAAATTAATATTATTATTAAAATTAATTGCATTCGAGAATAGAGGTATGTTTCATTATCAACTTTATTAAAGAATAGAAAGTTTGTTATTGTCAATTAGAAGTTAATTTTTTTTTATTCTTTTAAATGGTACTTCTTTTAACAGTTTAGTTAGGAATGCACTCTGTGAGACAATCCGTAATAATGTTATCAGGTGGTTACTATATTTGTTAGATGATTATTTGCGCATTGCATATTTTCGTTTCGTCGAGGCTAGAACGAGAAAAGGCTATTTTGTAAGCCGGCAGACAGCTGCGTCCCACGATTCTAGGCTCCACGGAAGGGTCTGTCGGTGAGAGGATTTCATCCTGCAAGCTGTCCACCGATTGGAATCTTTTGATCGCTTTCGGCGCGTCGAATCTAACACTCGGATTCGATAGAATTTAATTTAAACATGTCCCTGCAACTTCATCAAGTACTTCGTTCGCCCTCTCTTCTTTCCTTCTTTTGTACTTGCGGAAATTCTAAAACGTTGTTGGTATTTTAAAATTCGTTTCCATGTTATGATATTTCTGCGTTTTAAAATTTGATGTTAGAAATTTTTTATATTTGAAAAATTTAAATTAGAAATCTTGCATGTCTGAAAGCTTGAAATTAAAAGATATTTACCCTATAAGAAACCCTGAAATTTAGGAAATCTCTAAAATTAAATATTTGAGGTTTAAAATTTTTAACTCCAAATTTAAAGCATCACAGATTTTTCTTTGTGACAAAATCACAAAGTCAGTGGAATTTAGTTTTCCTTCGAGAAGCAGTTCATATATTCTGCTTGTTTATGAATGCGTTAACTAGTACCTCCCCCTGTTATCAATTACAAGGTAATCTGGTCTCTTAAGGATACGTTTCGTTGATCGGGATAAAATTCAATATGCAGGCAGGGTGGCTGCAGTCAGCGTGAAGAGCGAAAGTCGGTTAATAAGCTGGAAGAGAATCCCTTAATTGTTGGCTTCTTCATCAGTGGTGATATTTTTGCGCGGGACACGTCTGTCAACGGCATTACCATTCGATATGCGTAGTCTGTCGTGCACGTCGAGTTAAGGACGTTACTTCGATCGAGTCGATCAATAATAAGCCATCGTCTGCTCTTTGAGCGAAAAATATTACCGGATATCAGTGAAACTCGATGATTTTTTGTCCTCGTGACTGAACTACCGTTACCGTCTAATTTAAATTTAAAAAAAAATTACTGTGGGCATGTCGATTTCAAAACTGGTTGCTTCAGTTTTGGTTGGAAGTGATTTTTAAATTTATCTACGTATTAGATTCAGCGATTACATTTCCCGAACGGGTTTATCTTGAATCTCAAATTTAATTGTCCAACCAAACTATCAAGTTTACAAATCAACTGAGAAACTGGTACTGCATAGTAACTCAAATTTCAAGGTCACATTTTAATAAAATTGCAAACATTGATCTACAAATTTCAAGAAATCCTTAACCCTTTGAAACATCGAAAAGAACTTCAAACGTTAAACATTAACAAACTTCGATAAAATTAACCGTTTGCGCTCGAGAGGTGAGTGTCAGTCACTAAATGATAGTTTCGCAAATTTTCAAACTTTAATTAGTTTGTTTACTAGTTGGACTCGAAAGGTAAGTAGAGATACATGTAAATTTTAATATACTACTTAGCTAAACTAAATGAAGTTTAATATAGGCGAATGTTAGTAAATATACTGAGTTTGAAAATTTTTGAAGTTATTATCATTAGACGACTTACTCATTCTTTGAAGACTTTCCGTTGAGGCCGCGTGGGGCATATACGACCCACACTTTTACGATTAAATAACGTTTTTCACCTACGTACGCCTTACAATTTTTTAATACTACGAAACCATGATTAAAATTTTTTTTTTTTAATTCTTCATTTTGCAATGAAAATGGCCACTCGACGGCTTGAACGAAAAGTTCAGTGTGGGGCGTATACGCCTCACATGGCACGGAACGTGTTAATAGAAGCCAATTGGGATTTTTCTTCTTACCACGGTAGAGTAATTTCAAGGAACCTCGTTCGTTCCATACAGTTACGCAAATAATCGCGACGAAACAACGGCTCCACTCTGAAACAGCGCAGCGTTGCGCGCACCGATAAGTTTACCAGAGGCGTAGCAGAATTTTCGATCGGACGTGTCCGGCGCGCGTCATTTGCGCGGCGATTAAAACGCGCGATCATAACCCCCGACGGCCGTTTCGTTCGACTTTTAATAGAGCAGCGGCTCTATTTGATTTTCCTTTGGACCGTGTCGCACGCGTGCACGCGCGTGTTTACCAGCGCCGATGCTCGCTCGCTCGCATGCTAGATGAACGGCCGCGCGGGTAAACAGACCGTGCACAGCCAAAGTGCATCATCTACTCTTTCTCTCTCTCTCTCTCAAACACAGACACACACATGTGTGCACGCACACTCTGTGTCCCCCATTTTCCGGTTTTTATTATTCCATCTAGACGGAGGCTCCCGGTCAATTCTCTTCGCGAGACCGTTTCAATTCGTCCTCTTTGTTTGACGTGCTCCTTGGTTTCTCATCCTGTTCCTCCATTCGAGGTGGAACCGCGTTCGTGGATTCGTAATGGAGTCGTTTGTGTAATCTTTCGCTGTTTCGTCTGTATCAACGGAAACGATGGTTGTTGCGTGTGTTTTGTTGATTGAACTGCTGAATCGGTGAATATGACGGAATGCTGCTTTGATTTATGGTAGCAATGTTGGGTATTTAATGAAAGAAAAATGAAGAGTGTGTAGCAATTGTCTATTAAATGATAGTCAGCTCTTAAATGCATGATAACATAGGCCCCACAGGATATTAACACTATTCCTACCGACACTTCACGTATACCTGTTCCTACCGCGACATTCCCACGTAAGACAGACTACAAATTTTTCTCAGAAAATAAACAATGAAAAAAGAAGTAAACATTGAAAAATGTATTATTCGTATATTTGGGAAGAAGTCTGAAGTTTAAAGGCGATTCAATTACATTGTATGTATGAAATTCTAATCGAAATTTTAAAAACGGTCATTTGACCGGTCGTGGTAGGAATAGTGTTAACTACATAGTCGGTCATAGAAAACAAGTAGAGATCTTGCTAATTTTTATATAACTATATTCAATGATTAATATCTTATGTTTAGGGACCGAAATAGTGTTGTTGGAGTTTTTTTCTCATTCCGGTTATTTTATTTTACTTATTTACGGGCAATGTCCATTACAAGGTAACGCGAAAATAGAGAAGATCGAAGAAGATAACGGCGAGTACACGATAGGAAGATAGAAGTATTAAAGCGAAAAAAGACAGATATAACATGATATAATTAATAACAGATATAATTGTCCCCGTTATTAATTACGTTAATGTCGTACTGCAGCCGTGGTACATGAACTCGCTTATTAAATCGCCGCTGATAATCGCGCGGGAAGATTTCCACCGACGCGGGGCCCGTTTTCAGCTCTGCGTCGCTTTCCCTTTCTTTCTCTCCCCTTTTTGTCCCCGAGATTAATCACCGCCAGCGATTTATGCAAACGTTACTGCCCCCCCGATGCCTTTGCATTAGCCGTAGCAATGGCGAAAAAATCGCACCTCCCCGGTGGTGAGCGACGTCGACGCCTCGGTAATTGAAGCTGCTCGGTTTCGACGGCGAGAAACGTCTATTAAAATTCAAACCGCGCGCGAGGCGTGACGGGTCGAATTTCGCGCCTCGTGGTTCCTTTCGAAAATTCGTCCCGCGCAAATTGCGGCCCCGCACGCCGATATAAAAGTCCCAGAGCGCGTTCATTTCGACGCGCGGCGGTGCATGCTAGCCCAGGTTTTGTGAATTATGGAGAAAAGCGGCGGAAAATAACGGAAAACGGTGAATTTTGGTTGGTCATTAGCGCATGGTTCGCCGGCGCTTGCTCGTGTAATTAACACGCGCGCTTTTGAGAGCGGTTAATTAATTGTTCTTTTTTCGGTAATTGTTTTTTAAACGCCGCTGTCGCGGCCAGCTACCCTCGACGGGGGGCGCTGCCCGTTGTTTTATTCCGATACTTCGGTCCCAGCGGATAGTTTCGAACACGCTTTTTACTCTTCACGGCGGGAACGTTTAACACGTTCCGTGTCGGACTGTTTTTTTAACCCTTTCACTGTTTTTTTCTACCCCTACGGATAGATTCTCCGCCGCGGTACTCCCACTGAAGGGACCGCTGCGACAACATTATACGGCTCACTACAACTTGAGTTTTCTTAACAGTGTTTTCGAAAAAAAAAATTTTTCTCAAAACAAAGTATTTATGACATCTTAACATGCACACTTTTAATTACAGTTTGAGTACAGCATAACTGCATACACTCGTCGTATGTACAATACGCGGGATTTTATGGAGAGCGACCATAGTCGCCCGTAGTAACGAAAGGGTTAAAGACCTTCCGTTCTGATCGCGTGGGATGTATACGACCCATATGTTTACGATTATATTATATTCTTGATCTACGTATGTTATAATCTTTTAATAGTACAAATTTATAATTAAAATTTTTAAGAAATTCTTCTTTTGACAATGAGAATACCCACTCGATGGCTTGAACGAAAGGTTCATGAGAGGAAATGTGATACGAGATTAACCCTAGATTCATAAACATGCATGGCAGATACACTTTTCATAAACATTTTCTCAGACGATCATATTATAATATATCGATGATTTTTGCCTTGTAAAGTACAAGGAGTAATAAAACACGCTTTAAATCTGAAAAGTTGTTTATTAATCATTAATTTTCTGAAATGAAAGTGGACACAATAGTTATTCTGGGCAATCGAAGTTCTATCTATTTCTATCTATTTCATTTTAAAAGTGTTTACATATTTTGCGCGGTCGAATTTTTATAAATCTAGAGTTAAGACTTAATTTATGGCTGTTAAAATTTCCCGATTTTCAAGTTTAAACGGAGTCGCTAAATTTTTAAGCGATCTAATTTTCAAGTTTCCAAATCTTTGAATTTTTCAAGGTTCCTTAGCAGAGTTCTCACTTCGAAAATCTACCCGATAAACTAGAGTGTTCCGTTCGCGAAAAGTTTCATTGAACCTTCACGCCTGACGACAACCTCTGCCCTCCAAAATTCCAATCTCTCCGCTGATCCTAAGAAACTGCGAGGCGATCGAGCCGTTCAAGTATCATTTCATCAGCAAACGATTTACCGCCCTTCCAATCGTCCGCTTTATCACGCTCGCTGAAAGTCGCTCATAGAAATCGACTTCCTTTCGGTCGCGGGCTCTGCCGTCCGTTCCTTTTATTCACGGAACAAAAGGCTGCCTGCCGGTGATTTCGTTACTCTTGACCAAGATACGATATCCCTTTTCCGGCGTGCTCTCGGTCCTTTCTCCCGCCCCTGCACCGTCCATTTGCGCGGCGAACTAGCTTAACGTTAGATTTATGGACATTTCTTGTACATTTATTTTTAATATACATGTTGGATTGGGTTAATGCTTGAAATAAATTTATTACCTATCAACTTGTTAGCAACAGCGTATTTTGGGTGGTCTCTGAAGGTGCCTAGATCGTAATTTAGACTAGTGAACGATTTATAACTGAATATTTGGTGCGTCTGGCGAGAAAGCGTGTTACAGAGTATGAGTGCAACTCCAAGGTGCCACTTGACGGCTAGTGTCCCGAAGACACGTAGACATCGGACGATGAGGGATGTATTGTTTATATTAGACGTAGGAAAGCAATCCGACGTTGCGTCGCCAAAAAAACAGGACCTTTGTCCTGAAGGATCTGGCCACGGGGTGGGGAAGGCTAATGTAGCCTTCTGGAAAGAGGACTGCGGTTAACCCCACGGCATTTACCCCTGAATTGCGAACAGGAAAAGGCCTGCCCTTTTTTTAATCCAACTCTAACAAACTTATCTACATATTACACTTAATTTCTATATTTTAAGTTACACTGCGGTTTACGCTCTATCATGGCCTCGAACTAATGCCTGAAAATTTGCGGAACTATCATTTGGTGATTAATGATCACCTCTCGAACGCAAACGGTTAAATCCTTGCAGTGCTTATAACGCATGTAATTGTTACGCGGAAACATGCCCAAACGGGGATGGTAGCTTTTATTATTTGGCAATAGAAAGGACAAGGTAATAAAGTATTTGAATATCTTATTTGTTAGTAAATAAACTCGCAGGTCCGGGACTGTCTAGTTTCTTAAAGCATCTATCCTCAATGTGACCGTCGCATAGCCAAGTCGAATGTAATAGTTAACAGCCACACCATCTAGAATCATATCCTTGCAGCAAATAAAGCAGGTGAATGGGGAAAGGCCACGTGATCTCACCCGCCACGTGGGATCCCGTTCGAGATCGAGTGGGTTACGCAATGTGCGTATGATCCACGATCCGTGTGCTTCGCGATGATCTTTTCGACGTGCATTCGTGGGTTTTTTTAGAATAATTAATTTGGAATGTTAGTAGGTTGTAGACCGGAGAAGGGAATTGCTAAAGGTTGAATAGGAATTTACCATGACGTGAAATATACTAGTTTGCTGTACCCTTTCGAACCAGTGTAACCTGTACTTTTTAATAATTTTGCTCGTCAGTTGCTTCACGAAAGTAATTAACTCATATACCTTTCTAAAATCGGTTCCCGTAAATCTAGACGACTGGATATGTTGATCGGTAATTGAAAATACGATCAGCAAGTGAAAGTCTTCTTATTTCAAATGTTACATAGGTAGAAGGGCTAGACGGTAAAAACTTGAACAGTTCATGGTGGATTACACCAATTTGCATTTAACTGTATGAAGTAGTTTCATAAGTTGTTCATATGACATAATCTTAGCTCGTGCATCCTTTGAAAAATTAAATGATATAATTCTTAAACATTCTCCAAGGATCGAAACATGTTTATAACTTTAACTTCAACTTTCCCTATCTCGAAACATACCCCTTTATCGACAAAAATTTTACAATTAACTTCGTTACATATTAAGAATATTATTTAATTGGCCGTCTAATCACGCGAATGTTATTAAATAATCATAACCTATACAGTATTTATGTAACAAATAAGTAACTCCTGTAACAGGTGCCAGTTTTATTTTCGAACAATTAGCCGAAATCAGATAGCGCGCTGTGTATTAAAAATAAAATTACTAACACGATACCAGAAAGCATGGTTGGTGAAAGCTTGTTCCACTTCCGGTTTCAAGTATGCTCGCGAGCATTATGGAAAAAATAAAATTGGGTAACAATCCGACGTGGCTTCGGGTAATTGGCTGTCCATCCGTAGATGCACGCGAAAGATCGGCCTTCCCTCTCGTTGCATGGCTCATGAAATTGAGTTAATGAACGCGTGCGATTCCACGGAACCGGCTGGAATCGACCACCGTCTGCGGAAAAGCATTCGCGATCTCCTTCGTAACACGCTTAAGCGTGCTCGTATTCTGTATAACGGAATGCTAAATCAAGTTTCTCGTGGAATCCGGATTTTATAACGAACGATTGTAAACAGTGATTTTGTAATACCGTTTCTTGAGTTATTCTCGAGCAACTGAGATTTTTATGATACCGATAATTCATATAATCCTTCGTAAGATTGCTTACTCATCTTTAGTAATCGAAGCAATAAAAATTTTCTAATATTCAAAAGTTCAATACGTTCTTTTACCGTTTAATCCTCTGACTGCTATGAACGCGTATATGCGACTCTGGCGAAAGTTACTTGTATAAACTATGGACGCATATATGCGTTTGTCAGTTTTATCTTGCTCCCATTTAGAGCAACACTATTGCTAATAGAGCGCTGTCTACGTGGAACACTGCGATCGAGATTATTTAGCTCTCAAAGGGTTAAAAAGGTTCTGAGGTCTCTGTGAAAGCCTAGAAACAGACTGATTCATTTTTTCTAACTGCCCTTCAAGTAACTTAACCCTTTTAGTGCTGGAGGCCGATATATCGGCCCGCACCTTGTAGCGTTTTACTATTCACATTGCGAAAGAACTCTATCTCAAAATAAATTTATAATACGTTATAAATAGTCTAATTTCATTGCTTAATACACTGCTTTTTGAATCATGTAAATATTGCTTTTCGTTTGGTTTTTATAAGCCTTTCTCCAAACCCTAATAATATCGTGAAATTCGACCGGTTATCTTCGCACAGGCACCTCTGTTTCGCCCGGCATTAAAAGGGTTAATAAGATCTACCTTTTCGAAGTCTAATCAATTTCTAATCAACCGTAACCAAATTATTTCCACGAAATAATTGTTGTAACGCGATACGTGCGCACTATACAATTCCTATCGACTTCGTTCGCGCTTAACACTATTCCTACCGACGTTTCACGTATACCTATTCCTAACGCGACATTCTCACGTAAGATAGACTACAAGTTTTTCTCAGAAAGTAAACAATGAAAAAAGAAGTGAATATTGAAAAATGTATTATACGTATATTTGAGGAAAAGCCTAAAATTTAAAGGCGATTCAATTATGTTTTATATATGAAATTCTAATCGAAATTTTAAAAACGGTCATTTGGCCGGTCGTGGTAGGAATAGTGTTAATTCTGTCCAAGTAAAAGTGATAAAAGGAGATCGCCTGTGCGTATAGTTCCCTCGAATGTTACAGCTTGAGCCGGAAACGCGGTGGTTCACGGGAATCGGCCGGTCCGTATCGCGCGGCGATTAAATTAGGTCTCGGTTCGGGCTGCGAGTGGCGTGTTCCTTAAGGCTGTTGTCTAGTATCTTGCTCGCCGGCTAAACTTCGTTCACCGCAGGGATGAAGTACCGTTGATTAGGCGCCTATCCTCTACATGCATACAGCGTGGAAGCGAATTCGCAGTGGCGCACAATGTATCGGTTCCAGCGGAACGATATACGCGCAAGTTTCCCCTGACAGCCAATCGCGTGGGAGGAAGAAACGGCAGGATAGCTATTGACGTCGATCGATTGGTGGAAGGGTTTTGTTTCGGGGGGGATATTAAAAGGGCTTGACCCGTTAAAATAAAGAAATAAAATAAAGAAATGAAATAACGAGTAGCGATTTAAAAGATTACATTAACCCTTTCGGTATAGCAATCCATTCCGCTGAAATACCGCCACTGAACGGAAACTCGCGTCAGAAATATGCACAGTGCGCGTGGTTTCTGTATATACACGTTTTTCTAAGTTTTAAATAACAACTGTGCTGAATAAAACAAAGTAAATTGCTCTAATCTAACAAGTATATTTGCATTTTTAATATGAAAAGACGTACAAAATTATTAAAATACAAAATACATTTGGATGCCGCATATATGCGGCGCTCGAAGCGAAAGGGTTAATATCGGGAAGATGATACTGGTTCAATGTTCTTTATTGGAAGATCTCTGTCGAATTAGGTGCAGAGATTACGTTGCAAAGTGAGAAACGAGTAAAAATATATTTCAAGATGATAGCGATGGAAAATTCGGCATCAAAATTTCCCAGCAACGCCAAACTTAAAATTTTTCATTCAATCCGAACAAAAACTCGCCTTCTTTGTTCTCAGTACGACAGTACGAGTTAGAAAACCCTCGTTTCCACGTTCACCACCGTGCACCTCTGATCTGCAAATCAAAAATCGAACGACACAACTCGCTGCAGCGCAAGGATTCAGTAAAAAAATTCTCGTTGCACTTTCCAAGGAAAGAGAGCAGAGACGACGGTTAATCGGTCGCGGGTGCAGCTCGCGTGGGAACGGAACTTGCTTCGTGTGTAGGTGCGCAAGCCAGGTAAGTCGCTCGCCGAGCAGAGCAAGGAACGCCGGCAGCCTTACCTTTTCCACGTTGGACAGCCCTGCGGTGAGCAGTTTGATCGACTAAATTGCCGGCGGGCTGTCAGTAACACCGAGTGTGTTCTTTGCATCCTCTCAGCCCGCGCGCGCGCGAAAACCACCTCTCGGAACAAGTCCGATTTCGACTGCGCTCTACCTCTGCTGTGTTACGCCCGGGGATCTCGAACACGTCGACGAGGGGGGGTGAACGGAGGGATCCTGTTCGAATACCTCGGGATCCCGCGTTTCAACCCCCTCGAACCACCCTCGAACCACCCTCGAACCCCTCTCACGTAACGCTTCGTCCGTCGTTGCGTTGAAATTCGGATTTACCTGTTCCTCAAGATACGCGTTTTCGACGTGCTCTTCCTCTCTCTCTCACTTCCGTTTCGACCCCCTAACTCCACCCCCCCTGTTGGTTTGTTGTCGGTACGCCAGGGAAATTAGTTTACAGACGTTTCGACGGAAACTGGTGGCAGGTCGGACGTTTCGCGTTTTATAACGGTAATTCCCTGCGAATTCCGTTCATTATACCGCAACGTTTACGGGGCTGGTGGCCCTCTTTATCGATGCCGCCACCCTGTTCCCGGCCACGTTGCTCGAGGTAACAGCGACGGAAGTTATGGTTACTGCTGTCGCGATACTTGTCCGTTGTTGCTCGATATTTCGTTGGTTTTGTCGTTGTTGTGTTTCTCATGGCTGCGTTCTTTTCTTTTTTAGGGTAGTTTCTTTCGTGGTTTGTTTTGGGGGATGTTTGGGAGATCGAGGCTATGGGTCGTTTGATTCGTTTCATTCTCTACTGCTTTTGTACTTTATCTATAAACGACAGGTGTATTTCTTTGGGGTATTTTTTCTTTTTTTAATTATTAAGAGGGTTGTTTACAGATGATCATTTACACGAAATAGAGGAACTGTTTGTAATTAAAACGTTGTCGAGTCGACTTCATTGTTTCGATTGAAGGGTTTTAAGATGTTTTCCGAATTATAATTTAGAACGAGCTCGAGCTAAGTTTGCTCCTCGAATTTTGACTCCTTTCCTCTGTTTTCTCTGCACGTTTGCAAGGACCGCGTCTGGAGCTTCCTTAGCTCTGATATAATAAAAGGATCTCGAAGAAGCAGCGAAGTATCAAAGGGTGTGATACCATTTACTCCCGGCAGCCTTGAAAGGCCGAAACTTGCTAACGTTACTTTGTTATAACGACAGCGCGAAAAGAAAGGTCCCATATTTTGTAACCGAGTGAACGGAGCTATTTTATATCTTAGACACCACGTTTTCGACGAAAGGTAATACGTATACCGAAATAAAATATCGAAAACAGAAATCCTACGCCTGTGCTATTAATTAAAAAATTTTCCATTTCATTTCGTATAAATTTTATATTTTCCTGGAATATTTAATTCTTTCCAAAATTATTGCAAGCTAACTTCTCTACTTTAATTGACCATGCGATAAAGAAAATTTGATGTTGCAAGGATCGACCTGTATCTATTTTGCAATAGGTATACCGTATGACGTAAAACAATTTTAATTACGAAAACGAATAATGGAATAGTTGGCGAGCGTTAAAGAAATTAAACTCGCGAAGAATGTAAGAGCTTTTCTGTTACATCGACGAGAATTTAATTAGAATCGGATATCTAAATGAATAATCTCTGCCGGCAAAAATTGTTCGAGTTTTGTTGGCTGAAAACGGTAGCCGTTGTCCGGTTACTATCTTAATTACGCGCGTTTCATAATTCTTGAATATTCCGTTTTTGTCTGCAGTAATTTACACTTCGTTGCGTCTCGCGTTTTCCACGATTCTCCGTGGAGTTACGTAAAAACAGAGAAATACCGTGCTCGATTACAGGCTGTCGCATTTCTATCGGTGAAATGTTTTCGAATATTTTTAAAAATGTATTTTCCTACCCCGCGTTTCAATATATGACGTTTTTGACGGAATGCAATTTGTTCCTTTTCGCGGGACGGAAATTACTTTTGCCACGTGTATCATCCCCCCCCCCTCTCCCCATGGCTTATCACGGTTAAAACACAAACATTACCGTGCGAAACTTTGATATTACCTATCGTTATAAACTCGCGCATTTTTGGCTGGCGCACGCGGTCACATACACGGATTTACATACGATTTGTATTTATTCAAATGTGCAACGCTTCACTTTTATCGCGGGCGCCAGGTGTTTCCGCGCTGCCTTTCGAATTACTTTTGAAATATCGGTATCAGTTCGTCGAATCTTTTCTTTTCGACTACGGAGTGGAGCTGCTTTGAAATTCAGACGGTTTCCCTTGAATTTCATCGTTTCATAAATACATACATAATTACTATCAGGTGAATCCTGAAAGATTCAGTAAGAATTCGGTAGTTAACCCTTTAATTGCGAATGTACTTAATTTTTGCTAACATCAATACTGTTAGAGATATACAGATTTCTAGCAAAACTTCGATTATTATTATAGCCGTATTTAGTCATAAAGTTAGTACTAGGTTCTTTGTATTACGCATAACTATAAGTGTAATATCGTAATGTTGACATGCATAGAAATGTCCCGTATAGAGTTTTATAGCTTAATAAAAATAAAATTAATACAATAAAAGGAATCTTTTTCGGCTTTATAAGAAGATACCCTCAGTTAAAAGGTTAATTTTTGAAAACCAAGTTCATACAACTGTTTACATCGTCGCTCAAAGATTCGTAAACCTGTATAAATTCTTAGAAAGATTTTTGTTTCTTTTGCACCCTCTCGACGGAACGAAGTCTCTATCGCACCAGAATCGCTCCACAGCTAGTTATCCCCAGTTTCTCCAACAAAACGCACTTATACGCGTATCCATGAATCCCAAGTTACAACCGAGGCAAAAATTCATAAAAAGATTCAATTCGTTTTGCACCCTCTCGAAGTCTCTATCGCACCAGAATCGCTCCACAGCTAGTTATCCCCAGTTTCTCCAACAACCCGCACTTATTCAATTCGTTTTGCACCCTCTCGAAGCCTCTATCGCACCAGAATCGCTACACAGCTAGTTATCCCCAGTTTCTCCAACAAAACTTACCTATACGCGTACCCATGAATCCCAACTTACAACCAGGGCGTCTCTAAACCAACAAATAACAACGTACATCGTGAACCTTTCCATTCTACAACATTTCTATCCCCTGACTCTACCCCCTTCGATTCACGATCGACCGAGTCTCAATCGTTCGAGCGCCTATCAAGCCACAAGCGCGAAGACGCACCGCGCGTGCATATTCCAGCTCGCTCAAACGAAGAGGATTCTCTCGTTGTGAACGTTAGTCGTCTCGACGAGGAATGCGGCGGACCCAGCGTCGGGGACGCACGCGACGCCCTCGTTATCCACGCATCGTCTGTCTTGTCGTCGCAGTTCGCCGGCCAATTAAAAGTTCCGCCTTCGACGCGATCGGAGCCGGTTTCCCCGCGCGCGTGTTCAGCTCCGACTGCTCGCGCCGGAATGATCCGATGACAAGGCGGAAGTTTTTCCTTGTCATCGGAGAAGCAACGGACGGGGACGAGCTCGCGAGGATCAGCTAGGCTTAGACGACGTCGACTTCGAAGCGGAGCTTCGAAAGAGATGTTAGACGGGGGGGGGGGGGGGAGTTGTTGAAGAATTCGAATTAACTCTTTTCGCTGGATCTTCGTTCAGACGTTCCGACTAAACGCCTTCGCTTTTTTACGATTCTAGTTTCGGGGCGTTTTCAAGGGGAACTCGAACTGGTCTTTTTCTTTTTTCTTTGTTTTTTTTTTTTTATGAGAAATATAAGTTAACGGTTGATTTTGCAGAACTGCACGGATGGGAGAAATCCGTTTATTTATTTATTTACTTATTTAGTACTTGACGGACGTAGCCCTTTATATAGACATATATTAATTTACAAGTAAAGAAAAAACAGGAAAAAAGAAGGGAAGCAAAAAAATAGAATTATATATTGAGTAGCGAACGAGTTCTGTAATGAAATATACAAAAAAAAATATAGTATTTAGAATTGTGGATGTTAATGTTAAAATTCAAGTTTTAGAATGTTGAACGAAGACGAAGTTGTAATTTCTTGTTGCGACGTTGATTATTTTCTTTTTTTTGCGGTGTAAACATTGTAAAATGTACAAGAAGTAGAAAATTTTCGTTCGTTACTTTCACGATATTATTAACGAAAAAATTTCAATGTAGAAGCGGTTTATTTTGGTTCATATTAGAAAAGTTCAAACCAGAAAATTCCATCGTATTTTAAGGTCCGCTGAAGTAGAGTTCCAAGCGCTTAATTAAAGTCGTTCCTTTAGAACAGCTCAAAAGGTTGTATTATTGTCATTGAATTATTCATACTGTTTCGCCATTCAACATTTAAATTTTGCATGCATTTCTTCGCGGCTGATCGCGCAAGTTCTTCGCGTTACCAGCAAAGCAGAGGCAAGTATTTGTGAAAAATGCAACTATCGCTTGCATGTTCGATCTCAGAAATATTACAATTCATTATGCTTACAATACAACATCTCGAAACTAATTTCATATCACAAAAGGTCGATTAAATTACATTTTGAAGAGTGATGCCGGCGCGATGTTACTTAAAATTCACCGTTTCAAAAGCACCAATTTTGTTTGGTAGAAAAAATTTCGATCGCATTTTGAGGGATATTTAAAATAGCTTTCTGTTATCATTTATCGTGCAGCATAAAAACTCTAATTCCCTTTCATCGAACGTATTAGTCGCCTACGTGGGCAGCGAAACAAATTACACTCTCCGCGGTAGTTTATATTAAATATTGATACACCTAAGGCTGATATTTTCGAGTCGCGGGTGTTTCAATTTAAAAAGCGAAAAGGGAATCGCGAAATATTCGCATTTAAATCCCGCGGAATTGCGTAACGGCACGCGGTGCAGCTGAAATATATTTTCGCAATCAGTTCTTCATTATACGATTATTTATACGGTTTGCCCGAGCTTTCGGCTAAAAATTTATAGATAGAAAGCTTATTTTTATTTATAAAGCGTCGAAAATTGCAGATCGTTAAAATTGTCGGCAAGAAGAATAAAATGACGGATAAAGATGGAGAAATGAATGCTGGTGTGAAAACGCTCTGTAGATCTGTCCAACTTAGAAATTGAACTTCGAGTAATTATTCTTCTCCTGTTCGACACAGGCTCTCTGTCTGACCACAGACGATCCTCTGCTACTAGTTCGTTTGGAGAGCATCGTTTCTTCGTCTCCTGAACGTCTTCGTTCTTTCGTTTTGCATTCTCGTGTAATTTTTCAAGCATACTATTCTATGCACAGTTTCAATAAAACTAAGCGTGCGAATTTAATTAAAAATTAAATTAAGACAAAAAAATAATTGTTGCAATTGCACTTCTAAGACCATAATTAACAGAACCTTATAGAAAAAAGTTTAAAGCAGTCGAAGTATAATATTTATATAGTAACTATAACACCTAATTTTTAAAGCATTCCCATGCAAAAACAGTCGACACTAGTTTTCTAACAATGAGTTTTGTGTTTCACATTTTAACACGTGGCCAACCGAATGAGGAGATCTCCCATTTTTTCCCCGGCAAAGTACTGCCACTAATTCTATTTATTTGAATTAGTATTGAATGGATTAAAAATTGTACTTTGGAAAAGCAGAAAACACATCTGATGAACTGTCAATAATACCAGTTCAAAAAACCAATTAATCACAAAAACCAATATAATCAATGACAGCGCTTTGTTGAAGAAAAAATGTAGAATCTCCCCATTAGATCGGCTAAGTGTTAATATTAGGGACACCAAAAAGTAATATCGTTTCTATCATTCCATCTCTAGATATTTTGCTCAAAAACCGATTGATTTTCATCGATCCGGCATTGAAAACTTGCCACGCTAAATGACAAAAGGTTGTCGATGATGATTACATCGTTGATTAAAAATAAAAACTCGTTAAAAATTTATGTATTAAAATTTAATATAAGAAAACGACATTGTTTTCCAATCCCCCTATAATATAATCCATAGCCATTCATAAGTACAGCAAAGAAACGCTGTTTCTGTAAACGAAAAGTCGTAAAAGCGAATGGCGATACGTTTGTTTCGAACGCATAAAATTCTTGGCATCCACGAATCGGAAAACTTACACAAATCTGTGCAAGGGAACACGAACGCAACGCGTCTATGAAGTAACTTCGAACATTCCGTGCGTGCTCGTCCGCGCTTACGAAACCGCGTCCAGCGGCGGGCCGTTTTCATATTGTATTCCGGCCGCGCGCCTTTTTAGGGCAAGTTTGCGTAATTGCGAGGGGTAATTGCGCGCACGACACACAGCCACTCGTCCCGCTTCCTTCTCGCCGTGCTTCCAGCCCAGCGAGTTCTCCTCGGTTCAATGCAGGGTTTCCTCGTGTTTCCAAGGAATTCCCATGAACGCGTTCAGACAACGCGAAAGTATTCCGTGTGTTTTTCCCGAAACGAGTCCACGCCAACTTTTCAGCCGTTCCCCTTTCTTCGCTACGATAAATCGATTAATTGAAGTGTACGGAATTTTTGATATTTACTACTTTACTTTTCTTATATTTATTCATTTTTTTATATATACAGAAAAGTGGTTGCGAATGTATTGTAATTTTAGCCGATTACGAGTAAAATGGGAATAATGGTAAATATTATTTTTCATAAGTTTCCAATTTTCTTTTCTTAACACTTTCACGTTCGCACTGTTCACAAAAGTTTGTACAAAGTTGTTCATTAAAATGCACAAATATAAAATATACAATTCATTACAACATAATAAACTTGGTTGCTTTTTATTAAATGGTACGTGTAAGTAAATGTTATTTTTCGAGGTTATTGAAAAAAGAAACATTAAAATATATTTTAGCTTAATTATAATATATTTTTTTTATTAAGATTCTATTGAAAATAAAATATCTCCACTTTAACAAAATTCTGTATTTATTTAATATTTTTCTTTTTGATGATAGGTAGCAAAACAGTTTCCCAAATCTAACGCAACTTTGCATCTTCTACAGATCAAATTTATGGTTTTTCTTATTTGATGTGAATAGCATACGTAACATCTTCTTTTAAGTTTATTAATTAGAGAAATTGGAATTAATAAACAATAATAAACGGGATGTAAATGGCCATCACGTTGGTGTCACCGGACGTGAAAGTGTTAAGATTGCAGGATTTTTTGTGAAAATTCTTTTTCCCATATAGCGTGTGTTGTTACGTTATATACAGAACATTAGAATTTACAATTCTAAATTAATTTACATACTTTAATGGACGATTACCTCATTTAATTTTTAATTTTCGCATGAAATACCCAATAATTCGTTTCGCTTAATTCCTTTTTTTTACGTTACCCCGTAAAGGTTTCTAGACTTTTACAGCTGAGCAAGTATTTCCATCGATGAAACTTCTGAAACCGGATTAACGAATTCGGTTGTAAAATTTGCCGGGCTTTCGGAAACTTTCTCAACCCTTTCCCCCGTCCGCTTTCGCGGTTTCTTTCTGAAACTGCTTCAACCAACACACCCGAAAGTCTAGAGAGGAGATTGCGATTCTTCTTCCAGCTGTCGATTCCTATATTTCCGGATTTCTTCTCTTCGGACGGTTTGACTCGTTTTCGCGGAATGAACCCTCCGCGTTGACCGATATTGAAGATTTTTTTTTGAACAAAGAAAGAAAAGGAACGAATCATACTCTTAGATACTTCAAAAAAATCCAATACTTATTAGCAATTTGGAATTATTACCAGTTTCTCGATTTGTTACGTTGCAAATAACGTGTAGGTATCAAGTTCTTTTTGTAACATCCATCAAGTAATGTCAAAATTAAAACATATTTATAAAATATATAAAATTTAGAAGAATTGAAAAAATATTTCCTTTCTTACATAATTGCTGGCTATATTATTAAAATATACAAATTTTGTTGACCCTCTATGGGCCAAATTTTTGTTTTAAATATAAAAAAATTGGTGGAACAGAAAATCAACAATTATAATCCTATATATATATATATACAGATGAGAAAAGATTTCCAGTTTAAATAATTTTACATTATAGAACATTATATAATTAATATGCATACGCCATCTTATGGAAAAAGCAAATTATTCGTTAAAATGTTAATAAATTAGCTTGCCACCTGAAAATCACACGGGCCCATAGAGGGTTGAATACATAATCTATATCACTAAAATAGTTTTAACCGTGAATTGCGAAACGTCTGTTTCTAAATTAAAAAAATAAATTCGTCCATTCTAATTGATTCTGCTGAACTTTTCCGAAGTATTAAGAAGTATTTAGCTCTTGGAGCCTCGCACTGCCAATGTACGCCGATGGAGGGTGAAACGCATCGATGATCGTTATTTTCAACGATCGGTCGCCACTCGTCGCTGCTTTTGCTCGTTAAAAAAAAATATATATATATATATATATAAATCGAACCCTCCATAAGGGAAAAATTCCAGCTTTTACATTCGGAAGCTTCGAGGGGCTAAAGCATCGTAATAATTGCCTCGAGCACGTTAAGTGGAAATTTTACGCCAGCAGCGTACGATATCGTTTATCAGTGCTTGAA
The DNA here is from genome assembly GCA_033822845.1 of Tetrapedia diversipes. Classification (NCBI taxonomy): domain Eukaryota; kingdom Metazoa; phylum Arthropoda; class Insecta; order Hymenoptera; family Apidae; genus Tetrapedia; species Tetrapedia diversipes. The sequence goes on along the minus strand of JAOPTO010001613.1, from coordinate 1,024,951 downwards.
TCTCTTTCAGCCCCGTGGAAAATGCGAATTATATTTATCAAAAAAAAAAAAAAAACATGGTATTTTTTTCCTGCGATTTCTATTCATCGATTAAATCACAAAATAATAGGTGTCCATTATTTTCTATTCATTCGTTTCCTTTATCGAATTCTATCTGTTTTCCGCGTAATTTGATTTCTCCTCCTTTCTGTTGCTTTTCATTACTCTCCGACATATCCACTAATGTGTTTATTTCTGCATGTTACTAAGTTTTCTATTTTCTCTGTAAACAATACACTGCCTACATTTTGACAAATTTCCATATGCAAAACATTCGATTATTCCATTTTACTTAAACCCTAATCAGAAAGATCATTTCCATATACGGACCGTTTATTTTGAACGTGGTGTAAGTCTATTTGTAGCCCGTAAATATACATTATTTTAGTTAAATTCGCCTAAAACAAATTTCTATAATTATGGTATCTATTATAATTCAATATCCTTATCCTTCGACAAATATTAAATTTTTCTTGTTATCGCTGTCGCAAATTTAATTCCTTTGTTCGTTTAATTTGTCGTCCAGTTGTTAGAAATTATCCCGAGCGGGCGTACCACCTGAGCTTTTCACGGAACAGATTCGGCAAGTTTCGAGCTCGTTCGATCGCACTCGCGGCTGCGTCGTATTACCGCGGCCAAGCAAATCCGCTTTCGAAACTCGCGGCAATTATTAATGTTCTCCATTAGGTGTTATCCGGTTCTGTGTGAGCGTAAAAAACGTTCCTCGGTCTTTGGCCGCGAACCATCGCGCGTTTATTATATAATTCTCGAAAAAGTCCATTATCCATCGATTTACTGAAAATCGCGACTAAATACGAGCGTTCCTCGTGTACAGGTTGCTGGGCCACAAATCAATTGATACGTTATTTATGTTGGATCGACAAATTTATTAATATGAGGTAACACCGTCGAAGGTGTTTTTTTTCTCTTCTAAACAACACCGTACATTTTTCTCTGAATTTCCTTATATCGCATAATGTATGATTTTTATTTCAATTCCCTGCTGGAAATAAACATACCTGTTAGGTTTTATGGGGTGAAGGAAAGGCTGCTGGAATAAACCACTACACAATATATATATTTTACTGTTTATTAATATTTAAATGATCTTAATGTACGCGTCGCAAGCTCTTTGCTGACTAACTTCGGTTACATATTTTTGGTAAAGAAAAAGAAAAACAAAATAAAACAAAAACACCTTACTAACTATCGATATCGACGGCTATGATCGATACTCTATCAATACCCTTATTACTATACCCAAAATTAACCCTTAGCGAACGAATGCCGTCATATTTGTGACATTATAAATATTCCAATTTTCACTTCAGTATTCTTCTGTATTGTGTTCATATACTTATTATTACTGAAAATTTCCATAAAATCCAATAAAGCGATATTAATTATGCTCTTTCTCTCGCTCTGGAAATGAAGCAATTAATTTCTTAAAAATCTGTTCTAGAAAAATGTGAAAGCTGTGAAATTTTGAAGTACAGAAATCGTGCTGTTAAATAATCGCAAAATAATTAAATCCCGTGTTGGCATCACAAGATAACCAGATTTAATATCTGAAACAGATTTTTCTCGATGCCCGGACCTTGTGTCTTTATAATCTCGTGGTTATATCGGGAAGGAAGAGTCGGAACGAAGATCGTGCCCGTCTAACCGTTAATTAGCCGAAGCACCCCAAGCACCCTCTGTAAAACGCAAAGTGCGAAGTTCGCCGGAGTAGTGGCGGGAAGAGATTGTCTCTGTCGAGTTTCGAGAAGCAAGCCGGTCCTTTGCGAAATTCAGATATAGTCCATTTCCTCCGCTATCGTGGTTGAACCTTGATTAGACGTACGGTGCACCTTCCCCGATCCATATGACGATAAAAGAAGTGGAGCTCGGAAATCTCGAAGTTTCGAAGGGTATTCCTTGAAAATTCCACTGATTTCTCACAGATTTTATTACCCTTAATTTTTCGAACGCGTAACTTAAAGTTTTCTGTTAACCCTGAAATGCATATCGTTGTAATACTACAACATACCATTCAAACGACCTTAAAGACATTAGTCATTCGTTTAACGTATACTGTCGTAGAATTATCATTATCTATATGATATATTTTATCGAGTGGCAACACTTTTTTTTCTCAAGACTGTCAAACGTGAACTTTACATTGACAAATCAAAGGCTATCGAAAATCTAAAACAGGTGTAAATTGCATTGTTGTTTTGCTGTGTAATTATTTGATTTTCAAAGGTGAGTACGTACGAAAATAATTTTTATATGCACTAATATATATTCTTCAGTACAATTATTTTATTTTGAGATGATGCATTTGCATTTTTATCAGTGTTATTTTCTAGTAAATGTATAGTGTATACAACTAAAGGTTTTTTTAATAAGTTACTGCAAAAAAACTATAAAAAAATTGTTTCTTTTTTTTCCCTACATTAGCATGTACATGTCTACGTAATATATTTTTTTCAAGCTGTAAGAGAAAATCATGCATTTCAGGGTTAAATTCGCAACCTCTGGAATCTTGAATTTCTCTTCGAAAAAATTTTCCACATCCGAATTTCGGAAGAGAAAATTAGAAAAAAAAAAGAACAGGGCACACAAGAACGGTTAGGTATGTTCGAACTGTTCCATGAACGCGGAACAGTTTCACGTCGATATTTCCGCGGCCATGTTTTCCCTCGGACTTATTAATTCGTGAATTCGGCCGCAGTTTGCCGAGCTTGGGCTTTTAATCTTCGCCCCATTAATTATTAGTCCGACCGCTAATTAAAGACTCGAAAAACAAACACGTCGTTTCCACGAACCCAAGAAAGTAATTTAACAGCTCGCTTCATTACTTTATTCTTTTTGTTCCATTTATTTTTTGTAACGTGATTTTGCGGTTGATCAACAGCCCCCTTTCATCTTCTTATGCTTATCAGCTGTGGCTGGAAATTGGTTTCAGAACAATTAACCCTTGTATTAACCCTTTGCAGTCGATAACCGTTATGTTTCCAAAATCCTAGTATTATCATAGAAACAATTTATAAATAAATAATATAGACCCATGTTCTCTCTCGTAAAAGTTTCAATTAAAAATTACAAAAATTATTAAGTAAGAAGTGATATAAAGCAACCGTATTAAATTTCTATAATAAAAAATAATCCTGATTTTAAATTCAAATTAAACATCGAGTAAAGTTAAATTGACGATTGTCCTTATTTTTTAACACGTATAATTTGGATAAAATGTCGCTTCGAAATCGATCGACCACATTTTTCAAGAATTTTACACAGCAAAAATTTGTAAGGGCAATCCGAGACAGCGAAACTCTGTTGTTTTCGCTCGGACACTGCATTCACCCTTTGACTAATACCGTTATATTTTTACTATTTAACTCCGCTGCTCCAACAATGATCTGACACACGATTCAGAACCAGGTATTTTATTAAATAACCAACAAATGTTTCACAAGTAATATTTTATGTAACTAAGCAAAGCAATGTTATCCTTTTCACGGACCCGAGCGTAAAAGAAGCGTATCGCCTCAGGAAGTACATACATAGATTACTCTACACCAACGTCATCTCTCGTCAATCGATGGATCGCGGATCGATTACCCTCTCTAGAAACACATTACACAGAGAAACATCTTCGCAAAGAGTTAATTACATTCATCCTGGAACAGATTACGTTCCAAGGGATCCATCCGATGATGTCCGTCGGCGAGCCGTTAAAACGACCATGGAATCGCGCTCTCCGCCACTTCATATCGCTCCATCAACGACGCTCGAAAACTAATTACCCGGACAGCGATCGTTTCCGATTAATCACCCATAAAACACACGCTGGTGCGCTCGCGTCCTAGCGCTCGCTCGTTCCCTGGACATTTTTTATGACACTTTCCTGCCACTCACTCCGCGTTTAAAAACGACGTCCCCGTGTGACCGTAGCCACCCAATCCCCCTCCCACCCATAGATCTCTCTCCTTTCTCTATGCATAAAAAAAATATTTAAAAAAAAAAGAAAAATGGGAAATAAATAAAACTACATGTGAAAGAATGAAAAAAATAGTAGGAACACGGGGGTTGGGGGGTGAAGTGGTACCGCTGAAAGAGCCAGGGTAACCGGATGCAGGGGTGTGTGGGGTGGGGGTGGTGCACGATCGCGTAGCAACGGATGATCCGTTAAAACTGCTACATGACGAGCCATAATTCTGACTGATTAAACATGCATGGCATTTACTATACACCACGATTTCGTGACGTGGCAATAACGCGGTTTGCACCGCCCTCTCGCTCCCTCTCTCGATGCCCGCCAACCCTCCTGCACCCTTCCCCACTCTCTTGTCCCGCTCTGCCTATCGTATTTGCTTCAATTCGCTGTTTATCCGCTAAATGCACGATAAACAATGGATCTGCACCGGCACGACCAATAATGGCGGCCTTAGCGGCCGGGCCCGGGCGCGATCCATCGATTTCGTGTCTATTTCGTTGCGAAAATAAACCCCTTGCCGGCGTTTGACGAACGCAATCGAGCCGGGGCCTTAATGTTCGGTTGGAAAAATAGTTGATCGGGTTTGGTAGTTGGTTTGTTGATTGGCGGGGAGATTCAATGGGGATCGTTGATAAGTTGGTATTTTGAAGGTGTAGAAATTCGTCGAGTTATCTCTGGTAATATCTCTGTTCGCAATACTCGTTGAAAGGTCAAAATTATTTCGCAACTGGGTACCTGTAATGGTTAAGATCGAGTTGCATGTTCAAAGGGAAATCAAAGAAACAACAGGTCTGCCCCGCTTAATGCGGAGGAATTTGAATATAAATGCTTGCCTTTGCGGAATGAAATTTTTTTTGTTCGTCTCAAGTTCAGAACTGCGCGCGGTCGAAGAGAGAGGAAAAGAAAATAATAAGGTAAACGTTCTCTTTTCGATGTAAAGCGCTTCTCCTAGCGATTTTTCGTAAGCCACGCGCTGTCCTCGTTCTGTTTCAACCACGCTCTACCCGGAGTGTTTTAATTTCCATTTTTAATTAGTAAATCCACCGAACCGTTTACCTCACCTGCCCTCTGGGCCTGTTTTCAATCTTCCTCTCTCGTACACACTCTTTCTCTCTCTCTTTCTCTCTGCCGCTCGATGTTTCGTGTTTTTGCGGTGGCGAAACGCCACGTACTTTGTTTTCGAAAACCGGCTGCTTCCTCTCGATAGCTGTATCATTTAATCAAAAACTGTACCAAAAACGCTCCGACAGAGGGGGGAAAAAAGAGTGATATTTCGCGTTTCGGTGAAACGGTTCGCGGTTTCCGCAGAAATTGAATTTTCTTATTTGGAGCGGCTCGCGTTGTTAAACACGCCGCGTGTTTCGTGATGTTGCACCGTTTTGCGTGAACAATAGTTTCTAACTACCACACAAGCCGATCGTCCGGAGTGCGTTCGCGCGGTTTACTACAGAATTTATATTTACACTACAAATTTCAATCCCGTGTAAATTAAATCGAGTTTACATGGAAACTGGTCTGCAGTTTTGATCGAGCGTTCGCTGTTGAAGCGTTCAATAGAAAATTTCATTTTTCTAATATCTAAAATTTTCTGGTCATAGAAATTTAGTTTACGACAGAGTGTTTCGATAAATTTTTCAAAAACGTAGTATACCACGTAATTGGTACAAGATCCACGAAAGATATACGGAAATTAAACAGGAACTAAAACATGAATCGGTCGTTAAAATATATGATAATAAATTTCTATAACACTTACCACCGAATCTCGATTGTCACTTTTTCGCATAATTTCGAAGGGTCGAGCTAAGATCAGTTACCCCTCGGACTTAAAGCTTCTTCCTTCGAGCCACCCTCTTCTCCTTACAGCTTCTCATGAATTTCTATTCCGCCGCAGTCTCCCGAAAATTTCCCGATTCTCCGTTCACCGGCGGCTTCAGTTTTATTTCACACATACGACGCGCCAGCTTCGAAAACCGCGCTTGCTGAAACGGTATGCCTATATCGTTTCGACGGCGGAGCAGCGAACGGGGAAGAGGGAATAAAAAAAATCGTCGTCGGTAAAACGCGATTCTCTCCGCCAGCTGGACACGCACGATTACACATACACACACGCCCACGGACACAGGAGGTGCACGTAGGCGCGCGAATCCTGCGAATCCGTCGTTTATCCCTGAAGATTCTGTAAACGTGCAAAGCATCTGCGAGAGAAGATAAAAACGCCACTCGATGGGATTATCGGACCCACGCCGGGTTCGAGATCGATCTAGAAAGCTGTTCCGGTAAGCTTTCCTCGGTCTCGTCTCTATCTCGCCCCGTTTTTGTTTGTATCGATTCCCTGTAACGTAAATTACATTCCATTTCTCACGATTAAATATTAATTCTTCGTACGATAAATGCATAACGACGATTGATTGACATTTCAAATGAAATACACATACCGAGGTTTATAGTTCACGAAACTTTCGTTGGAACGATCGTGTGTTATTGGATTTCTGAATTCGAATGTCCTTGTTAGGTTAAAATTAATACTACAAATGTTAATGGCAGTTCATTCAATTTTTGAAGCATTGCAATTATACAAATAGGATTCACTCTTTTTGTTACTTTAGTATTGCTTGAAATAGGCAGTAATTCCAATCCTTTGGTGAATAATGTGTGCTTTTAGCGATAACGATCACCTATTAATATTATTTTTGCTGTGGCGATCTTTTTGCCCTCGTCACTAGGAGGGATCAACCGACGACTTTTCTCACAAGTGCTTGATTTCGTTGCGGTTTCTATATATATAGGAAATTCTACTTTACTTAATTTAGTAGAATGAAATAATAGGGCTCAGGTATGAATAAAATAAAAGTGAAGTGCTTAGAATACTAATAAATGTATATTTAGAATAGTTTAATGATAACAACTTAGACAACTTTACAACTTAACAATTACGACGTTCTTGCTTCCTTCAGAATCACTTTCTTTCTTTCTTTCTTTCTGTTTTCACAGTCAAACTCTTTTTGCCCCTCGCTCGCATTTTCCCTGTCATATATTCTTCCAAACACTCGTTTCCTTCCTTTCTAACTGTCAATTGTCTAATTGTCAATTCCTCAGTCGCTCAGTTTTCGCAAGTGCTCATCTTTCGCGCCTTAGAAACACTCGAGTCCAAACATTCTACGTTCACATAGCTATCGCTCAACTCAACCACTCTTCACATTTTCCTAAACTCGCATCCACTCGATCGCAATCCTACATATACACGAGTTCCAACCTGTCCCTTCCTATCTCTGTGTCTAAGGCAGAGGCTCTAGGTAAGCCTTACTAATGAGTCCACTAGCAGGCCCCAAATGAAACATCGCTTTCCCATTCCCCTTTTCCTTCTGTGTTTCTCTTTCGCAACAGCCACATTTTCATTATAATATTTTTCACCTCGTCGAACGAGTACCACGATTTCGGAACCATCTGTACAGTCCATTCGAGCCGGTTGTAACTTTTACCTTAGGTTTCCAATCCCTCTCGTATCGAGACGAGCAATGGACCATACTAAGAACTCGAGTTAATCCACGGAGATTGCAGAGTCCGGGCGCGGTGTGTATCCTCCACGGACCCTAGTTATGCAGATTCCGACAAGGATGTTCTCTTAGCCGATTGGACAGAACCGTTCTCGCGTGAACTTCAGGTGTAAATTGCTGCGTCGTCCGGACGGAGATCGCTGTGGAGTATAATCTTCGTTGGCGTTCGAAGGACCCGGTGAATCTGCTCCAGACCGAACGATATTCTCGCGAATCGCGGGAGTGCTTGGAACAATTACGTTGATCGCGTCTCTATCGATGATCGCTACTCGTCTTTTCGATTTAATGCGTTTGGGCTGCGGGAACACCGAGAGCGGGGACATATTCAGGTAGCAATAGCAATAGCAATAGTGTTGGGCAAAAATAAGAGGCACAGGTCTTTTTAAACTTTATTCATTATACAAAATTATTATAGATTATAATATCGGTATTGCCTGCATGGCTTTTACAAGAACAAGAACGCAATCAGAATGAACATCCATAAAGAAGGTGAAACAAAAAATCTAACATGTATATATACGGAATGGTGTTCTTGTTACTCAAGCCTATTTCACAAATACCGAAATCGAATAAAGAAATCGTACACAATTTCATAAACACCAAAATTTTTGATATTTTTGAAAAAAAAGATATTGACATTTGTTCCTTTGTTTCTTGATTCCTTGCTAAACTCTAAGACTGTGATCTCAGTGTTTCGCATACAATGTCCAGTATTTTCGTAAATGTAATTACAGTCTCCCGCGCTCAGTGGTTGGCCGCAATAGGACTGGGATTTACTCTTTGCGTTAACTCTTTGCACTTGAGAGGTGACTGTTAGTTGTCTAATGATACTAACTTCAAAAATTTTCAAATTCGAAATATTTACTAAGATTCGCCTATATTAAACGTCATTTAGTTTAGTTAACAAGGTATACTAAAATTTACATATACGACTATTTATCCTCTGAGTCTGATTAATAAAGAAATTAACTAGAGTCTGAGGGTTTGCGAAACTATCAGTTGGTGACTAACAGTCGCCTCTCGAGCGCAAAGGGTTAACAAGCCTCATTGTATGTCCTGTCGCGTTTTATTTCCGCGAAAAACGAAGGATCTGCTGGAAACGTTCGACCCGTGCACAGTTTACGCAGAACAATAATGGCGAGTTGCTCCCGGCAAGGTGGATCAGTCTGGTCAGAATTCCAGGCTTGACTCGATGGTAAAGTCTCTAATTAACTGTCCATCACTTGCTCCTCTGGGATGAATGGACGTCTGAAATTATATTCCTCGAACTCTAAGATCTTCTGAAACAACGCGTATCTCATTTTTCTCTTTTTCGTAGCAATTTTCTTTCGCTCCCTGTTGTTAAACCATCCGCGATTCCATCGAGCGGAAAGATAAAAATAATATCGTATCGAATATTTTTCGAAAGAAAATTACAGTTTTATCCGTGTGTCCAACATCTCGTTACAACATGCAAAATATTCCTTCCGCAGCCGGTAATCTCGCAGCGATGCTTGGAATTTTATATTTTGCTCGAACTATTTTTTACGTTCCCTGTCGAAGGTAACAGCAGTAGGTGTACAGTGGCGGACAAAAGTTTAAGATCGGAGAGTTGATAAAAATGAATTTAACCCTTTGCACTCCGTTGTCCCCTCTTAGGGGACATTAGAATTTATTAGTGATTCCGGGAAATCAACTTATCCCAGCGCAACCTTTTCAGAAATGCATGTTTCTGTGCAGTTTTCTGCTAAAATGGCACAAGATATCAAAACAAAATATGGTACGGTTACCAAGATGTATACAAAAAATAGTGATTTTGAGGAACCGAAAATACGTTCATCCAATACGTCCGAGATGACGTGGAGTGCAAAGGGTTAATATATATATGAAATAGTACAATAAACAAATTTCGTGTTCTGCATTAATCAATAAGTACTGCATTACCTTATTAACGATGAAAATGAATGTACAGACAATATTTATAAACCACGGCACTATGTTTTACATTGTTTTCTCGTCCTAAGCTTATGCCCGTTACTGTACATCTTCTTTTGTTCGAACAGCATACCTTTTACGTCTAAGTAATAAAACACGTGCGACGCCGCCGTGTTCCTCGCGTCCCGCGAACATAAAACATGCTATCGTGAAAATGTATGCGATAATTAAAAAAGACAGCGGAGTTACTTCCGTCGCGGGCGCGATCAACACGTGTAACGTCATTCCATTAACGTTCTTATCCCGTTCGCTCGTGGTCGTTAAAGCGAAAAAGCCGGTGTCCATGAGACGACGGGGGAGCAGATTAATTCAACTCGCCGGAAACCTTGTTTCAACCGTGTCCCGGACGTGCCGAAATTAGACAAAACTATGTTTGAACAAACATTTTAACGGAACGTTGCCCGTACTTCGGGGGCGTGTGCAAAACTGTTAAGCGATTCAATTGAATCCGAGATAATGGCCGCATGCGTGAAGCATAATTTGCATAACACAAGAACACCGCTAAATCCGTCGTTCCAGTTTCCGGCTGGAAAAAAATAATTATAATATGGCGGAAATTTTTAATTTCCTTTCTGAGTAAGAAAAAAAAGTTTGTACATATATATATATATACACGCGTTGAATTCTGTCTCCGGTATAATTTAGAGAGAGAAAGAGGGGTGGGAGAGAGAGAGAGAAAGAGAGAGAAACTTGGAAATTCTATTACAAAAGTTAAAACGAACATTTAATTTAATTTTAGAAGACAGGAGAGGAAATTATAGAACACGTAAAGTTTGCTTAAGATACTTGACGTTATATGTTCGAAACTGTAGATAGGGAATATTTTAAATTAAGTACAATGAAAAATTGTATCCTCTCAGCTTGTCACATAATTTCATTTCGTTTCGTTCGTGTAACATGCTGACTGTAAAATATCTCGTTGCTTCGAAATGCATTCGTGTTTGCAGCGGGTCGACAGCTGCCGCTAACGAAAGATTATTGTGCCGTTACAAACCCCAAAGTAACTCGTGGGTCGATTTATACGGTGTACACGGTGGAAAGATCGCAGAGGAATTAGCGTTGTGCTGTTTCGAAAGCGAAGGCAACCGTCTGTTCCCGGCCGAAATCCCTTCAGAGTTTCGTTTGTTAGACCCGAAGGTGCCTCTAATTAACCGCCTGTCACCCTTAGCCGGCGACAGTGCAGCGCCTTACAAGTTCCGGTGGCTGTTCAACTCCTTCAACCCTTGCTGTTATAATCCTGCCGATGGTAAACTCGTAAATCCGCACGTTTCTACTACGGTAACAACGTGTTCGCATGAATCTCATGCTTGCTTAGGCACTTCTCCTTGAAGGTTTCAGAAAAGATTTTACTTTCGTTGAAAGATCGCGCAAGGAGAAAGTAGAGCAGAGCGTTTAATGCGATTCTTATAAATGCTGGATGTAGGAAAATGGAACGGTACTCGCAAAAATTTATTAAAATGCACAATGGTTGATGGACCGTTTAACACGTTCGTCGCCACATCACCCATGTTTGGGTGACGCTCTTTTTCTTCAAGATAAATAGGATTTTAAATTGGAATTTTAAAAGGAATTCAATGGAATAAGCATTGAAGTATAATATATATAAATATAAAATAAAAATAAAAGGTTAAAATTTTTCCCGTTTTTATATTTTTTTACCTCAGTTTTCTATATAATCAAATTTGGGCCCAACAGTTTTATGGTCTGCAAATATTGTCAGTACATTCATTTTTTATTGTTATTATGGTAGAACACTATTTATTGATTAGCATAGAATACGAATTTTGTTTATCATGCTATTCCTTATAAATTAATTAGCTTAATTTCGTTGACCCTTTGGTTTTAAACTTTTATCCGCCATTGTAGCTAATCCTTTTGTAAGGGCACAAAATGTCTTGCCTACATTTTCTTTGTATTATTAATAATTTTAGGAGTAAAAATGTTTTTGGTGATCACTTTAATAAAAAAAATTGAAGGACTACATCTATACAAGGAAATTTCTAATAAAGTAATTGAATATTATAAGAAATCGATGAAGCACAGAGCTAAACGTTGTTTCCGGTATGATCGAGGACAAACGAGTTGACGACACACGTTTTGACCATACGTCTAATGATTTCACGCTATCGCGCTGGAAATTTGCCTACTTGCTTGCTGTGAAGATATTAACCGAGTGAAAGTTGAACTCGTTACTCTCCTTTAATATTTTATGCACACTTGCCTCAGTTTCAATCTTTTTTCGTAGGCGTGATAGCGAGCGCACACGTTTCAGACCGCGTCACGCTGTCTTTCCCACGTTCATTTTACTCGCAGAACAAGTTAATTGAACTCTATATGGCGGCGCAAATAAATCGAAAACGGAAATCCGATGGTGCACGGAAGTGAAACTGTTAGACATTGCGTTGAACACTCGCTGAAGCATGTTCGTCGCCTTGTTACTTCCGCTAGTAACTTTTCATGGTTACTTTTTACAGCTCCTGTTACATAGATGTTTATATTTATTTGCATAACGTTAATGACCAGTTGTACAGTTCAGTGTAACTGATGAAATTAGTGAAAACGTAGAGAATTTCCTAAAAAAATGTCAGTGATCCCAATCACCCAAGCTTTCGTATAAATTAAAAAAAAACACATCTTCAAATTAATATTAAATTACTGCTGAAACTTGAGTTCAAATCGTACACAAATCATACGTATAATTCCTCTCGGTAATAATTACAAATTTACGTTAACAATAAGTAAATAAAAATTGTACTTTGGAAAAGCAGAAAATACACTTGATGAACTGTGAACAACACTGGTTCAAGGACTAACTAATAACAGAAGTAAATAGGACCACAATGGCAGCGCTTTATTGTGGAAAAAAATAGGAGGTCTCCCCATTCGGTTGGCTAAATGATAAATTTCTTTCCACCGTTCCTCCCCTAAGCGTGACCTCCTCCCAAGAACAACCAAACCAAAGCATCCACAGATTTTTCCGCGACCAATAATCCATGGTTCAAGGACTAACTAATAACAGAAGTAAATAGGACCACAATGGCAGCGCTTTATTGTGGAAAAAAATAGGAGGTCTCCCCATTCGGTTGGCTAAATGATAAATTTCTTTCCACCGTTCCTCCCCTAAGCGTGACCTCCTCCCAAGAACAACCAAACCAAAGCATCCACAGATTTTTCCGCGACCAATAATCCAGTTGCCTGTCATCCCCTTTGCATCCCGATCCTCCTTACACGCGTGTATTAAACGCGTCGGCGTCCTCGATAAACTGTAAGCCTCGCCTCCCGGTAATTCCGTGTCTGGATATTTTATCGGAAAGGCTTAAACTGTCGCGAGGCACGGCTTAAGCCCACACACGCGCGCGTGCCGTGCACGCACACCGCCTACACCCACACTCGGAACCCCCGACGTGCCACGGGGTTTTACGTCAAAGGAAACGAGAAGATGACGCGCGGTCGTGTGCTCGTGCATGAAAGAATAACAGGTCTAAGAACTTCTGCCCCGAGTCCTTAATGTAATTAACCCGCCTAAGCCCGCACCACCCGGGGATACATTATTAATAGTCGTAAGAGAGAGCGTCCCGTTGGCGGAGCACGGTCGAGGGCTGCTGGCGATAAAAATTACCCCTTGCGGAACCTAAATACCACCCCCCTTCAACCCTTTGCCCGGGACGGATATTTTCCACGTTGTAAACGAGGAGCAGAGGGCGATCCTCTCTCTTTATTATTATTTTTATTTTTATTTTTTTTTTTTTTACCTCTCCCCCGAGCAAGAGTTTGTCGGGTTTCTTCTTTTTTCGGAGAGAAATTACGCGTGCATCCGGCTGCGGGAAGGGTCGGCCGGTTTTTTCGAGACAGGAGTTGGTGACGGGCTCGGGGAAAGGGTTAATGGCGCGGAACCAGTGGTGGCGGTGATCGCAACTTCGTGTTTATTATTAGAACGTTTCACGTGGAATAGTGTGCAGGCACGGGGGTCGACGGAGGAATTGTTAGAATTTTTAGCATCCAAGTATTGCGTGCCACGGCGCAACAGAGGATATCCGGCGTGTAAAATTTATAAACTTCCTCTGGGTCACTTCCTCTCTCTTTTATGCAGTACTTCGCGAAAGTTGTGTAATTTCTGTGTTTAAAAAAAAAAAATGTATACAGAAAGGGAAGAAAGAAGGAGAGGAGAATAAAGGATGCGTTTCGTTGTTTCGCGGATAGATTTAAGGACGCGCAAGCTATTCGTCGCTTCCGAGCATCAAACCGATTCAACTCGGTGATACATTAACCAATTTAGAATAATCGATGTTTCGCGCAACCTTCGTTCAAGAGAAAAACAATGGTAGTTTAATCGTGAAATATCCTTGAATCAATTTTTCATGTAGAATAGCATAACGCATCGTATGTGAACCGCGCTGCTTGTTTATTATGTGAAAACATTGTTAAGGGAAAGGTGTGGCTCGGAAAGGAAAACAGTGGTGACAAAGGGAGAAATTTAGTTGAGGTCGTTCTATTTTGAAACCCGAAGGCTGCCTAGTACCTGTACCTTCTTTCTACCTTATTTTTCACGATACGATAAACGAGCGCATCTTCTCATTCGGTGATTAATATAATGCACCGTGAATACCAAACGATCAACAACTGTGACAATACTCAATAAGTTTCCCCAGTTACACTTCAAATCTCCTCATTTTTCCAACCTTAAACAAAACAAAATAAAAAAACAAAAAAGGAAAAAGGAAGCTGCAGTTGCAACGTTTAACCGTGTCGTAACACGAAATCTGTATCGATTTTCACGGGAAACCGAGCGAAAACATCGAGAACGCGCCCAGCTAAATCATTTTTTACAGCACCGTCCACCCCCACCCGCCGCTATTTAAACCACATTTTTAAACGCGAGTACGCAAAAATCAACGCGCCCCCTCGTTCGTTCGATAAGCGAAACGAACGGTGTTCGCGAAATAATAACCACCGGAGAAAAGTTCGAAAACTCGCGTTATCTAGTCCCGCAAAAAGCGTGCTCCCGTAGCGAAAAATATTTTATATCAATCACGGGTCGTGGGGGTTAGCGGGGGGTGGGTGGCAGGATATTATTCGGCATAATGCACGATCCTTGCCGGTTATTATTTGTCAATGTTGCCTGCCGGTGTAATAAACTTTAAACGCCGTCGGCTTATCGCGGTCGTGCCCCGTTTTTACGTTATTTTTTACGGCTTATGCCAGCGCGCACTGCGGATCGATCTGGCTTCAGGAGCCGCCGTATTTTTTACGCTAATACCGGGATCGATCGGTGGTACCCGAAAATTCGGGTTGAGAGCACGGGGCGCAGCACGGAATTTTTTAGCGTAGACGTATGCGCTAGGAGAAGGGGAATTCGGACGTGTGCGGCAGATACGTCGTTGGCAGAGATTTTTACGGGAACCTGGAAAAGTTCGTTGCGTTTCCTGCATTTGATGCCGCGGCAATTCCGTTCCTTTTCTCTTTTCTGAAATTTCAGAGTTTTCTTAGATTCTTGGAATTTGAAAGATTCCGCGCCAATTCCCTTTTTTTTTCTTTTCTGAAATTTCAGAGTTTTCTTAGATTTTTGGAATTTCGAATATGCTGCGCCGATTCCG
Organism: Tetrapedia diversipes; assembly: GCA_033822845.1. NCBI lineage: Eukaryota > Metazoa > Arthropoda > Insecta > Hymenoptera > Apidae > Tetrapedia > Tetrapedia diversipes. The sequence goes on along the minus strand of JAOPTO010001613.1, from coordinate 1,009,805 downwards.
TTTTTTTCTCTTTTCCGGAAATTTTAGAATTTTTTTAGATTCTTAGAATTTCGAACATGCCGCACCAATTCCCTCTTTTCTCTTTTCTGAAATTTCAGAGTTTTCTTAGATTCTTGGAATTTCGAATATGCCGCGCCGATTCCGTTCTTTTCTCTTATCCAGAAATTTTACAATTTTTTTAGATTCTTGGAATTTGGTAGATGCCGCACCAATTTCGCTTTTTTCTCTTTTCTGAAATTTCAGAGTTTTCTTAGATTCTTGGAATTTCGAATATACCGCGCCGATTCCGTTGTTTTCTCTTATCCGGAAATTTTAGAATTTTTTTAGATTCTTAGAATTTGGGAGATGCCGCACCAATTCCGCTTTTTTTCTCTTTTCTGAAATTTCAGAGTTTTCTTAGATTCTTGGAATTTGGAAGATGTCGCGCCAATTCCTTTTCTTTTTTCTCTTTTCCTTAGACAGTTGAAATTTCGAACACCTAGGAATGGAAACGAGAGAATTTGTTAGAACTCTTTGCGCGTTCAAGGAATCGCGAATTAACGATGTATTTCTCGCTGAAGAATTTTTCTATGATAACTCAACAACTCTAAGTTTCCCCTCACTGTGACGTCCAGCGATCCGAAACCGAGCGTGGTCCCCCACGGTGCACCTGTACACGTTCAAGCCCGACGCTTAACGTTATCGAACACACGTAATTCACTTGGGGCGGTCTTTCACCGCGATAAACCGTATGGGGGTAGTAACGCTTCACGCCTGGCGTCAGCGGGAACTGTTTTACCAGAAATTCACTCGAATTCAATACCCGACACGCGAACTTTCCGGTAGCCACCGCTGTCGACCAATTAATTCGAGGCTGATCCTCGGCCTCCGTGGCCAAAGCGGCTTATCGTGGCCATTAACGCCACCGGGACCTTTGAGACCCGGTGGAACAACGTTATAAACAACCGCCGAATAAAAGCTCGCGAGAGCAGCAACGCGAACGATGAAGGGGGGTGGTAGAGAAGGGGCACGGTGGGGTGGCAAAGGATGGACGCGTGACCCCGTGATGGCAGATGTTATTATTCTCGTCGTTAGTTAAATACCGTTTTAATCACAGACGACAGCAAAGAGGTGGCACGTCTCTTTCATGATAATAGGATTTCATTGGGCTTGGTGCGGGCACGTAGAGTTTTCCCGTGTATACACTGCCGGAACGTGTAGACGATCAGACACGAAAGATCACCGTGTACCGACGCGGCCGGAATCTTTCTCGCGGTACGTGCTACCATTCGCCGGCCGGAGGCTTACACCTTACCTGGGCGCAGTCGTAAATTTTCGCGAATAATAACACCGGAACCTGGGGATACAGCAATGGGGAGGTAAATAAGGTTTAAAATAGCGATTCGATTTTCCTGGGGAAAACGGGGTGTTCGAAGGATAGATCGAAAGGGTATTTTATGTAGGCAGATATATTGTAGAATTTATTTGTGGGTCAAGCTTATAGTAAGAGAATTAATTTATTAGAAGTTTGAATGTAACTTATAATTGTCCCATCATTAATCATAAAACCGGGAAATCATCGAATCTCAAATCGTAGATAGTTAAATCATCGAATGTCCCTCGGTGGGCACGCACCTCCTCCAGCAAAAATTTTAACCTTTTATTTTTATTTCATGTATTTTATATTTATATGTATTATACCTCAATGCTTATACCATTGAATTTCTTTTAAAATTTCAATTTTAAATCCTATTTAACTTTAAGAAAAAGAGCGTCACCTAAATATGGGTGACGTGGCGACGAACGTGTTAACAAATTTGCAATCAATACGTTGAAGACTATTGAGATTTTGTTCGAGAAAAGTTGCAGGTGTTGGCGTTGTGCAGTAGTAAAATCACTAGAAATGAAATTAAATAACATTTATCATAAGCACGATAAAAGAAGTAGTACGGAAAATGGGATAGGAAGATTAAACCGAATCGCGTTTTGGTGAAAGTTAAACGATTTAACGAAGGTTCCGAAAAAAACAACAGACGGAACGAAAACTGAGTCCTTTTTTTTATCTGTGAATTATTATTTACGTTCGAGTGAAGCGCGGCATTTCGTTGCCCCCTCCTCATCTTTTTTTTAAACAGAAGCCCGACAACATGGTGACGTTATTAATTGCGATTCACGCGGACTATTTACTGTACGGAAATATCGCGGATAAATGTCGCGACGTGGTTGACATCTTTCGCGATGTACGCGCTTTTTTTTTTCTTCTTTTTTTTTTTTTTGTCGAAACTTGTTTCACCGGGACGTGGATCCATCGGCTTATTTCGCGAACGGTCGCAGATTAGATACGCGAGAACAACATTTTTCACGCGACTTTAAAAAATCAATAAGCTTGTCGATACGTACGCGTTTGAAAATTCTGGTTTCCCCCTCCCCGTTCAAGAAGTTAAAGCAACACGCGGAACATATACGCGATTAATTGCAGAGAATATCCAACGGGCCGCGCGCGTGTATAAACACCGCGATTTGGAAAAACCGAGGAAAGCACACGGGAAAGCAATTAACAACTTGCTATTAATCGATACACCTGCGCGTACATAGTATTTGCGGTACACGAAATTCGCATTTCCCTACGATGTTTATACAAAAATTTTAGTGATTCCGAAAAAGAAAAAAAACGAAAGGAATTCACCGCCGTGCTTCAGAAACTCGTAATTTTTCAGTTACCTCGCTACGAGTATCGAACGAACGATATTTTCGCTACGTATCGGCGCAATTTTTCCGTCGAATCGAACGAACGTGCGGCCTGTCGAAAAACGCTTCGCTAATACGCGTCAAAGAAAACAAAAATCCGCGTTCCTCCGTTTTTCTCCTTCGTTAAATCGCATCGATACGCGTTCCACGTGCCCCCGCTTCATCCCCCCTCCCCCCTCAAATCGAACGCGGCGTGTGCGCGTGTTTCGTGATTAAAATCGCCGAAAAAACGCGGGCCAAGTTAATGGGGAAGCAGAGGGTGCGAGGAAAATGATATCCATCCGCGGCGCGGTGTCGTGGAATCCGTAAACGAGAGAGGCGCGTGTAATTTGGCTGAAAATGGATTTGCTTTTCATCGACGCGAGAGAGCGAGGCGTACGCTGTCGGTCGCGTATCGAGTGTCATATGAAGCGAAACAAAAAAAAAAAGGAAAAAAGCGCGCGCGCACAGAGGGAGGAGAAAAAAAATCGCCGGAATTACAATGGTATTTGTTTCCCAGCGTTTCACGCGCGCGAGCGTCGATAATACGAAGCCGACAAAAGGCCTCGCGTCGAAACTTTTCTGCCCCTGTTTTCTCTCTCGCCCATAGCTGGTGGCCGCAAACAGCCCGGAACCCGGTGTACTCCTCGCGTTCCCGCCGATTCTGATAAGATACCTGATACCGTTGCACGGTCTGTTGCGCCAGATATCGTTTTAATAACGAGGGCATATACGTCTGCCGCGGGATCGAAGGGGTACGGTTTCGAGGCGAAACGTTGGCTACACGGAGAGGAGCGTTTGTTTTTTGAGAGTTGGGGGTGGCTAGTCGATAAGGAATGATGCTACTTCGTGTGGGCCGATTGATACTTTCTGTGTATTTTTTTTTTTTTTTTCACTGTTCTGCAATGCGAAATTTCTCTGGTTACTGTGAACTTGACGCGAAATTTTTTAACAAACTAAATACTTCCTGAAACCTTTTATTTTCTTTTTTAATATTGTATTTTAGCAAAAATAGTGTGTAGTATTGTGGTTTTAAGGACCAGAAGAGTGAAAGTATGGGTCGAGAATGTTTAGCGAGCGCGGGGTTGGAAAAGGGAAGACCTATAAGGGTTTTCTCGAAGAAGGAAAACATCAGTATTGAATAGAAAGCCGAGTCGTGGAGTTGTATAAAGAGTTGAGAGTTAAACATAAAATTAATTGAGAGTTAAAGATAAAATTGCATGACAGAGTTGGGTTAAAAATTACTGTGTACCGTATACTGTTGCTATCGATCATATTATTAATAAAATAATAATAATAATCTTAAGACCTTTTTCTACAATAAAAGCTCTGTTAATCACATGAGTGTATCTCAAATCTTAAATCGACTGCCTCAACTCCCACATAAAAAAAAAAAGAATCGTTTCACCCCTCTGTAAACAAAATCATCAGCATATCCCTTGAAATTGTCCAAAAAAAAAACACAGCAGATTTTCGACGTCTTCGCTTGGTTTATGCACGGGTCGACAGTTTTCAGTTTGATAATGTGACAGTCCGCGCGGCTTGAATACGATTAACGGGTTTGAAAACCCGCTCTTTCTACGAAAATTGCCGACGCTGTGGCTTTGACAGCCGCGTATAACGCGCTCTCGCCCCCGAAAACTCTGGTAATTCCCGCGTTTTTCTCTAACCGACGAAACCGCCACAAATATTCTCCCGATCCTGGACGTGTGCGTGGGAAACGCGTGTCTCTCTTCTCTTTTTTCGGTTGCTGGTTGTTCGTTTTACCTGTACCCTTTCCCGGGGAGTTCCCTTCCTTTTTCTCTTTTGGCCGGGTTGTTTCGCGTGCACGCGCGGGGACAATCGAAAACGCACGATGAATTAATATTTCGCGTGGCGACCCGCCTGTGCATGTGTATCGTCTACAGGTTGGCCCAGTGGCGCGGAAACCCGCGATGAAACGATCCTTTTGGGCGAGCCACTGGGTCTATAGCCTGTGCAATGGTTACAGGATGGTGTTTATTCGAGCTGGTGTTAATTTAACTCTTTCGATGCTCGTTAAAAGGATCGCACACGATCGAAAATATTTTTATTCCCTTTTTGTTTTGGATGAAATCCCTTGCAACTAATATTCGTTGTGAATTCTATAGAGATGTGTACAGGCTTGTGGTACGCTGTAACAGGTGTATAGATTTTTAGTTTTTCGTATGGGATTTAATAATCGCCTATCGTAGGATAAACTCTGAAACGAGAGGTTGTTTCATCAATAAATATTGTACCGTCGTAACAGATACTTAGCTATGCAAGAAGCATTGATTGCCAAGTATATTACCTGATAATCTACGTTTTTATATCCCCCTTTCTAAAGATCAGACTTTAAGAGTAATGGTATAACGGAAAGGGGATTACTTCTCTTTCAAGAAACATAAACTTAAATCGCAGGATGAAGTTTCCCTACGTAAAATTCCACTTCTCGTAGAGATACCATTAAAAATGTGCACTCGTATATTCTCTCGTCCGTTGACTAACTCGACATCTTATAACGTAAAACACGAAGCTCTAAATTTAAAACTTTCTGCATAGAAGAACTTCTTAGAAAATTACGAAAAATAATCAACTCTCCGATATAGATAACAAGAGACCTGTTCTGAAAATACTACAAACAGATTTCGAAGCGTTCCAAAGACAATATTCCGGGTCCCCTGAAAAAACATACCCCCCGAAATGAAACAAATATCCGAGCAACAGCGGATCGCCGTCGCGTTCGTCGGCGTAATCGCGTTTAAACGGCCGCGAACGCGAATCGAGTTGCCCCTGTGTTCCCATGGAACACGTGTTCCTCTGATTTCATCCGATGTGTTACCAGCGTGTTCCACCCTCGCTTCGACGCCGCCCTCCGACCTGTCTGTGCGCCTACACACGCCGCCCAGTGCCGCACAGAGAGAGATAGAGATAGCGAGTGAGAGGGGAGAAAGAGAGAGGAGAGAGAGAGAGAGAGAGAGAGAGAGGAAGTGCTGTGCACGCTCGATGGAAAACGGATCGGAAACGCGCGCGTTTGTATTCCCGCGCACGCTGGCCGAAGGCAGACAGAGAGTAGAGATATGCCTGTTCTGGATCGGTGGATCGGCTGCTCGCCAAAGGATACTCAATCGCATTGCTGTCTCTTCGCTCGACCAATCCCTCCGCCTCTTGCACCATGCATTCTGTGTTACTGGCCCTCTGTACCGTGCTTCTTCCTCGAAGCGGACCGCAGAACCATGCGTCGGTATGACTGACGATCGTTCCAACGCACCCCTGCGTATCGAGTATTTGCGTGCGATGGAGATGACTTTCTGGTGGTAAATTGTAGGAGAAATGCATAAATTTACTGTGAAAAAGCTCGATAATGGGGAATTTTTAAGTATGTTATATGAGATTGAAAGGCTGAGAAAAGCTGAAATAGACCTTAGGTTCCGTAGCTCTTTCTAGAATAGCATTTAAACTTTGGGTTCTCTTCATATGTAGGATTATCTCTAAGGTTTTAGAGTCATATGGATCTTTAAGGGTAGCTGCTCGAATAATAATTCTTAAATTTTAAGTTTCTTTCATATATAGGGTTCTTTATAGACTTTTACAGTCATATAGGTCGCGTTAATGATGGACGTAGGTTGAACCATCATGTTGGTTTTGCATTGCAATCATTCTTATTGTAAATGCATTGTACTTCAAACCTGTTGGATTCGAAGAAATGATCGTTCCAATGTTGTCCTGTTATTACGAATTCGAGGAACGTTCAACTTGCGTGTATACACAGAAACATGGAAAAAATCAGATTTCGAGCTTGTTATCCGCATTGTTCCACCGAGCCACGTGACATTACACGCCGCCGCAGGGAATTAGATTCCCATTGAAAAATTGCGCTTCATGGCGTCCCGATTGTTTTCTCTTGTTCAATACCTCTCGTATGCCCTAAATTGCACGATCGATAGCAATCTTTTTCAGTTCACTTCTCTAACCACGTTACAATGGAAATATTCTGTATTGATTTAATCGATTCACGTAAATATCACTACCAAACGTTATTCCACGATTTTTGGTCGCCTAGGTGTTAAAATAAAAGTCGTACTTATTCATTTAATGGGTATACATTAATTATGATTTCGGATTAAACAATAAACGCTATTGTATAAAGTAAGAATAAATATGATCTTGAACATTCGAGATAAAATAGAACATTAACCTCTCCATGAAAACTGAGCTCTCTTGAGTTTGATCATGAACTACAACAAATTACACTTGTTAAATTTTCTCTTATTTTTAAATTACACATGTTAAAACAGAAAATACGACGATCGAAAAATATGATTGATGAAGGCTAAAACGTGTATGATGTATTTTAATGCAAGCTTTTTCCTGTTTTTGCTCGCATGTTACAAGCTCCGTCGTAAATGTTTCGCAGTTACAGCTAACTGTCGATCGGATAATAAATTGAACAGAGGATCCCGTTTGCTCGAATTGGTTCACAAAAAAAAATAAAATTAAAAATTAATGGCAAATTTACATTCTAATGTAACAGATTGATTTTCCATGCGATTTTACATTTTTCTGTTTTCTTCTTTTCTCTACGCTTGCTGTAATAAATCTCCACCGACTTCTTTTTTCATTACCGCTGTTAACATAAATTTCGAAATCTATAACGGGTCCGGTAAATTTAGACGAACAAATAGTTGGCATGAAAATAAATAAAAAATAATTGGCATAAAAGTCTCTGCTGCGCAAAGCAATCGCTAAAAGTCTCCACCGACTCGGATTAATCACTGTCCATTTCGCGTCCACCATATTTTTTTCCACTTTCTACTTATCGCGACTCATCAAATGTTAGCGCTTTGCGGCCATCAGCGAGTCTCATCTGCTTTTCGATCCTCCGTCCTCTCGGGTCTCTGTTTCGGTGTACGACTTCGTAAATCGCTCTTAATCGCCCGCCATAATTCCCATCGCGCGTAGCACGCCGGCGTACGATCGTTTTCGCATAAATTAGAAGCCCGTCTGGCCTTGGTGGCGTTATCAGACGCTTTCACCGCGGGGATCGCTGCTGATAGCTCGGCGAACGCTCGAGGACACGGACGACGAATTCGTGCCACGAAAGAGACGGCCAATGTCGGCCAATGTCAAGCTCCAGCCGGCATGCTTTCACCTGGAGACGCTGGAAGATTCGAAGATACGATTCGCCTCCATCGAGGTCGTTTCCTACTCTTTTCACTCATGAATCTTCCACCACGGCTGATGACAGACCGGATCGATCATCTCGAAAGCGATTCCCCCTCGTGAGCGGAAACTTGCTTCTATGTAGGCGCACGTGACACTCTACACATTAACAAACAGCTGAAAAGAATCGTTCAGTGTTGAGAGTTTGAGAAAAGGTAGTATTTTAGATCTTGAAATTTAAGGGACAAAAACGAGTTTTTTCTTTCTTTGTACAAAAATTTTGATCAATAATGTTACTATGTATTCGTTTTTGTAGAAATTTCTTTATGAAGGAAAAGACTAATAAAAGTGCTTACATTTTATTTATTTATTTATTTATACGGGGTTAACCTGTTGGAGAATTACAAGAAAATTATTATAGTGAAAATATAATAATGGTAACATGGAATGTAAAAATATACAAATGGTAAAAGATAAAATTTTACAAAAAAGAGCGGTGCAGTAACTGTTTTATAGAGTGAAAATTTTGGCTGATTAAATCTAGAGTAGGATAAGAATTGTTAACATCTATTGATACCTGAGTGGTATGCAAAAACGGTTTTATGTATTATATTTATATAATATACTATACGATAATTGCTGAAAACGGATTTACAAAATATTTGTTCACTTTGTTGTTAATGGCACCTAATAGTTTAATGATCAAATGTTACTCGTTTAATTGTTGAATTTGTATAATAGTATTGTAATTATCGGGTATTTGAAGTTATCAGTGTTTAAAAGTACGGGATATGATTTACGTGTAAATTTCAAATGGAGATTAAGCTACAACTCGTTTTGTAGTCACGTGTAATGGTAGATAGCCCATCTTCCATGTTTCTTTCCTGTAATGACGCTGTAAATCAAATTCAACGACTGTAAAACTTTCGAGCTGTAAGTCATTGTCAGGAGTACAGGGGACTCCAACGCCTGGTAGCAGAGATCCACTTCCGGCGTGCGGTCGGGCGTCGAAATCTCCGTAACCAGAACGTTCGTTCCTATTTATCGGTTCCTTCCGGCGTAATCATGTTATTACAATTTTTAACAGTGAATCGGTAAATTCGGGAACAGAATATATATTAATTCAGATACATTATAAAATTTTGATTATTTGTCCAAACATTTCGTTTTTATTTTTTATTTGTTGCACAACTTTTTACATCGCAGACTATTCTTTTGCTATTTTCAGTTTACCATTACCTAAACAATTAAATATCTGTAAAAATTAATTTTTATAGCGTAATTTCTTGGAGAAATCATATTGATTTCTTAATTTTTGAAACTTTTTAAACGGTTCACCAAATCTGATGCAATATAATTTTTAATAATACATTAAGTTATTATAATCATCAATAATATAATACTCGAATAGTTTATTTGGATTCGAACGAATTCGAAAACAAGAGAAATTAATTATTGAGGATCTTGAATTCGCCGAAATGTGAACTAACTTTTTATGTTTCTTGTGAAAGTAGAGACAGAATCTATACGGAAAGAAATGCGTCCGAGAGAAAACAAAAATGACCCCCATTCGAGGGACCAGTTTCGTGTTTTCTCGGGCATTTGAAGCGACCACGTGAAACAGGAGAAACCAGCCACTGCAGTCGCGTTCGAATCATTTGTAAAAGCTGCCTGATTGATCGGATGATAGCCAATCGAAAACAGGCGATACCTGTTTTTCTCCACGAGCCAAAGATAGTCAAAATAACATTTAAGCTACTTTCGTTTCTTACGAAAACGATACTCACGTTTTTGGCGTCGAAAATGGGAATCTATACCAGAGAGTTCAATGATCGGGGACTCTTTTCGTATCTCCATTGCAAATGACTACGACTTCCGTAACCATTGCGTTATAACCCTAAAAAAAAAAAAAAATAGTATTGACATTATAACACACACCACTCGTCATAATTTTAGAAACGATACCCATTCTAAGAATTTAAAAAAATAAATTTAGAATTCCATTACTTTAAATATCTCCTCGCACAAAAATTTCTAAGAATATTGAAAACTAATAGGCATTAACGCAAGAGATGTTATTTTTTTCAAAAAATTCGGTTTAAGGTTTTTATCAGAAAACGCAACAAAAATGTATCAAAAAATTGGCGAGAAATTTCGGGAAATAACTTGCAAATTTATGAACATCAGTACACGATACTAAAATAGCGTAATGCATACAGGATGATCCGAACCCGTGTCCCCCATTAATTACAACAGATCCATCGCACAGTCATCACGAGCCCCGAAAAGAAGGTCGAGAAGAGGGGAATCGAAGCAGAGAAAACAGGCTGGCAGCCGCGCGTATCCGGCCGATCGAGAATTTTACCGTGCACTCTGCCCGCGAAAATATCATCGACGTCTGTGGCCGGCGGGCGTGCCGCGTCATTGGTCGCCGAAAATTAACATGCGAGCGGGCCAGGAAATATCGGGCGAATTAAAAAACCGAGCGAAAACGCGCGAGACGAGGAAAGGGAGAGCGAGTTCGCGGCGATGGAAAGAGAGTAGTTCGTTGGAAATGAAAAAAAAAAAAAAATTGCGCCCGCTCGTGGAAAAAATAAATATCGAAGAGGCTCGGGGCGGTTTCTCCCCCGCGCGGCCCCTCTCCACCCTGTGCCCTCCGAAACGGCCACCCTCCTTGCTTGCCCCGTGTTTTTCTCGCTCACCCTACGCCCCCGTCGTTTCGTCCCTGTCCCGTGTGCGTTCGCCCTCCTCGAAATCGCATCGATCATCCGCATCTTTCGGCGAGCGTGCAACAACTGGTTGCACCGCTGAGAGACGTGCAGCTCGGGGAACACCCGAGTTTTGGGGGGAACGTGCATGGTGGTTGAAAAGTAATGGCACAGGTTGGATAAAACAGGTACTTGAAGCGAGTGCTGGGTATTGTGATGATACTTGAAAAAGGTTGAAAATTGGAATTCGAGTTTTTAGTGGGCGACACGGTTTTTGATATCATTTTAACACTTATCATTGTCATATTATTATATTTACGCTTAAAATACTTTTGGCACACCCTGTACTTATATGCGAAAGTGGTTTGTGATGGTGATAGGGACTGGTGCAACAGGCAAGATTGGTTTGTATGCGGGAAAGTTTGGACAGAGAGAAACACAGGTGATTCCAAGGACAATGATTTGTTCTTCGGATTTGTGGAAAGCTTTATACGTTTTGCTTTGATAAGTATGCGTTTTTATTTTCCTTTTTATTTACCGTTTTAACCAGGTTTTCATTTGTTTGTTCCAGGTAAGAGATAAGTCGTGTTTTAATCAGCATTGGTGTATCCTGTTTGTGGTAAGTCTAATGCCAATGGACTTTATTTCCAAGATTTCATAAAGTCTCGTATAACAGAGCTGCTTTTTAATTCTCTTGCATTACTAATTTAATACAAGGCTTAAAGAGAAGTAACTGGTTCTATAATTACAGTATATCCTGCGTATAAACTAAATATCAGTGATTTATCAGTGAACATACCTGTATCAACGTTCACAGAATCATCGTATTGCGATTAGCCTAAATTCCATCGAGACAGGGTGGCGCAACCGACGCATTGAATATAGCTAACGATCCACCAGAAAACTGTAACGATCTTCGATCACGTAACGGTCACTTTTACCGATCTACCGGTGTACAGACTCGGCACGGAAACCTATTAATTCTAGTGGTCTGTCATTCGTGATGTATTAGCGTATAAGCTCGTATTAATTCGAGCATTTTCTCGTTACGAAATCGCACGAGCACGGTTCCTTCTTTCTCATGCTCCGCGCCTGGTGACTTTCACTCACACGCAACCGTATTATACCAACCCTGTTGCCGGTAAACTTTTCATTATTTAGTCGACAAGGACTCGTACCAGCCACCGGTTATGTCGCCGTTATCTCCGCCCTCCCTTGCGTCACTCTGTGTACGTCTGGTTGCTCTGTTTCAGTCAAAACAATCTCTTCGTTGATCTCCCACCCTCGCGGAAGTTTCCTCTTATTTTTGTCCGTATCTTCTCCATTTGATTCTTTCTTCGAGTCTGATTCAAAAATTCCGTTAAAACATCGGGAATTATAATTCGATTGGAAAATTGGAATATTTTAGAATTATTTTAAAATAGTATAGAATGTTTTTAAATTATTTTAGATCGGTTTCTAATAAAAAAGAAGGAAAAGATTAGCTCTACATATGTTGGAATTTTGAGGGTCAGTTCCATTTGGCGATAAAGTGCAAGGGATTACATTTACTATTTCATATATTTTCACAAGTATTCCGTCGTGTTTTGATACAAAACTTTCCTCGACTTTAAACTTAGAAACGGCTAGAATTTTAAAACAGAGATAAAACGTAAATTTCCTTCCCTTGGATTCCTGCACCGACGAACCGAACCCTCCACACCGCTCCAATTCCCAAGGCAACACGTAAGTGCGTAACCCTCGTTCTCAATCCGAGCACTCAATCAACACCGAAGAACCCTGCGCCGCAGCCCCGCCAACTTCTCCTTCCGCCGTAGCCAAGCTGCAAAAAAAGAAAGAAAAAAAGGAAAATAAAGAACAGCTCTACACCCCCGCGAGAGTGGTGGAAGCAAGGCAGCAGCGCGGAGAAAGAGAGAGATAACCGTGCTCGCCAGCGAATTATTTTCGTTCGCATAAACAAAGTCACGACTTGAAAGGGGAGTTTAAATTGTTCGCTAGTTTTACGTGCCCGCGGCTCTCTGCACGCCCCTCCACCCCTACCCCTCTGTTCCAGCTTCGAGAGCCCGTCCTCCCCCCTCTCTCTTTCTCACTCTCTCAGCTCGACCACCCCTCGGTGTCCGTCTTCGTCGCTCCCATGGCCGACCAGAGCATCCCGGCGTTGTTACCGGTACTGTTGCCGCTGTCCATCAGGAAAGATCCCGGGATGCGAGCCTGCGCTTGAAGCCCATTGATTAACCGTTGTCTGCTGCATGTTGCGAGCGCTCGCAGCGAGTAACAGAGAGGGTGGCGTGCATCGAGCTGTTTGTTCGAGCGAGAGAGGACGAGGGTGGGGAGAGAGGCCAGAGATGGAGGAGAGGCCGATGTAGGAGAGAAGAAGAGGAAAACGAGGGAGAGGGGCGAGAGGGAGAGAGAGAGAGAAGGTGGTGGGAAGGGGGAGGACAGAACTGTGGCCACGAGCAACGTTTATGAAAACTTTCTGCATCGACTGCACCGCAGCCACGAATAAAATAACGCCGTGGATTATTCCAACCCCCTCCCGGCCACTTCTCTCTGATCATCCCCCGCCAGAGAGGGATGGACCACCTCTTCTTTCCTTCTGGCAAGCAACGCGACCAACTTCCGCGCGAATTATCAGCGTTTTTCAACTGGACCCCCCCCGCGATACCGGTCTTTTATCGATGGACGCAGATGTCAGACGATGCGTTAGATTACGCGATGGAGTGATAGGGTGCGGGGGTGGTTTTAGATCGGCTAAATGTCGGCTGAGGTTAATCCATCCTTTCCTTTTTGGGGACGAACCCCCTTCAGGGTTTAACCACTTTTCTGACGATTCATTCGATGGCCACTTATGTTCAGAGCAAAAGCTAGGCGTTAATATTGGCAAGCTTCCGGTTTCAATTGCTACATCTTTATAGAAACAGTAAAATATGAATTATTTCAATTACTTTAACATTTTCGTCCTGGAATATAAATATTGATCCAATAATAATCAAAGTATACCTATCATGTTAGATTAATCATAAATAACACGTTTTAACATACATATAATTTTCAAATCGTACTGGTGCATATGTGTACCGTTCGGGACGAAAGGGTTAAAAGGAAGAAGAGAATGAAGGAACTAAAGGAAATACGGTATAACGAGACATGCTTCTGTCGTTTCAGTTTCTTAATTTATTCCGAATACACAGGATTGGTACCATTATAGCGAGGCAAGGTAAACGTGATGTTGTTTTTTGGCTCGAACTTTCTTTCAGCTGCTTCTCCACAGCTACACAAAGCGGTTCTCCGTACGCATTGTGCGTACCTTAAGAAACTCTAGTAGACTTGAGAAATTCGTGTCAGAATGTCAAACGCATGCGAAGTGACACTTCGTGTTATTGCTTGAGCAATAGAAAGGTCCGCGTCACCGTTGCTTCCGACCGTACCAAGTGTTTGCACGAATGTCAATGACTATGCAGAGTGCATCTTTATAATCTCGCTGACACTCGTTAGAACGTATAAGTTCGTCTCGAAGACGAGTCTTGCACATTGTACTACCGCAACTCGGAGCGGAGAAAAATGGAGCTGACAAGTTGAAGCGAGTTGATTGTAATGATCGTCCTATTAGTAACTAGTTCTATGGAATGGTACGTCTGTAGAAATTGACTAGTATCTTGTATGCTCGTACACCTACGTCACATGGATTTTTGTCCCCTTACGCGGAATGCGCTTTAACTACATTTAATGAAAATTGTCAATTTGTTGGAGCGGTGGCGTAATCACATTACTCTCTAAATTTGTTTACAGTTTTTTTGTTTACTGTTCATCTAGTCATAATAATTTCATTTAAAGAATCTGATACCTAAATTTTGATCTGTTAGAATGATTATTATCGTACATTTAAATACATATACTGTATTAATATTGTTCAGTTTTAAGCAAGCAATTTTCATATTATTGATGAAAGATTGACACGTTTAAAAAAAAATATTAAGAGAGGTAATTCCTCCTCGTCAGACTCCGAGGAGTTAATTAAGTCGAAGAAAAGGAAGAAGTTAGAGAAATTAAGTGGAAACAAAGAGAAAGAAATTTGGATCGATTAATCAGGTCCACCTTGAATTAATTTCGCTTAAAGATCTTGGTTCAGAGACTCATCAATGCCCTAAAGGAGTGTCCTAGGAAACCAAGGGTTCAGTGACCCCCATGAAGTTCACCCTCGCTGCAACGCAACTCTCTACCACTCTCTGTCCCCGTACCACTTACCAAACCCCCTTGATAACCAACCTACATATCTCGATCTCCATTCTTTTCGCTGTTACGTGTTCGAGAAGCTACACTGTCGTACCATTTTTTCAAATGGGAAACCTCAGATACTCGCTACAATCGGTAATCATTAAAACACGAAGTCCCATATCATCGTTGCCAAACCAATATCTGCTACGTGCAAAAAGTATAATTTTGAGATATTGAATAAAAACGTTTGTCACATAACAGTTTTTATTTGACAATATTCTGGCTGATACACGGAGCGTATTTTTTTTTTAGCGACCACAGTTCCCCGTATAATGGTCAGAGTCGCATAGCAGTCGTTTTATACGAAAATTTGGTTAGTAAAAATGTCGAAATCTCCAAAAAGTGCACATGGCAGATATTGGTTTGACAACGACGATACGACGGTTACGTCTATTCTGCAGCTCGTTCGCAATGTCAGGTCCCTTCCGTACCTCGTCCACGGTGGTGGCATGCGTTCACCTCTAGAAAGTTAAGGCCGGCATCGCAGTCTGCCGGTCTCACCGCCAACTAAAGAGAATTACTTTCGAACTCTCGTAGACCGATAAAACAGGCCCTCTCGTTCGCCGCGCGCGGACCTAAAAACTTTCCGCGCTCGTAAATGAGCCGGCCTGTCGGAGCCAGTGAGTTTTATGGGCCATTTGCATCCGGCTTTAAAAGTGCCGCGAGTCCTGCAATTAAAGGCGCGCCCGCTGCATCCTGCCGCGCTGGATCCTTTCCTCGATGGCGGTTCGACCCTCTGCGTTTTTTGACACCACCTCCCCGCCCCCAACGCCCACCGGTTTTCCACAATTTCAGACTTTACGCTCGCTGGAAAAACTGCTTGCGCGCCGAACGACTGACCGACGAACCTGAGGCACCCTCCACCTAGCCCGGAAACACGGTTGCTCTCTTAATCTCCTTCTTTTGCGTTCCACCCCCTCGTACCTTCCTTCCTCCACGATTCAATCGTGGACGACTGTTCTTCGCTAGAGTTGAAGTTAGTTAGCATATCAATGGCGCAGGAAGTTATCGTGCAGCGGGGGAGCAGAATACTGTTTGAAGGAAACGAATTAAGTTAGCAGCCAATTAAACCCGATGTATTCTTGACTAGTGTCTTTAACTCTTCCGGATTGGTGTTAACCCTTTGACTGCTATGGACGCATATGTGGGTCCGGCACGAGCCATCAATGTAGATTATGGGCGCAAATGCGCGCTTGGCGAAGGCTTTGGCTGTTTACTCCTGTCTCGTGTGTATATGTTAGGCAATTGTTTCTCTCGTATATGTCTAACACTCGCAGAAATGGATCCATTTTGCAGTGTACACAGTAATAGTAATTGGATTGTGTACTATATTATAAAGTGTTAATACGCCGCCGACATGATCTATATTGCGCGGAAAAGT
The DNA here is from genome assembly GCA_033822845.1 of Tetrapedia diversipes. Classification (NCBI taxonomy): domain Eukaryota; kingdom Metazoa; phylum Arthropoda; class Insecta; order Hymenoptera; family Apidae; genus Tetrapedia; species Tetrapedia diversipes. Next base: position 993,572 of record JAOPTO010001613.1, on the reverse strand, counting down.
ATTCAGTTCTCAGCGATCGCTACTGCCAGCTGTACGTCGCTCACGCGAAGCTCTTCAACTTAGAACGGTTAGCATTCAAAGGGTTAATGACTGCGATCGCTAGAAACGAAGAAGCATTCGACTCGTGAGCTGGTGATCGTGTTGCTGCGGCAACTGGAAGATAGCAAAAATTGGCAAACGCATATCAGCGAGACATACCAAAGTCGGTCGTTTCGCCAGTCCTTTGCGGTCCTTCCGACGCAACGACGAAACGACGTGCGCCTGCGCACGCGGAAAACGGATGCAGCGGAAAGGAAACGGAATAAAAGAGGCATAGCAGAGAGGAGCCGAGAAGTAAAAATGCCAGACGAGATTGGATCCCTGAAAGTGGTTCCAGCGAGCCCCACCTGATTACCAGTTTCGTTGATGGATTCTTAGGCCAACCCTCTGCCCTCTCTTCGCCCGGCCATTTCTCCCCGGTCCACGTCCGAGCGGCTTCCGCGACAATCGTCGCTCCTCGCCGCGCTTGTGGCCCGGTTTTACGGCCGTTTTTGGATAAACGATTCTCCGGTATTTGTGTGCATAATACCGACGCAATCGGTTGGCCCCGCGAACCGATTCGACTTTGGTCACGCACCTGTGGCCAGTAGCCAGGTATTTCTGCGATTGCTTCGAAACGAGATGAGTTTGTCGAAAATCCTTCGCAGGCAGGCAGGTCTGGGTTTGACGATGAAGAGAATTAGGACAGCTCGAAAGGGTTAACGCTTTACCGACCGGAACTTACACTTACTGTGTAAATTTTGTAATGTTTCCTTACACGAAGGTGACTGTCTCGAGCGATATCGCGTATATACTGTAAAGAAATATTGAACTATCGATTACGCGAAGAAAATCATTGCAATCGATTCATTAGCGTTAAAATGAGTCAGTCGGGACTGCGTATGAAATAAGTTGAGCCACGAACGGTCGGTAAAGTGTTAAAATGCGGTGGCGATGGGTTATGCTAATGAAGGTGGTGAATGAGGCAAGGATGAGATTCTGCTGGAAGATTGTGAGATAACGTTTTAAGAGAGAATTTTGCGAATGAAAGCTAATTTTTGTCTTTTGATAGCTTTTACGATAACAAATTCAGTGTTTAGTGAAGATGTCGACGACGAAGAAAATTTTTCCAAAACGTGAATTCTCATTGTTTCCCGGTCCCCTAAACCTTCCCCCTGGTAGAAATTCGCCTGAGAGGACCGTTAGATGTAACAGTTGCTCGTTAAACGGGAGTTTAAAACAAAACTAACTACCCTTAATAAGAGTTACGTTCGCTCCCTAGCTATGGTTGCGGTCCTATCGTTAAAAATTTACAGCGCCACTTAAGCAACTGCCATAAAAGAACCGGCAGAAAAAATAAAACATGCAACACAGAGGGCTGTCTGTATACAACGTGCAGTCGCTACAAAAAGTATATATGCAGTGTGTTGTGTTTATTTTACCGTGTACGTGTAAATGTATTAAATTTCACGTTGTTTAACAGAACTTTTATCCAATCACAAAAGTTTAACGTTACGAAAACTGAATATGTCGGTGGTTAGAAAACGTCCGACTAAAGCATACTTTTTATAGCCTCCGTATAACCCTTTGCGCTCGAGTGGAGACTATTAGTCGTTAAATGATAATTTCGCAAATTTGCAAACTTTAATTAGTTTGTTTATTCGTCAGACCCGGAGGTTAAATAGTCCTATAAGTAAATTCTAAAATTTACGCTTACAGAATTTAAAAATACAGTAATGTACGACTTAACTAAACTAAATAAAGTCTAATACAAGGGAATCTTAGTAAATATTTTGCACTTGAAAATCTTTAAAGTTAACACTTTATCTACAGGGTGATAACGTTAGTTTCCGACCACTAAAATGGAAACAAAATATATATACCTTATAAATATATTTATTTAATAAAAAAATAAAGATTTTCTATGCGAAGCTGTAAAAAATTTCTCTTTTCACTTCACTTTTGCACAGGCTAAGAGCTTATATTGCAACTAACTGCGGCGGCTACTTTGCACATTGAATTGACGTCGTTAGGTACCCGTGACAAACAAGTTTTCCTGCGCCCCACGAGGTAAGCGTTATAACACATGTCGATACGGTCCTGAGTTCACCTGTGCTTGGCCAGTCCCACGGACGGCGCTGCACGCGGATTGGCTAATTTGGGCAATCTTTAACTGCTAATAACTAATTAACGAAGCGTTTAACGAAGTTTCGTCACTCTTGATTTTTGTCTTATTTCAACGTCTAGAATCCCCCATTTCATTTTGGCCCACAGGTGGATTAACACCCTATATATAACTTTATAACAGTATTTTCAATTTGACCCTAAACAATGTCATCCGTAGATAAGATGTTAATATTGTTAGACGGTTAACAGTTGCCTGTCGAGCGCGATGGGATAATAAACCCGGAATAACGAAACTTCGCGTCGTCTTTCTCGATGAATCCTCGAAAATGAAACTACAAAGAGTCAATTTTATTTCAGCCCCGGTTGCGTTTGACACGGACGGGAAACGCGGAATATTTATCCCCATGGTAAATAATATACGCGCGTGCATATACACATAGGTGGGTACGTATCTCGACCGGTTGGCGAATTTTCGCGATTCGAATCAGCATAATTTCAACGCGTCCGGCGCATCCATGTATTTAATTAGCAGCAAAAAGCGGTCGATCGATGAAACACCGTCAAAGTAATAGGAAAATTGTTAAAAACCGAAGAATACTATGCGCGCGATTGCACGCCCCCTTCCTTCCCCCCTCGAGCGTCCACGGACCCTCCTCGCCGTCCGACGAGTTTCCGGTTATCCGGATTGTCAAATGAGCCGGAAGCTGCAGACCGCGGAATAATTCGCATCTCGCGCGTGCAATCTGCACGATTTAAACGTATAAAAGGCTTAAGTCTCTTCTCGAGCACGTTTCCCCGCGTGAATATACGAATATATCGGAGAGATGGTGGTAATTTAGCGTGCTGTAGTGTGTATCTTTGAGGATTAAATTATTAGAGAGTTGAGAATAAAAAGTTGGTAATTCGTGCATCTAATATTTCAAAGAAGCAATTAACGCTTTACCGATCGCTAGTGATTCAACATACGCACTCCCGACTGTTTCATTTTGGCGCTGGATGCATCGTTGATGATTTTGTTATTAAACGATATTTTTCTCACACAATTTATAGTTCAACCCTTTCCGCTCGAGAGGTGACTGTTAGTCATCAAATGATAGTTTCGCAAATTTTCAAACTTTAGTTAGTTTGTTTATTAGTTATACTCAGAAGTTAAACAGTCATATATGCAAATTTTAGTATATCGATTAACTAAACTAAATGACGATTAATATAGGCGAATCTTAGTAAATATTTCGAATTTGAACATTTCTAAAGTTAGTATCATTAGACGACTAAAAGTCACCTCTCGAGTGCAAAGGGTTAATATTTCTTGACAGAGAAAATTGTTTTTCTTCGTTACCTTCGTATAAAGGAACGTTATAAAATTACAAACCATGCAAAAAGCCGATTAACAGGCTCCCGGTCGGTAAAGACAGTTCGTTCAATTTTTAACTGAAATTTGAACTTTATTTTCGCGTAACGCAATGCACATCCAATTATCAAAATTATTTCCTAGAACTTGTGCGATTTTTTTTTTGCATCAATCGTAAAGCAGGAAAATGTTGACGTTTAAATTGGTCATTACAATGGGCGCTAAATTCATTTACACGACCGTGGTAGTAACGCTAGAAGATAACAGTGGTTATTTAAAAAAAATAGGTCACAGTTTCGTTATCCCGTTTCCGGTTCTCCGCTAATCACCGCTTTACATACCCCCGCAGTTATCGTAACTCGCGATCGAGTTGCCGCTCGTTCAAAGCGAAACACGGCTGAAACGCAGAATTTTTTAATTTTGCCGTTCGTTCGACGAGACTTCGCAGCCAGAGAAAAAAAAAAAGTTACCCCGATACTGTGTGCGTATGGTTTGATACCGCCAGTCGCGAAGTTAATCAACATTTTATGCACGCCGCCGCATAATTACATCCCTCAGAACGGAAGAGTTTTAGAACAAATTGCGTTATTCGCGCCGCTGGAAATTATACACCAGCGGAATATTTTATTATTAATTTCGCGGCCTGCAGTTAGCTCGTCCTTTGAATTAAGGACAATTAAAAGCGCAGCCTGCAACTTTATTTATTCGTTTCCCATCTTCTCCCCGTATTACCTCGTTTTTCTCACTTTTTCCTGCCCCTTTTCGTTCGATTCTCCCGGCCGATTAATATCTGCGCAAAATTGATCGTTTTCCTTCTTTTTTTGATGGAAACATAAACGGGGAAAGGTGAATTTTTCCGTTCAAAGATAAGCAAATTTCGCGAACTTAACGAAAGTTCGTTATTTTCTCTTCCTTTGTGTAGTTCTTTTTATTTTTATTTTTTTTTTTAAGGGTGACGCGTGCCAACTGAGGGAATCGCGCAATTTTCAACAAAAGCAACTTTTAATTATTCAGCAATTTCCTTCGTTAATTGCTCCTCATTAGGAAATGGCTACTAAAGGGCGACACCCTTCTCTTTCCCTCTCATTAAAGATACATTCCATCGGGAACTTTCGAAACTAATTTGCTTTAATTTCGCGTAAGGTTCATCGTTCCATTATATTAAACTTCAATTTCGGGGCGAGGGGGTGTTGATCGCGTGACAGACGACCGATATAATTGTTCGCAGAAATCCAGGCAAACAGTTTCGAAGTTCTTAATTTATTTTGAAAATTTTTAGTAAGTACAGCGAAAGTAATATAACATCACGTATTTAACAACCGTCCGTTTTCATTTTAACGAAAGTTTATGAAACATTTTGAAGTATCGAATGAAATTTAATTTGTAGATTGCAATTTTAGTCGAAGCAATTATGGGGTACAAGAAGAAAGTTCTGATACCTTTGTATCGTTGGGTCTTCGTGATTCGTTGCCGTTCTGTCTACTCGGAAATTTAACCCGTTGACACACAAGTAAAACGGAATTTGATGCGTCCGAAAAATACTGTTTAATTCGACTGAACTGAACAGTTATGTGCAAGTTTAGAAACAGAATATTTTATTTTGAAATTTGCATTGCTATATAACATTTAATCATTTTGATATATTAAGTAACATTATGAAATAATAAATTAGTAGTTCTGTAAAGTATGGTACATCTCAAAACGTCAGGACGTCTCCTAGAGGTCATTGTATGTCAAAGGGTTAATTAAGTAATCAAAAAGAAATTAATTTAATAAATTAAGTAATATATATATGAAACGTTGGAAAATCTATCTCATTTTTCATTCTTTTTCATTCATTTTTCATTCGTCCTCCATTGTAACGAGAAATCTTTCAATTTTACGTCACGTTATTTCTACATTACCTTGAAAAACAATAAAGCAACGCGTTCATGTTCACGCATACAGTTTATTTTCCAGAATCCTGAATCTGCTTACATTTCTCCACGGATCGTTTCGTGGCAAGCATCGACAACTCATTCGTTGTTTAACCCTTTCGTCCCGGATTATAAATATTGATCCAACATTAATCAAAGTATGCCTATCATGTTAAATTGATTATAAATAACGCATTTTCACACGCACATAATGTTCAAATCGTGCTGGTACATATGTGTACCGTTCAGGACGAAAGGGTTAACTATATAGCACGGTATACACAGTCCTTGTTGCATGACTATTTATCGGTTCGCCTGAAACGTATGCATGTATAATTGTATTTATATTATGCACACGGAAAGTACGTTTATTTGGTCGTGCACGCGACACTCGGTGGAAAAAAACGAAGAATCTTTTTTTTTTTTTACGGTTACGAGCATCGCGAAAGGCGGTGCATTAAATGACGTATTTTGCTTGAAAAAGAAAGGAAAGAGAGAAGCACACATTAACATGTACTTTCAGCTGCCACTCATTTCGATAATGCCCTGATTTTATCGAAAAGTAAATTCGATTTCAGTAATAACGTCATAATGTGTTGTACGATCATCTGGCCTCGAAATTTGTGCTCATTTTCCTGTGTTCCTCTCTCGTGAAAAAATGTCCAGGCTGATAACATTTTTTATTCGATTACTCGCTTCATCGAATTACAATTTCCGTTCAGCTTTTCCTGTGAGATGGGACGAGTGACGAAGGTCTATTGTAATGTAAATCGCTTTTGCTGGAAATTTCTGTCAATATTTGACGATCTAGTTTCTGGATAACAAACGCAAGTGCAAACTCTTTCTCTTTTCGTTTGTTGGAAACAGAATCAATTTCTTTTCAAATAAATCACCGTCCTATGTAATGGCGGATTTTGCAAGCCGAGAGCTTGTTGTGGCAAACATTTTCAGGGCTCGAAATTTCAATTAATTCTGTTTGTCTTGACCAAAGAAAACATTACAGCCACGAAAAGTTCCAAGGTGTGGTTTTTTTGAACTCGGAAGCCTCCTTAACCTCCGCTAAATCTGCCAGAACTAATACTATGTCACTCTAAACGTTACAATATCCTTTCCTTTCTTCCAAAGTAACAAAATTAAATGCTTTCTTAACCCTTTGCGCTTGAGAAACGACTTGGGTTAGTCGCGCGAATGATAGTTTCGCAAATTTTCAGACTTTAATTAGTTTGTTTATTAGTCAGACTCGGGGGTTAAATAATGATGTACGTAAATTTTAGTATGTGTTTTAACTAAACTAAATGAAGTTTAATTAATAATATAAATATCGTAATGAAAATTATATTACTTTTGAAATGAATAAAACTTTGTAGGTCAAAAGATAACAAGATCAAGTTGGAGATGCAGGTCGTTATTCACGTTTAAAAGTAGGAGTGTCAAGGGTTGATATAAGCGAATTTTAGTAAATATTTTATATTTGAAAATCTTTGAAATTAATATTATTAGACGACTAACAGTCGCTTCTCGAATGCAAGGGGTTAAATAAAATTAGTTTACTATCCCAAAAGTTGTTGCAGTTACAGATTAAAAACGAGAAACGTTACAATGGAACAAACAGAAGAATAAACAAACGTGTGGTAAAGTGTCTCCGAACGAAGGAGTCGGTGAAACGAGAAATTGGTCGCGCGACGATCGCTTTCAGGCGACAGCCCGTACACACAATATATCGAACGACACGTCATTACTAATTGCCGGCAAACCTGCCGTTGTCGTATTTCGTTCGGTTCGCGGTGCGTGCACAATTCTATTAGCGGATATCGATTCTTGAAAGCGTTGACTTTTGCCCGTGCCGCCGCGTGAACAACGTTGCTCCGCTTTTGTTCCCCTACCCTCCTCTTCTGCGTGTACACGTGTATGTTTCGCTGTTTCCGGCCTGTTCTGTAATTTTAGTGCATCGACGGTGGAACGAGAGGAGATCCAGGATCGACGATCGGCTGACGTACTTTTGGAATTACCCTTTTGTCGCTTAAATGCATTTTTCGTTCACTTCCTCAGATTTTCTAGGTCCATTATCTATTCGATTTTTAACCCTCTTTCTGACGACCGTGAGTCATGCATGTCACGCAAATCATAGCTGACGAATTATGAATATTATTTAAGTATTTTCCACTTTAAACGGAAAATTTTTACTTTTCGTTTAAAGTAGAAGATCGATTAATAATATTAAAATGATTCAAATTTTTTCAAATTTTTACCCTAATTTTAAGGATTTAATAAATTTTATCGTTGAATTAAATTTACTAGCAAAACTAGGCATTTTCCCGTTTAGATATTGAATAATTAATTATTTACAGAATATTATCTTGAACTCAAATTTTGTATTTATCAATTTGTAGAAAAATTACTCCAATATTATTTTTTTGGGCAATAACAAATTTCGAATATTCGACCATTTTAATTCTAATAATTAACATATTAATTTTATCATCCTGAGTTTTTAACTTTAATAATTTGGAAACAATTATATCATGTTCATTAAGGGAGTAACATTGAATCTGGTTTGAACTGTGACAAGTTTAAATAGTTACAGTTCTCGGTACCCTTTCGAATTCAATTGGCGAACATTGGAGTAGAACCTAGTTTAAACAAACAAACAAGCAGAAGAGAAAAACTAGCTCACCGCGTGTAACGCAATTCTAAACCAAAGAATTCGCCACTTCATTTCCCGACTCCCAATCACCGTCCTCCGGTTCGCCATAAATATGTAACTCGATATTTGTAATCCGAAAGGCCAACGCGAAAAGAACCATAATTCCTGCTGTAACTGTGCCGAACTACCATAAATACGTAACCAGGGACGTAACACACGGTACCATAATCCGGAAAATCAACACCAAAGATACCACCACGATCGTTCCTCCAGCTCTAGGTCATTTCCTAACCGATCACACGCCCTCCCTCCGCCCCTCTAAATCAACCGATCGGTGATCAGAGGAGCTCGCCTCCCTTGGAAACCCGCCACCCTCGTTCCCCGCGTGACCGCTTCGCAGCCCGTGCGTTTCGTGTTCAATAGCATTTTCGCGATGGCGCAGAGCGCGTCAAGTTGTTTGCCACGGCACAACAATTTCCCGGCTCCATTATTGCGCGTATAATCGCGATCGTTCCACGTGTAATCGCAATTGTTGCACGTATGACCGATCGTCAATTGGTTCGTTGCTAAGCGAAGCGTCAGGCCTTCGGGCGAACGCGAAGCAATTACGCAATGGCCGCGCGCGATTGTAAGACATAAGCTGATCAAATGGATGTGTACGCGCGTGCCCGCTGTTTAAGCGAATAATCACGATAGCGATTCGACCGATCGCGAGTTCCACGTTCCGCGGCCTGTGGGGATCGCACGATGTTCTTTGTGGAACTTCGGCGAATTCGATGCGTACCCGAGGGTTTGGCGGGTGGGAGGGATCACTTTGCGACAAATTTCGTGTGAAATCGTTTATGCCGATGTTTATTGTCTTTGGTGTATCGCCATATTTTAAATTTTGTAGACGTTGTTTTAATTTTAGTTCATTTTTGCAAGCTTTAGTTAGCTTTTAACTATCATTTATACACATAAAACGACATGTCCTGACTGATTGACTGATTCATCATTGCAGAGCTTAAACTACTGAAGCCAGAAACGTGGAATTTAGACGATGGGTTCCTTTTATGACGTAGGCATTCACTAAGGGAGGATTTTTTGATATTCCATCACTAAGGGGGTTAAATAGAAGTTGAAAGGTTGTTTGAAAATCCGTCGATTTTGAAGCGAACACTATGAAAACTGGTATTTAGCTTTTTGGTTGGAAATAAAGAAATACGTGTTTCAACGATTTTGGAAAATCAACTCCCAAGGAGATAAAATAAGGGATGAAAGTTTGTTTGAAAATCCGCCAATTTTGAAGCAAGCACTATAAAAAGAAAAAACGCGGGCAACACGCTAGTAATTTTATAATCCCTGTCTTTCGCTTCTACAATTGTTCGCGACAGAGTAACCACAAATCGCTAAGAATACCGAAACCCTTTTTCGAAAGATTCCTCGGAACAATCTATAATCGCCAAACTTTACTCTTTCTAACTCCCCGTTTTAATCCCCTGTACACCAGATCCTGGTCGGCCTACGGGACAAACCCCATCGCCTGAACACGTTCCCGCCCCCGAACAACTCTGGGAAGCCTATCCGGGACGCGAGCACGCGTTTATAACGATATTCCCGTCTGTTTACGATACGAGCCATCCGGGAGCGTCTCGATTTGCCGATCGATCAGCCCGGTTCGTTGATTCTAGCACAGGTGCGCCCACGACGCGTGTCACCTGGCCTGGAGACGCTCGGCTACTTCCGCCGCGAGCATCGACTGGCGTCGTTCTATATTTTCACCGTGACGAGAGGGTAGAACTGGGCGGACGGTGGGAGGAATAGGAGGGAAGAGTGAAGAAGAGGAAGGAGGGACGCGTTCCTCTCGGTCCCCGAATGCGATCTCATCAACGATTAAGAACCGCATCGAGGGTGTAGCGTAGCATCTCCGACGAGAGTTGGTCGAAGGGAGAAAAGGATGCCCCCTTTCAGACCTCCTTTACTTTTACTGGCTCACAGTAGCTACTGGCGTTCGTACTGGCTTTCCTTTTTTCCGCCCCTTCTTACCAGAGTTTTCTTCTCTTTCAACGCGGGACACGTTTTTATTTCGCTGTCGCTTCGAGTGCTCCTCCTTGGTCGGAGCTGGTACGACCGCGATTAATTTCAACGTCGATGAGAATTTAGATGCTTCGATTTTAGGTACGGTGGTGGCTCGCGCAGAGCGTCGTTAATGTGCTTAAGACTTAGCCAACCGAATGGGAAGATCTCCCATTTTTTCCTCAATTTTTAACCCTTTGCATTCGAGAGATGACAGTCAGTCGTCTAATAACATTAACTTCAAAAATGTTCAAATTCGAAATGTTTACTAAGATTCGCCTATATTATACGTCATTTAGTTTAGTTAAGAGATATACTAAAATTTATATATATGACTGTTTAACCTCTGAGTCTAACTAATAAACAAACTAACTAAAGTCTGAAAATTTACGAAACTATTATTTAGTGACTAACAGTCACCTCTCGGGTTCAAAGGGTTAAAGCCATTGATTCTATTTACTTTCGTTATTAGTTAGTATTGAGCTAGTGTTGAATTTATTAAAAATTGTACGTTTGCGTGCACGTTACACAAATGGTCAATCTTATGGTTGAAGGTGATCTGTTAGGTAGACACTGTCAGGTTTTCATACTGAACAGATTTCTCAATGGAATTTAATAACTAACTAATATGCGTGTTTCCACGCTTACAGTATGCCCATGTCCAAACGTTTCGCTTAAATAACGTATCTTTCATCATTATTTTCTCATCTCTGTATGAACTATTTAGGTATTGCTATTTCTTTTTATTTGCTACACTTAGCGTTTTGAATTTGACCTCGATGTACACGTTATGCATTAATATTATACTATATTAGTAACGCTTGTTATGACCTATATTTTTTTATTTATCGTTAAACAGCCTCGTCTAATATTTTATACGCGAAAACATAAACTCGCACGCTATTATCCTGCAAAAGCAGACGCTGCAGTATCCTCTTCTGTCGGAAAATTCGTGGCACTTAAACCATTGATCGATCGTTCGCTTACATTCTACTGTTCGAACAAATATATAGTCTCTCGGCACTTATCAACTTTCATTAAACGCTATTTTCTAAACGAACTCCGCTTCGCTCTTCAAGCAAGTTACCCTAAAAACCAACTTTGTGGCACTTCGAACGGATGTCGTCGTAGACAATCAGACATCGTATCCTCGCGTTCTAATCTTATAACCTTTAAACTTAATAATTTAATCATGTGCATATTAACCCTCAATTTAAAAATTAATTAGTATTTCCGAAGGAAATTCGTAAAATTAGTATTCGATACTCTTTGATAGTTCCATCGTCCATGTAACTCGAAATATACCCCGACATACTCTTTCCCCATCTTTATATTTTATAAAATAAATATTACGATATTTTAAGGGTTAATATTCACGATCTCTACTATAACCCTTTGCGACCGAGAGTTGACTGCTGGCAATCAAACGATAACAATTTTGCAAGCTTCCGGATGCAAATAGTCATGTTTAAAAATTTCAGCAGTCTTCAATCTGAATGAAACGAGGGTTAAGATAAGTAAATTCTGATTTCTCAAATTTCTATGTTTTGTTACTGGAATTTTTCAAAGACAGAGAATCGCCTTTCGAATGCAAAGGGTTAATGCTCTACGTGAACGTTCACCGGAACTCACTCGCACGGCGCTTTACCAAAAAAAAGGAAGCAATTTTCCCTCTTTTTCTTCCTTCCACACTTCAACATCGAACGACCAACGAATTGTGGGTCTTCGCCTGCCAAGAGAACAAAGTTATCCACGAGAAAACGCACGATTTATCGTTACCAGCGCAAGTGATCCCGCTTGAACGGCGAGCGGGGCCCTTCGAGCGGCCATCTTGTCGGTTCCGTTCGCCAAGGGAATCGATCGAGCGACCAAGTCGTCGGTCGGTCGCGCTGGTGGCTATAAACAAGAAACGCGCGAGTCTCTCCCGGCCGCGAGAATTCATTTCCGCCTGACGAATATATTCTCGAGGAGTTCCTTGGTAATGAGACGATGGGGTCTGGTCGGGCTCTCCGTGGGCCTGCCGTAAAGTCGGCTGTTGATGGCGTACAGCTTAGGGCTGAGCTCGCATCTCACGTTGAACCACCAGTCGCAAACGAACACCGCCTGGCTGAATTGGGTGCCGTTCGGGCAGAGGAAGGTCGCCTGGCGGCCGTCTATGTCGCAGTAGTGCCACGCCTGGCATCTCGTCTCCACGTCGGCGAAGAAACCAGGATACGGCTGGTCGTCGCAGTAGAAATTCGTGTACGGCACCTTGCCCAGCACTGGATAATCGGTACCCGCTCGACCTGTGTGTTAAAAAAGCAACGGGACCTCGGTTAGCTGTGTTAGAAAATGGTAATCCTTGCGGGAGTAGCTAGCAGTTAACATTGGAAGTATTCACGACGATTACAGTGTACTTATTTGCATGGAACTTGTGAGGTTGCTACGAATAATCATCGATTGGTCATTTTGACTGCTCTGGTAGTTCTAATGTTAACACCTTAAATGGAAATGACAGCCCTTGCCTATCAGGATTTTTTGTACTAAATTCAACCTTGACGGGCGTTGTTCGGTGTATATTTTAATGTTATAAAGCAATATGAATTTCTTTAAACTTATAATATTTTTTTAAACAAAAATATTTAAGTGTTATTTTATGATAATTCTACGGATAAAATTGCGCTAAGTTTAATTGTCTGCACGCGTACTATTCCTTGCGATTTAGCTAAGGTTTAGTTTCTGAATCGATTATTTTTGAATTCAGTTGAAAATAAGTAGGGATTAAATATCGCTAGCAATATCTTATTGTGTTCAAGAGTAAACACAGCTTTGATCACATCGGCTGCCTCTTTTCCTCCGGTTTTCATTCAGAAATTTCCTAAATATCATTAACAACTTTGATCTTTAAACCTACTAAAATTTCATCGAATTCTATCCAAAAACGCACAGCTTTAGTTCTCAACAGTCCTAACTCCTTCGAAACCCTTCGCAGAACACGTTTCGAGCCTCAAAAATCTCCAACCAAGAGAAGAACCCATTGAACCCCATCGTACAAGAATTCCCCCTAAAATTCCGTTCCCGACAATATCCGCAGCTCCCTTTCAGGGGCCGCGGTAATCCGTGCGAGGCAGCAGATGATGTCGCGTTTCAGCCGGAAATCTCATTAACCGACATAACAGGATACAGGACGATTTCGGGCGCCGATAGCTGGCGAAGACAAGGAGAATGGAGGTGCAGCCGGGAGGATCGTCCCTTCCCCGGGACCGATCCGCTTCTCGTCCCGTGATTTCCGCGAGCGGATCGGGCAAAGCTCTCTGCGAGAGAGGGCTAGACGCTTGGTTGGTGTATCCTCGATTAATCGGTGGAAATGCCGCGAGGCCGAGATGCACCGCGTGCGTGCTCAGGCCTGGCTGACACCTGTATTAGATGCCTGCACAAAGCAGCCAACGCCGCCAGGTATCGACGTGTGTGCACGTCGACGGCTGCCAGAACCCGCCCTCCCGATACACCCCCGTCGCGCGCGTACCCTGCTTAACGATGCGTGTGCCACGCGGTCTGTTTCCCGACCTGTTTACAGCGCGACGGGTAAAGGTCCGTTGCTTAATCCATGGAATCAACCCGGGGGCTCTGTTTGACCACCGTCGTCCCGGAGACGATACTGTTTACCGTTGTCCTCGCACGGTTCAACCCCTTTCGGGGCGGATTCTTCTTAACCCCTTCCCGTGCTTTAACACTTAGCCGACCGAATGGGGAGATCTCCCATTTTTTCCTTGACAAAACAGTGCCATTGATTCTATTTACTTTTATTATTAGTTGGTCCTGAGCTAGTGTTGGATTTCTTGAAAATTGTACTTTGGAGAATTTATGAACAGTACTGGTTTAAGACCAACTAATAACAAAAGCAAATATAGAACCGATTGCAGCGTTTTGTTGAGGAAAAAATGGAAGATCTCCCCTTTCGGTCGGCTAAGCGTTAATGAATCTGACTGGTGATGAACATTTTGGCCCAAACATAAACATGACGAGCCAGCCTCGTGAATAGAAGGTCACAGGCATTTATGTTTCGGCTCGTATTGTGATTATTCTCGAGCATCAGTCTGGTTTCTTTACCACGGGTTGACGCTTACCACTTGGGCCCCAATTTCGTCGAGCTAAATGGTACGGGAAGAGGTTAACGCGCTGAAGACGGATTACACGAATTCACGTGTTTTGTTTTTCAACCGTTGGAGATGGGTGGTGACGTTAATTCACGTTGTTTGGAATTTCAAGCGACATCGTATAAAATACTGCAATTATAAGTAAATAAAATATTGCAACGAAGAATCGTTGTGATAAACAAACATGCATTTTTAATAATGTATTATACTTAATAAATGTTACACTGTGTTTTTGTAATTATCACTTTTTATTTATATAATTTCAACAAAATATGCGAGAATTCAGACTATATGCTTTTCATCGCATATCGTCTTCAATGTGTTAACACATTGCGGACCGCTAAGAAATTTGTAATGCATACATCTGGGACCTCGCGTTTTTGTGCAAACTTGCACGTTACTAAAATCGTCATAATGTTTTTGTCGCTAAAGCAATGTTTGTCGAACTTCCAGAAATCGCAGAACAGGACGCATGTTAAGTATTATTGAAAAAAAAAGAACGTAGCATACTTGTGGTATGCTGAATAACAATTACACTGTGTAATTTCCAAGAACGTATTAACCTAATTTGTGACCGATGCAAAAGAAAGCGTATTTTTTTATATATTAAGAATCACTTTTATGTAGCACGAGCGACTGTAGTCGTCTGCCATGAATTTTTCACTAGGTATTATGGGGGGCTGTGTTCACTTGAAGTTATCGGGATTACAAATTGGAATGTTACTAGAATAAATCAGTCCTTAAAAGCGTTTTACAGTGAACTTGCAACATTGTGCAAATGGAGACTCATTTCTTGACTCGTTGACATACAACAGGTCAACCGAACCAGTTCCTTTGCTACTTATGGTTGCTCGTTGAAATTGCAAAGCAGTTCTCTTGAAGGTAGAAGCACTTGTTCGATTGCCTTGCATTTGCGGTAAATGAAGTGTTTAGATTTGTAAAAGAATCTCTATCAATTATTTATTCTACAAAGCTATGTAACTTTTCAAACATTCTTTTTTTCACGAATATAAAAATTCGTAATGCGATCGTTCTGTTGATGTTAGAATGTTACCTCAAATTGTAATAAGGTAATCGTCAACATTTTACAATACCACTTAATCAAGCACCGTTACACTTATCATTTACAATAAGATTAACCAATTTCAAACGCGCATACTCAACGCAAAACATAGAGCTCAGTTTAAAAATACAAAAACGTGTGTCAGCCAATGATATACATCTTCTTGATTAACAATTTACCGACCGAATGGGGAGATTTCTCATTTTGTCCTCAACAGAGCGCTGCAATTGATTCTGTTTGCTTTTGTTATTAGTTAGTCTTGAACTAGTACTGTTCATAAATATTCCAAAATACAATTTTTAATAAATTCACCATCAGCTTAGGACCAACTAATAGCAAAAGTAAATAGAATCAGTGGCACTGCTTTGTCAAGGAAAAAATGGGAGATTTCCTCATTCTTCCCTCTGCCATAGATTCTATTTACTTTTGTTATTAGTTAGACTTGATTACTAGTGTTTTTCACAGTTCATCAAATGCATTTTCTGCCCTTCCAAAGTACGATTTTTAATAAATCCAATATCAGCTTAGAACCAACTAATAACAAAAGTGATTAGAATCAATGGCACTGTTTTGTCAAGGAAAAAATGTTAGATCTCCCCATTCGATCGGCTAAGTGTTAATCGAATAAATAAAGCCAAACTAAAAATGGCTGAACGCATTCGAACCAATGAGAACGTCACACACGCACGCGCACACGCACACACACATAGAAATGGAAACTGCAAATCGAATGACTGGAAGGTGTAAATCCGCCAGCTTCGAATTAACGATCTAGCTATCCGTCGGCTAAGTCGTCGGATAATTACATGTCTCTCAGCTTCCAAAGGGTTAATCAGGCCGGATGCTGCTCAGCGTTGACGGGGATTTACGACGGCCTGCCCCCGTAAATACAAACGTAAAGAGTGTGCTCATCGTCCGAACCGGGGGAAACTTTGTTCCCTCGTAAAAAGCTGTGCCGTGTTTCCGCGTGCCGGACGTCCGCTTCGGTTGCGCGCGAAATTTCATTTCGAATCGTCCGACCGTGCAACGAAATTAGAGCCCGCTACTCCCGTTGCATTTTTATAGGGAACAGCTCTTCCTCCTTGAGCTTGCCGTTCAAGTCCCTCCGGCTGTGATTTCTTTAACCTTCGTGGGAAAATCGAGCCGCCCGAGGGGAAAACGATGACCGGCACAGAATTGTCTGTTCGTTAAACGAGTCGAAAAGAGGTGTAGCAGCAGCGTCGTCAGCTTTCAGAATTAAGTTTGGTGCAACGGTGCACGTGGAACGTTGTTCGAAACAAATTGGAGAAATATGGCTAGAATATTTTCTGAGAACCGTGTTACGTGCAAAAATTTAACACTAGAACTATAGACGATTAAAGCGTACTTATTTGCATGCAACAGATCAATTTGAAAGTTACATGACAAAATATCGAATAGACGAAAAACAAATCTTTATTTATACATTCTGCAGAAAATCATAGTAAATTTTGGAAGCTTGGTAAAGTGAATTTATAAGATTGCTAGGAATAATCATTAATCCGTAATTTTGACTGCTCTGGTAGTTCTGGTGTTAACAAAACTCGATGTAGGTCATTTTTGAAGTGTTTCTTTCGATTATTCTTTCTTTTTGTTTTCTTATGTATTTGTTAATGAATATACCGTGAAGCTACGCTAGTACCATTTTAATTTAATTTATTAATTCATTATATTCCAGCTTCTTGGGGCTTTCGTTGTAAGGTAAATTCAAAGAGTTTGTAAGAGGGAATAAAATGTGTTGTTCGACGAAGTCTTTAGAGAAAGAGACTTGGAGAAAGTAAGCGAAAATTCTGGTTTCTGAAGTCTGGGCACTTGTACTCGTTAGGTTTATGAATTTACTATTATTATCACGAGGCGTACTGTGAACTTCAACGCATTAACGTTAGGCGATATCACGCTAGTTTAAAAGCAGCGCATAAAATTATTATTACAGTGTGCTTCAAGAATCTTGGTAATCGTTTCAAAAATTGTAAATTTCTTCAACTCAAACTGTAATCGCTTTTTAAGAACAATAAATTTTCTGTAAATTATCTTACAGCAGTCACAACGGAATACACGTTTATTTAATATTAATGAAGATCGTCGTTAGCATAATAGAAAAAGAAGCTTGGTTTGGACAGCTCAGTGGATCAAGATAACCACCTACAAAACGAATAGTCCCTGGATCAAACTTTAATCTAGAAAACCGTGCGACTGATCCTTTCCTTCCCTACGATTTGTATTCTCAAGGGAAACTGATTTGCATTCATAGAGTTCTGACTCTGCCAACGCTGCCCCAGCTTACGTTGTAACTTTCCCTCCCTTTTCCATAAAGAAAAAACCTAATTTCTATCGATACCGGTTATTTACATCGCTGAAACAGTCCTGCTATTTTTATTAAAAAATATATTACTTTCCCCATAGAAGAATCGAGAAACGTTATGTAAAATATTTTATGTTCGCATAAATCCTCGAACTCGATATCTCTTAAAGGTCTACCCTTAAATTCATTTTTAAGATAAAACAATATTTCTTTCGCATCGACATTTTGATATGCTGTACTGTACCTCAAAATTTAAATTAATTCTCAAAAATCATATCCAATGTGTGTTCAACGAGAATCATGTTGTACAATATTTTATGTTCGCATAAATCGTCGAACCGTAAAAGGTCTACCCTTAAATTCGTTTCCAAGATGAAACAACGTTTCTTTCGCTTCGAGATTTCGACACACGGTACCATACCTCAAGATTCAAATTAATCTTCAAAAATTATACCCAATCAACCATGAGTTCAACGAGAACAGTGTGTCCTCGGCAACGTTCGCTGATATTCGCGACGATGATAATTAAAATCCGAAGAATGCGCGGCGAATTTGTAAAGACGTCGTTCCTCGAGCAACCAGAGCACAGGAAACACCGCGTCGGTTCAGCAGGGCTGGCGTGGAAGGCGGAGGAGGAGGAGGAAGCATCGGCAAATATCTCAGGAACACAACGAGTGACCCGCATAAAGAAGGAAATTGCTCTAAGAGCCTTCAGTCTCGAATTGCTGAGCCGGAATAAATAAGCAAAACTCGTGGTGCACGCGAATCAAAGCGCGCGCGTTTTCCCGGCGCGGAAACCACCCTCCCGCACCCTTTGCCGCCCCATCTCGTTCCCTCCAAGTCGAACAAATTCCTCCTAACGAGAGAGCCTCGTCGATAATAGACACCTTTTGCCTCTTTGCTCGTGTCGCGATCGTCCTGGACAATTGTGAACTCGCATGGAAATGTACGCGAGTCCTACTCCGCCTCCCCATCCCATCCATCTTCTTCCTTTTTCCTTCCTCCCCTTTTTTTCCTCAGTTTTTTCCCTCCTCGCTGTTGTGCATTCGTGTGTGCGTGCTCGCGTTTACGCGTTTGCTTTTCTCGCTCGGTTCTTTTATTGCCTCTTTTCCCTTCCCCTTTGGTGGACCTGGCAGAGGGGGGAGGGAGCATGCACGCGAAGAAAAAGCTGCTTGCTTGCCTCGATTCTTCCGGAATAGTGTAATGCGGCTGCCAATAATGTTTCTCGTTACCGGAGGAATCCATTAACGAATAATGCCAAGGGATTTCATCGATTCGAGGCGCGCATAATGGGACATCAATCGCTCCCGAGACCAGATGTTGCGACAACGCGAGACTTTGAGACTCTCCTTCCGTCCCGACGACGATACCTCTGAACAGGGATACCGAGGTGTGTTTCTTCGCTCTATCCGCGACTCGAGAACAATTTAATGGCCGCGTGTGCTCGATATCGTGCCTTCGTCATACATACATCTAACCCTGTGTATACGTGGGGACAGTTCGTTTGATTGTAAAATTGCACCCCGATGAGATCGAACGGGGTTTCGTTGAAAAGATTTTCGCTACTTTACAATAAATCGTATACATTCTATTATTTTAGACATCGATGGTCAATAGCATTTTCTTTTTTCTCCGCGCTTCTTCCTACAAAATCCTCCTTCACCTTCCGAGCTAAAGATTCTGTCAAAAGCAAAAAGGAAAAAGAAGAAAGCTTCAACTTTTTCGATAAAAGTGAACCAACCAATACACGTAAACGGAATTATACCTCGAGTGGTATAATCAAACAGCGGGAAACGGAATCCCGATGACGAACTCTCCGATTGCAAAGCTTCTTAGCGAATTATAACCAACCGTGCGAGCTCTTCTTCCCCCTCGTGCTGTCCGTCTAAACAACTTTGCATCGCTGCCTGGCCCTACCCTCTCTCTCTCTCTCTCTTTCTCCCTCTCCGTGTTTCTACCCCCATAATTATTCGAATCTCATTCGACAAGCAGCATAGTTTCGGGTGGCGCATCTCGCCGATCTCTTGCCCAGCCAGCCAGGAATACGCTTGTTGTGTTGCCGCGAATAGAGCCGGCAGACGTCGCCAAGCAGAAAGAGAAAGAGAGAAAGTGGGAGGCGAGAGGAGAAAGAGACACGACCAACGGGGATGGCCTATAGAGACTGGGAACGTGCATTTTCCAGCGCGGTCGCAAACTAGTCGGAATCGCAGTGACATCCATACGAAATTCGCACCTTCCACCGCTTGTCCGACCTGTTTTGTCACCGGAAGAGATTCCGTGTACCCGCACGGAATAAACGTCCACCCCTGTCTGTCCGTCTCTCTCTCTCTTTCTCTCTTTCTCCCATCGGATCCTCCCTTTTCAATCGCCTCCGCTTCCGTCTTCGCTCGTCCCTCTTCCGCCTCGCGCCGAATCCCGCGCTGTTGGCCTCCGTCGCCTCCTTTCTGTGTTGCTTCGGCTGTCTCCGGTGTTGCGGTGCTCCCCGAACCGAGCACGCTCTGTCGTCCAGGTAATTATAACTTCGCTGGTTCCCGCGAAACGTATTCTAGTCCTCCGGCTTTTCATCCCTTGCCGAGCCGCGACACGGCGACGATCGTTCTAATTATTTCGTTCCTTCGACGTGGCCCACGGGCGAGCGTTCTCTCGCGTTGAAAACGTGGCCAGAGTTTACCGATACCTGGGTGCTGATTCTTGTTTTTTGTTTTTCTTTTCCTTTGAGAGGGAGGGGGGTCGGTTATGCGAGTAGTAGGAAGGAAATAAGGTTCGTGAATTTGTCGATGTGTAAAATAATAAATGTTCGCATCTATATGAAGATTTTCAAGGATTCAGTTCTTGGAGCCTTCTTTTAACCCTTTGACTACGGCAGACTTTGAGACGCACCGGTATGAGATCATACGGTAGAAATTCAGTTACGATGAGAATTTTAGGGGAAATTTTGGGTAGGGATACATTGTTGTGAAAACATATTTCAGTAATTAAAAGTACTGAATTTCAGTACATTAAGACAATATTATTTATTTATTTGTATTCTCGACCGAATTGCTATTGTAAGTATCAGGGCTCCTATGGGAGTCTTCCGTGTCAGAAAGCCAAACTGCGTCGAGAGTACCTTTAGGCGCCCTCAATCTCAGGCGACCGATAAGCAATGGGATAAGCACCCACAGTAGTCTAGGGGATAATTCTTTGTAATCGATCGTTTTCAAAACTATAATGGTAACGTCTAACTTCTTAACCGTAGGAATTGTGAACATCATAGGACGTTCCTAACAAATTAAATGCAAAAAATCGTAGATACTCTTGGCATCCATGCATATCTCTAGAATCGTAAATCAAAAGTTACATCCCAGTTCGCGATTCGTTCCATCCGGTTCCGCGTTTCTGCGCTTTTAGAGTTATTCCTGTTTCAGGACAGGGAATCGGAGTGATGGTCGCGGAAAATCGCCCGGAAAATCGAAGCACCGTCGATAAAAGGCCCGGCAAGTGTAACCGGCTATTTCGTTTATTTTCGGCTTTACTCCGTCGTCAGAACGAGAAATAAAAAATCGGCGAACCCACGGACAGGAGAGGAGAGGAGAAACGCGCGCTACTCCTTCAAAAATTGCTACGGCTCGCGTACAAAGGACGCGCCATTTGCCGATGGTCCGCCATCTTGAGCGAAGTTCCGCCATTTGAATAGCAAATTCCGCGTGCTCTTTCCTATAACGTAGGCGAATTTACTTTGTAACGTAAAGCGACATGATATCGTGGACGGTCACTTAAAATGCATCAAAATATTTTGTTCCAAGGCTTCCTCTTCGGTAAACAGGTTACATTTTGTACCACCTTTGTAAGTGCTACGGCGATGTTTTATGAGTTTGCGGTTTATGGAAATGTTCCTGCAATCTATCGGATCCCGTCAAAGGATTTCGATCGCTAGATTAAAAATTTCATGGATCCGCTTAGTTCGAATGTTGGATCAGAGATAGAATTATCAAATATTCGACTGTGTATCGTGGATCAGGAATGTCTGCGGCAATATTATCTATTTAATCATCCGATGATCGACAGGATCAGTAACAATGTCTGTTCAATTATCCTCTGATCAACAGGAGTAGTAATGGTCACTTTGTTGATTTAGATTGTCGATTTCCTATCAGATATCAAGGGTTTCCCTCTAACTTCGCTCATTTCGCAGAATAATTATCGTTCGAAAAAATTCTGACTACAATTAGAACAGTTAAGAAAGCAAATTTTAACGAAACCACCTTTCTGCTTGACGAGTTGAAGTTTCGCCAAATTCCTTAATTTTCGTGTCATTTCCTCCTCTCGGATAATCAGTACAAGTTAAAAATTTCGAATTCGCCACGATTCAGTGACCAACCATCGCGAATCGATTCCAGTCTTATCCTCCACCGTTTCATTCGCGAGTCCTTTCTCGTCTGGAATCCAGCCAGGGCGTCTCACCGAGGCCATAGAGCGGGCGAGGAAGAAGAAGAAGAAGAATAAGAAGAAAAGGAAGACGAGAAAGACGCGACCAAGGGAAAAGGGACTTCTCTCTGGGAAAAAGGAGAAAAGGTTGAGAAATAGCTCGGTGGTAGAACGAAGACGAGAAATCTTACCGATCCACGATCGTTTCCCTGTTGCGAGGAGTAGAAGGGGGCAGGGGTAGAGAGAGCTATCCTACTGTTTGGCAAATGAAGGACGAACGCCCGGGAAATGCATCAGCCGGGATACTGTCTGTTCTTCCCCTCTTTCTCTCTTTTATGTCCCCCCGTGGCAGCCATCGTCATAAAGTCAGTCAGCCGAACGGGACGAGGTTTGTCGCTCCCCTCGACCTTCCCCCCTTCCTCCTCCGCCTCCTCCTCCACCTCTTTCCTCCCACCCTCTTCTATCTCGTATCATTTCGCCTCTTTTTCCCACCCTTGTCTCTTCCCCGTTCCTGCTACACTACCCTCTCCCACGGACGCGTTCCACGTCCTCTCTTCAACCCCCTGTTCGCGCGTGCTCGCTCGTCGTACGTCGTGAAACGCACGAGACCTACCTACGCTCGGAGGTTCGACCGGGAAACGGAAGGAGGATCGCGATCAGCCGAAGCAGAGGAAGTTTGATCGAAGCGAGACGGAAAACAGCGGCGGCTCGGTGTCTCCGTCGCTCTGCCGTGGCTCTGTGTTCTGCCGCCGATCCTGCAGCCCCCGGAATGCTCCTGCAGGATCTACCGCCTTTGGTGGTGCAGAGGTCGCGTCCCGGGCTCGGCTATTTCATTATCCTATCCGAGAGTGCGACGTGGAGAGAGAGAGGGTAACCGGGGGCGGGTGAACGTGGGGGTAGGTCGGTTCTGTGGCACCCTCGCGCTCCCCGACCCTTCGGGGGATTGAGAGGGACGTTAAGTCAATGAGATAAATTCACGCTGTGTGCCATGTTGATTCTATTTGGATCCACCTTTGTTTTTTTTTCCTTCCTTCTGTTCGTTTTTCGTACGCTGGTTTCGAGTTCTCTTCTTCCGAGTGCGTTAACGCGGATGTGTCGTTTTAACGGGGCGAGCTTGAGGTTTTGAGGGTGGAAGTTCGCAAAGGGTGATCGGTGTAACGTAAAGGAGAGTTTTGAAAGAGGCGATTGGAAGATTTGTATATTTTAAAAATGTGATTGGGAAAGTTGGATTATAAATGGAAAGCGAGTTTGTGTACTAGGTTTACGAAGCGATTAATGTTTACAGCGTGAATAGAAACGGAAATAAATCGTGTTTCGGTTTAAACGGATCGAGTTATTAGGAAAAGCAATTCGATTAACGGAGTTAGAAAAGTGCTGAACCGGTCTGAATTATTTTCTACCGGATAGCATAGACGAGCAACTAATTTCTGCAGTAATCCTCCGCGCGAAGGTTCTAAAATTTATAGTAACGTACAACGTTATGATAACGTTAACAGATCCGTAAGCCAGGATCACAGGAAGGTATTCTAAACTAATTGTTACGCTTAAGCGACTTAGCAGCTTAAGCAAACAGCACACGAAATAGGACTGGAGTCAGTACAATCATTTAGAGACTAAACCAAACGAATCAAACCATACGCTATACTATACTTGTCGGATTAATAATTATCCTAAGTACACAGCCACGGTTAAAGGCATTGAAATATAAGAAGTCACATTTTCCGTCTTCAAACAACGTGTCGCTTTATATAACGTCTCGAACATAAGTTTCTAACATCCTTTCATTCGTGATACGATTCGTAATTACCTTTCGTGCTTCACTAATTTTATCGCTTAACTTGTATTTTATAGATCATTCACAGTGCAATACTTTCAGACTGCTTAACTGTAGAGACTCGTAAATCAGTTGCTCTCATATTTCTGACCATTGTGTACATATTTCACTGTCTCATTTAAAAATTACACCGTGTTTTATAGGAACTCGTTTTAATGCTTACATTTATCAACGTTTTCGCGAAAAATTATTATTTTGCCCGGATAAACTCGAGGTACTTCCAAAAATAATAATTCGTAGACTCAGAAACATCTGTTGTTCGTACTTTCCATTTTTTTAAAAATGAAGCTTGAAGCTGAGGAACTTCAACAAAAAGAAAAAAGAATGAAACAGGTATTACGACTCGAAAGCTTCACAGAAGCTAAAGAACGCTATTTCATTACGAAGTTCTACTATACAAAAGAAGCAGAATTCTAAAACTTTTATAATGTTCATGGAAAATGAGTAATAGCTTCTTTACATCACAAAGTTTTCTAATAGAGAGCTATAACCTGGAAGTTCCTGGAAGAGCTTTTTCCGAGAGACGGTTCTCAAAATTACAAGACTTCCTTCAAAATATTCGAGCACTCTCGTGTTACCACCTTGATATAATGAAATTTTTAAGAAATCACATTCGTGATCTTTCGATCATTTTACTGCGTGGAATCGTTCCGATGTCGATCTTCTCAAAGTCCTTGATATCGTATTTCCTTTGGAATATTTAATTAAAATTAAATTAAATATTAATTAAAATCGGACAGATAAAATGTATTTCCCAGAAACGAGACACATTTTCTCAGTTGACCCGTGTCGCAAATTACAGCAACACGCTTGCAGTATGCGCTCGTAAAATAAAAACGGAATTAGACCGATCGTTAGAAATCAGTTTTCCTCGGCGTAGAAATTACGGAAAACGGCGTGTCCAGCGATAACATTCGCGGCGTGACAACGGGCGTTACGTGTTCCGGTGGACCGTGTGTCGATTTGCGGTGGAACTGGCAACACGCTGGAACACACACCCCCGTTGTCCCGGGACCGGTGATCGATAATTGACGTAACGCGAGGATTCGCGGCACGGTCAAGTTAACCATCGAAACACTTAAGTCCGTCTTGGCAAGCGATGCTAAACCCTTTGCGCTCGAGACTGTTGGTCACCAAATGATAGTTTGGTAAATTTTCAAACTTTGTTTAGTTTATTTATTAATCAAAGGTTAAATAGTCATACAATAGCGGAGGAAAATTTAAGACCACAGGATCAAAGAAAATTAATTAATTAATTAATAAGAAATAAGAGAATAAATAAAATCTTTATTCTATGTTAATCACTTAATTGTGTTCTACCATAATGGCGATAAAAATGAATAGGTAAGTAATATTTACAGTAAACATAATTCACTACTGTATATGAATATTTTAGTATATCGCTTAACTAAACTAAATAACGTTTAATATAGGCGAATCTTAGTGAATATTTCGAATTTGAAAATTTTTGAAGTTAGTGTCTTGAGTGCAAAGGGTTAATATCAGATCTGGGATAGTAATAATTGGGATCCACTGAGTAGTAATTAGCACGATACAACAATATTATTCTAATGTTTACATGTCATATTTTATACTTTGATTTTCTGTACTTTTCACGCCGATTCTTTGATTAACTAGAAGAGAGTATTGCGATTTAATATTGAGTCTACACAAAAGTTTCCATTTTATTTTATAATACTTTAACTGCGTTTATTAATATTTTCCGTTGCAACAAGGTTCTTAATTCACAAGCCTTCAAAGAAATTGTTGCCTACGTCGACACGATGAATTTATCATTTTTGTGGCCCTTTTATAGATCAGACCGAAAATTGCGCACAACGAGGCCGCAATCTCTTACTTCGAAGAGATAAATAAAATTCCGGTTACAGGGGATTAAGCGAAGCAGCCCCATTCCGCATTTTTCATCCGCGTCTCATCCAGAAGCTCCCCTTACTCCCCGCGTCGTCTGCCTCACCCCCTGCGCCACGTTCGAACGACCATGCAAAATATACCTTTGGTGGCGAACGAGTTAGCCCCGTTCCCGATCCCCGCTATCTTCGCGGGCACACTTTAACAGCCTTAACGGCTGGTATCAGCTGCGCGCCAGAAGAAAGCCGGCGTCTCTTCCGCTGAATAACACTTAATTTACCGCGTAAATTTTATAATCGCCCGTTACACGCGTGTTCGCATAAATCTGTGTTCCATTGGCGACACGCTCCTACCTGCTTCGTCGTTCAGTTCACTGTAAAACAGTTTCTCTCTCTCTCGCGCGCGCGTGTACAAGGGGTTGAAGCGTGGCGAGGGTGTCGGGGACGACCCTTCGCAGCGGCAGACTGCGTTATAGAAATTTTTCCGCCGGGACGTGCCGACTGGAGTATATTTCACGATCGATCGATCATCGGGAGACAGAGTGAGAAAGAGGGGGAGAGAGAGAAGAGGAGGAAAGGTATTCGTGTATGTGTGCGCACAGGTGTGTGCACAAAGGGCGGTAAGAAAAGTCGAAGGGGTGCCCTGCGTTAGGCGAGGTCAGTGAAAAACCTTCAAAGAAACTGGAAAGTCAGACCGGCCGGTGTCGCTTGGATTCCAAGCGTCGAGTATTAATAACGCGATCGATAGCGTTTAGGTTCTTCTTAACGTTCATCGAGGAAATTACTTGTTAGTCGGTTCGCAAGGTCCGGAAGTGCCTCGCTCAGCATGGATAGAGATAACGAAAAGAACGTGACAGAAATACGGTTCATGTCGATATAGTTTCGAGAGAGCTTTGGTAAACGTGCTTTTTTGTTCGTATTTTCGTTTTTACTTCCCATTCTCGTAAAACTGTTCCAAGCTTCGAACTAAACGTTTGTAAGCCAATGAACAAACATGAATACAAAAAATTCGTTAACACGTTCCGTACCAGATCGTTTTTCGAAGATTTTCCGTTCAGACCCTGTAGGACGTATACGACCCATAACTTTTACGATTAAACAATGTTTTTTACCTACATACCACCTTACAATTTTTCAATAGTACAAAACCAAGATTGAAGTTTTTTAAAAATTCTTCATTTTATAATGAGAATACCCACCGAATAGTTCGAACGGAAAGTTCAGCGTGGAGCGTATACGCCCCACGTAGCACGGAACGTGTTAAGAACGACAGCTGACACGCATTATGTATACCGTAATCACTGAAAATTATCAAATTACTTGCGTTCCCCTCTGAAGCAAAGTAAAACGTTCAAAGACGTTACAAGCCGCTCTCGAAAAGATCGCGGGGTGAGGGGACAAGAAAATGAGGAAATCGGAAGACAAACTGAGCCAGGCTAATAAACGCCCTTAAACGCGATCTCGAGACGCTCGGAGGTCGGAAATAAAAATGGTTTCCGGTTGAAGAGGAGCAAGACAATACGCGGCTGCATACCTCGGCGAGCAATAACTGTCTATGTATTTATTTCCTGCCTTTCGTTCCGCGTCTCAGCAATCGCATAAAGCGGCCGCTTAAACCCGCGGGAGCTTGTCGAAAGATCCGGGGCTCGCTAGTATTTCCGTCCGCGGAAAGAAGGGACCGGAAGAAACGAATTTAAATACGACGTTCCTCGTGAACGACCAATTTCTACGGCTCTTCTGCTCACCCCCCACCCACCGTCGCCTCTCACTCGCAATTGCCGGCCATGTTTTCGTTTATAACCGTTCCTTTTTCATCCCGTTAGATAGATTTTCTGAGAAGAAATCGGCTTAGGAGCCGGATAGCTTGGCTTGGTTGATTTCTGGATAAATCTTAGGCAATTTTTACTTCTTTCAGCGTGTTTTGGAGGCTCTTGACTCTTAAAGTATCGCTTAAAGAGTATTATTTTAGTTTGAGAATTGGTGCTTGTTCAATTTCAAGCAGTAGAAAATCGAAGGCTTCTTGGTAATA
Organism: Tetrapedia diversipes; assembly: GCA_033822845.1. Classification (NCBI taxonomy): domain Eukaryota; kingdom Metazoa; phylum Arthropoda; class Insecta; order Hymenoptera; family Apidae; genus Tetrapedia; species Tetrapedia diversipes. The sequence goes on along the minus strand of JAOPTO010001613.1, from coordinate 965,804 downwards.
CATGCAAATGCTTATAGCAGAATAAAATAGGTTAAAATTAATTCTTTGCGCAACTATTATTTGTCATAATTTTTCTAACTATAATTATGCAAATTACGCAAACATCCAACATCTGTGAAACTCGTGTTGTTAGTATCGCGCAAAGAGTATATTTTCAAACGTGAGAATCGATAAGTCGCGTACAGTTCGAAAAAGGAAGAATAATTGGAAAATGGTAGTCGGAAGGAACAAGGGTTGGAAAGAAAATCGTTAGGCATGCGAATGATGAAGGAGCAAGAGAAGCAACAGCTTTCGTTGCAAAGGAGCAACGTTCCATCGGGATGATCTTGTTTACGTACCGGGTATCGATTTACCGAGATCGAGGTACTCGCGCACGGAGGGGCTGAGAAATCCAGGAGGCACGGCTGGAGCCTCGTTCGTTGGATTATTTCTCTCGTCCACGTCCTCGTAATAGTAGTCCTCGTTGTCGCGGCTGTCCTCGGTGTCCGGGTCCACGGCCTTCGCCCTCTTTGACACCTTTCCGCCCCCGGTTTCACGAACTCCATCTAAAAAATTAGAAACACCATTTGTTACGCTTTCAAACGATACGTATAATTTCAAAACTTATCCTCTGAAAACAGTACCGCTACTTTGTTCGTTCTTTGTTTGATTTTAAAATCAGGGACGATATCATGTTCCCTCGATTGACCGTTAGTTCAACGATATTTAAATGAAGCAGGTGCTAAATAGAATCTTCGAAAGTTTTCAATAAAGATTCAGTCAATTGTCGAGGAACATCAAGAATTGTTTCCTTGCTTCCGAGTAAACAGTATATTTTATACCTTTCTGGCAAACATAATTTCTTGTGATTTTCGTTAATGTCAATTTGCCAAATCTCCCAGTGAAACGTAACTACTGGTGTCTTTTGGCCTTGCCACTCTAATCTTCCATGAACAACACCCTCTCAGAAACTACCCAGCAATTAACCCTATCAACAACCCTCTCCTCCACCCAACGCAAAGAGGATCCAACAAAAGAAGCTGCTCCCCCAAACAGCGGATCAAAAATGCACGATTAAGCCGGAAGTGACTCAATTTCCCTAGTTCTCTTTCTCCCGTCACTCCTCTCTCTCACTCACTCTCTTTCCCTTTCTTAACCTCCCCCTCCCTTTTCCTTCACCCTTGTCCCCTTTTCCCCGTTTCGGCCGCAGGCCCTCCAAACTTGACCCAGTCCCCGTCCAACGAACAAAAACGAGGAACGTCGGGGAGGAAGAGGCGAACTTCGGTTCACGGGGGACAACCCTCGAAAAGTTTCCCTCGGACAAGGGTGAAAGAGAGGCCGGAAGAGGCTTGAGGATGGGCGGGGGAGAAGGGTGGCCAGGAAGGGGTGAAAGTTTTGCGGCCACCTCGCGTCGCCGCGATTACGCGAACCGCGCGGGCTAGCTGCTGCGTTATTCACAACAGATTCGTGCACACGCGAGCGATTTCGCGAGGCCGGGCCACACTTTATCGAGAGAACACCACCCCGGGTTCGTAAAGTCTGCAGCTAATTAATTTCAGCTTTGTGTATATACCATTGTCGTTAAACATTTCCTCTGTCGGACAGGCCGGTGATTGCGTTCGCCCCGTGCACGGAGCCTCGTGAAATATTCAAAATTCTGAAATCGTTAGGGTTATTGCGTGCACGCTGTGCTCGCGAGCCTGTAATCGCGCTCCGATCGATTCATTCAGGTGGCTACCGTGATAATTGACAGAATCGAGCGGCAAAAATTTGATGATCGAACAGCGACTTCCGGGGGCGAGTTTTTGGAGACGTTTTACGGGACCTTGTAGGTTCAGAGAATTTAAAGCTGTGAACTTAAGCGCTTCTTACAGTCGCTTATCGAATCTCCTTCGTATTTGGAATAGGAGAATTGACCGTGTATAATTTATTTTAGTTACTGTAAATATAGTGCAATCAGAAGCTATGAAAAAGTATCGAAGAACGACCGATATAACAAAGGAAGAAATATTAACAGTAAATGTTGCAACAGAAAAATATTAAAAAGTATAAGCAAAGGGAAACTTAAAAATAATTGACGAAATTAACATTTAAAACGAAGATACATATATTTACATAATGCTTCCAGGATCTGTTTCAGTATCGAAGTACGACAGATATAACAAGGGAAGAAATATTAACAGTAAATGTTGCAATAAAAAAATATTAACAAGTGTAAGCAAAGAGAAACTTAAGAAAAACTGACGAAGTTAACATTTAAAAAGAAAATACATATATTTGCATAATGCTTCCACGATCTGTTTCAGTATCGAAGTACGACAGATATAACAAGGGAAGAAATATTAACAGTAAATGTTGCAATAAAAAAATATTAACAAGTGTAAGCAAAGAGAAACTTAAGAAAAACTGACGAAGTTAACATTTAAAAAGAAAATACATATATTTGCATAATGCTTCCACGATCTGTTTCTTATCGTTACAGTTAATGGGAAAGAGGGAAGCGATGCAACAGTGAGAACCAGGCAAGTGTCTGTAAGTCTCGCACACACACCGTCGACGTTGTCCATGTACACGAATTAATCCGTTGCATTTAGACGCGCATAAAGTTCGGCCGGTCGATGAGCCGTTAATTAGCTTCCGCGTCACGGACGCTCCGGTATCAAATGGGATGAACGCGAGAACCGTATCCACCTTTCCTCGCGAAGTAACACGTACACGACACAATATGAGCAAACAATACACTACTCTCGAGCGCGTGTACGTTCGGCCAGCTGTCACTGGAATTTGAAATATTTTGGAAACTGTTGCTCGCCCCCTTCCCTGCGTTTCCCGGAGAATGACAATGTTAATTCTGCCCGCGTTCATACACGTTTCCTTGCGTTGCTCTTTGGAGTGCTGCAAATTGTACACGGTGACTCGCGTTTTTATCTCGTCAATTATCACGTTTATGCTGAGCACGTGTAATATTTTCATGCTTAGGCGTACAGCAGCGAACAAAAGTTTAAGACAAGAGGACAATATGAAAAATAGTTTTATAGACTGCAAATATTGTCTGTACATTCATTTTTATCGTTATCATGGCAGATTACAGCTATTTATTGATTAGCACAGAATGCAAATTTTGTTTATCATGCTATCTATACATATGAAAAGACATATCCTAGCTGATTGACTGATTCATCATCGCAAAGCCTAAACTATTCAAACTAGAAACGTGAAATTTGGCGATGGGTTCCTTTTATGACCTGGGCACCCACTAAGGAAAGATTTTTTAATATTCCACTTCTAAGGGGATTAAGTAGGGGTTGAAAGGTTGTTTGAAAATCCGTCGATTTTAAAGCAAACTCTATAAAAACTGTTATTTAGCTTTTTGGTGGGAAATAATGAAATACGTGTTTCAACATTTTTGGAAAATCAACCTTCAAAGGGGTAAAATAAGGGATGAAAGTTTGTTTGAAAATCCGCCAATTTTGAAGCAAGCACTATAAAGAGAAAAAACGCGGGCAACAGCTAGTAATTTAAACGTTTTCTTGTTTCTTTCTTAAAGTGTCATACAATTTTGGTTTTTCATTTTCTGATCTTTCTATATATCAATGATTACGTTCGTCAGCGAGTAAATATAATCTTTTGTATAGATCTTTTAAACGCTGATGATGATTTAAGGTTGAAACGTCGAAGCGTTTTCACAATTGAAGGCTGATTATATGCACTTCGTTAGACATTTATTGTGCACGCGTGCTTATCTTATGACATATTGCATAATGCATTGTGGTGGGTTTTTAGAAATCCGTAAAGTTTGACATATTGCACAATGCGTTTCACAGTTTTAAATTCCTTAGATCCTATACGTCAGATCTCATCGAATATCGTTGGTCCTCGCAATTGTTATGCAACGACGAAGCGAACTAACATTTTATAACATTCTCTACGCTTCGAAAAAAGGATCCAATAATTTTAGTCGGGTCAAAAGTCGGGCCTGAATTTAAATCACCGATACTTGGTCTCTGCCATTTTATGGATTCGATAATCAGGATGCTCAATCTTACGTAACTTACAGCCTAGGTATACGATAGGGAACAAAAGTTTAAAACCAAAGAGTTAACAAAAATAAATAAATTAATTAATTTATGTGAAATAGTACGATAAGAAAAATTCGTATTCTATCCTAATGAACAAATGATGTTCTACAATAATAGCAATAATAATGAATATACAGACAATATCTGCAAATTATAAGAGTATGTTTTACACTGTCCTCTCGTCTTAAACTTTTGTCCGCTACTGTACCTCCTTTGTCGAGACTTCGTACCCCTTGTGTCTCGATTATTCAGAATCCTTGGTAAAGCTGTTCGTCTCGCTCAAATTGTGCTCAACCAAAACCAAGTTTAATCCGTAAATAGCGAAGTAGTGATTTTATCGTGCACATGGTATGATGGTCCACAAAACCCGTGTTGAAGTCTTAAAACATTCATAAATAATTGAGAAATTAAGAAATCTGGCCATTGTAAGTTATACTTATGGCTTTGTTTAGAAATTAAATAATTTGAAGTTTTTCAAATAAGGAACTCGAAATAAATTCTAAGGAAGTTGCAGAAAACAACGTAGACGCAGAATATTTTCTGAATTCCAACGAGGAAGAAATTGCCCGTATTAAATTCGAAACATTTCGACTTCCAAAACCGTGAACAGTTTCACGGGTTCGATTCACATGAACAAACGTCGAGATTTTACAACCCTCGCCCTCGATTATATTTCCGTTTCCGCTAATGTTTGCTCTCGACGCCGATCAACGATTGATAGGCCAGCGAAAACATATCACCTCGCCTCATCGCGTGTTCCCAAAGTAAGCCGGGGAAACGATCGCGCGTTTCTTTGTTAATTAACGACCGTTTAATTACCCGGTCTGAAATTGGATGGCCATCGCCAACAATGGCAGAACAATGACTCGTAAATTTACCCAATTTTTCCGCCCGACCCCTCCACCCCCTTCGTGTATGTGTGTATGCGTATGTGTGCCCCGGTCAGAGCGTCGCGATAATTAGGCCAGCCTGGAAAATAATCAACGAATTTGTAAATCGTCGATTGTTAATTAACCATCAATCAACCGATCCCCGGTCGATCGATGAAAACGCGTTAAAAACATTTCGTAGCCTCGAGCGCGAGCGCGAACGTTCCGCAAAACTGGGGGGGAAGATATTTCATCCCCTCTGCCCACCCCCCCCCCCCGCCCCTTTCACCCGTCCCTCTGTTCCCCTCTGTTGTATTTTTGCAATTTTATTTTATTTTCGTATTTTTTTTGAATTTCGCGAACCGATGTCCCCCGGCAACTCGTCGATCGATCCCGCGGAATTCGTTTGTTATTACACGCAAACCGCGTTAATTTAGTTCCGGCCGGGCTAGCTTGATACTTTCGCCCGGGAAACGCAGCGAAACATTGATAATTATTTGGTATTCGCTTGGCTACCGAATAATTACACCTGTTTGTTCGTGGCATTTAATACAGCAAGTATTATTTGATTTCGCGTTCCCTACTTACTCGCGCGTGTTTTATGAAATTTGGTCGGCCGAGCGCGACGATATCGCCACGGCCTGACGGAGAACGGGCGAGGACCGATCGGCCGTCAGCATTGGTGCACGCGCAAAAGCGGCGCGTTTCGGGGAAAAAAGTTTGGGTGGAGGGTGGTTTTGGTAGAAAAAAAAAAACAAAATTTGTTGAGATTCCATAGATACAAGCTGTTCATCCGGGATTTTTTAAGAGGATACGTTGGATACTAATTGTTTGGGCACAACGATGGTCAAGGCAACCTATATCTTCCTATGGTTGGCTGGCTCCAATGACTAACGACGCTTTACCTTTGTACTTAATTTAATTTGGACTAAGTGGATCGTGTTGTGTTCAAATGCTTGCAGAGTGAGTTCTGAGGAGCAAGAAAAATCACAGCCAAGGGACAAAATGTGAAGGGTGGTGGATAGGTGTTGTCAGTATTGAGGATAAGAAATTCGAAACTCTTGCATGCGCATATATGTGTATGCGCGTGTCGTCGTAATTAAAAAAATAAGCAGTACTCAGGAAAATACCTCGTTAACCGAAAATGACCGAGGATCGGACTTCGTTGAGATCCTTGGTTCACAATATCCTAAGTCTTACACTACCTATGGACGAAATAGGGTAGTAATGGAGTCCAGAAAAAGGTGAAAGCTGTTTGTCGCGCGATAGAATCGTTTGCGAAGCAGCACAGAGTGCTCGTAAATTGAATAATGAAATAACTAATCCAGAAGATATAACTCTGTCTCTGTCCGTTCACGATTTACACGTTTTACAAGCTGTCCAGCTTCTCAAACTAATATACTGCCCACAAGATTTTGTTCTTTTCAACAAATGTTCTGTATCTCCCACTTTTACCGAACGAGAACCTCTCCCCACACGTCGTATATCAAATTATTTTTCCAATTTTCCAAGCTTCACATCGGACCGACCGACCACCCTCGTCCTCTCCCCTCCCATTGCCCCAAAAACTCTTCAGATCTCTGCGCTTCCACCCACATACATATATATATACGTATTCCTCTCTAATATCCTTCCGCTGGCATTGTAAAAAGTCGAAAGCCAAGATCGAGACAGCTCACGAGATTCGGTCCATCCCCTTGTTCGTTTCCTCGAGCAACGCGTTTCCACCCTCTCTCACACTCCGCTCAGATTAAAACTCTTATTGTATAACGGAGAAAGAGACGGAAGAGGGAGGGTGCAGCACGCATGTGCACACCGGGCTGCCGGGGGTTGGGTTGAAATTCGAAGCTGACTCCGCTAAAAGACGCCTTGCCGTGGAAAACGGAGACCCGAAGAGGTCGTGGAGCGCACGCGAAGAAATTCCTCGGGCGTACGAGCGAAAGTTCGTTTCGTCGGAAGAGGAATGAAATAGAGGGCCAGGGCGAGAGGAAGAGGGAAAGGAGGAGGAGATAGAGATGGTATATGTAGGGAGAGAGAAACCGTCGAAAATCGAGGGGAATAATGACGACCGGTGAAATGGAGAAGAAGGGACGAGCGAGACGATAAGCTGGCGGAAAGTTCGAAAAAGGAGGGCCAAATTTTGTGAAAAAAGCAGTCAGGAGTAAATGAAACATGAGATACTGCTTTCCCTACTTTAAACAGTTCCCTCTTTTTCCTATTTTAAGACGCTTAGTTGGAATATCAACTTTTTCGGGCTTCCTTACTCTTTTGCGGGCGAACCAATTGCCGAGGGTGAAAGTGACACTTGAAATTTTCTTTAAACAGTTTTTTGACTTCTTGTAATTATTTTTAATTTCAATTCCTGGAAATTTAGTAATTTACACGTTGCGAAGGAAATTTACTTTTAATCTTTGCGGAATCAAACGATTATTTTACGAAAATTGACCGAGTAAAAGAGCTTTCGCATCGTTTATCCAATTTTATAAAAGTAATCTCAATTTAGAGGTGCAACTGATACTCGACGCTACGGTTGCGCCACTTTTTGTCCCCGTCAAATGGTTTATTGTTTAATTAAGAAATTTCAATCGTTGCGCAGCAGGAGGGTTAAAAAGGGGGATTAAGCGGAGAAACGACGAGACCGAAGGAGAAAAGGGTGATAACGAGAGAATCTTTTCACCCAGGCTAGTCCCTTTAGCAGCAAAGACCGATCCTAGCTCCTTTGTGCTCCTCGCTTGGTCGACCTCTTACAGAGAGAGCCATTTAACGGCGCATCCCTTTGTCTTCGTCCCGCTTCACTAGCGATGGACTCGACAGATCACTTCGAATTAGGTGTTCTTCAACATTCTTGGTATTTCGAACACCGTTAATACGCTATTTTTCGCTCTACATCCACGTAACACTATCTCTCCATTGTGCATTGACACGCTTCATAGCTTCATCGTTTTTCTTTTACAAAACGAACGAAAGGGATAGTTTTCCGTATCATGATTTATTCACGGGAAGTAAAATTTGTAACGTGAAGTGAATAATATTGTAGCCCGTAAAAGTTCCTTAAGACTCGAGAGCGTTGTGTAAGGTGTTACGTTTTAAATTAGGTTTTTAGATTTAGTGATATTCTTTTAAAAATAATATTAGATATTTGCGATTCAACTACCCTAGCCAAGGGTAGAAGGGAAGCGCTGACCAGCCCCCCGTCCTATAATAATTTAAACCGTTGCGTTTGATTAAGGTCTAGTTACAATTTTTTGTATAAATACCCCGCAATTTCCGGAAAATACAGCATAAGCATAAGCATTACTCAGTAACCTACCAACTCTGTCGTTCAATCAATTTGGAACGACTTTCTGGAACAACTCGTAGTATCAACCTCTTCATTAAAAGCAAACATTCGCAGCGCAAGGCGAATCATTAAAAACGAGAAGATTTCAAGAGCTATACACTGATCTCGCATCCATATCGACCCCAAACATAAGGGTTGAATAAATGAAACGAAGATGCGTTCGACAAAAATGAAAAAGACTACCCTCGCGCGTATTAATCCAACCTTAGCCATAGCTAAAGATTCTCATACCGATTCAAAGTCCCGTTATATTCCTCCGCCGACCATAATCACTGCTGCCACCCCCTGGAACCCAGCTTACTTTCAACGTCCACCTCGGATCGACGGACCATCCCGCAACCTCCGCCCCCTCACGCAGCGTTAGAACGCGTCCGTACGCTCGTACGTGTTCGCGGATCGCGAGTTTTCTCATCAAAGGCAAACTAATTACGCGGCTACTACCCTCCGCCCCTCGTTCTCTCTCTCTCTCTCCCCCCCACCCTCCACGATCGCAGTTACGATTCTTCCTGTTCACGATGAAATTTCAGACCGAATCCCGTTCGCGCGCTACCACCGCGAACAGTAGTCGAGCAGTGAAAAGGGGTTGAACGGGCGAGGAGAAGGAGGGTAGGGGTTGCAGAGGGTAGTCGGTTTAGCGGAGGAGCTCGGTCGGAGGTGGAAGGATGTGCAACGGATGGAAATACAGCAGACGGAACGAACGGACGTTGCTTCGGGGCTAAACAGAGCAACGAGAGGATGAACAAGGGACGAGACGCAGGGGCGGAGGGGTGAAGGGTTCTCCGGTTGACGTGGGATGGAGGAGGGGGCGGCTCAGGGTGCCGAGAGCTTCGTTAAATAATTAATCGATCCGTACTGCTCGACTGTCGAGGATTCCTTCCTATTCTATCCGGGTTTGCACAAACGTTGCGTTTTCTCAGCTTTTCCGTGGCCGCGGCGGTTCAAAGGTGAGTCACGGGAAGGGGTGAGATGGACGATGGGGGATGAATCGGTGTGCGGAGTTGTACGGGACGTCGGTTTGTTCTTTCGACGAAGGGGAGCGGCGGTCCTGTGTTTGGAGCGCGAACGATGAGGAAGGGGTGGGTTTTTTGGAAAGGTTCGAGCGATACGTAGATGTCGAGGGGATGGTTCTGTGGTTGGTTACTTTGTTGAGTGTTTTGACTGGGACTTGGATTGCTGGATTAGAAATGACAGAGTGCTGTTTAACCTTTTGAATGCTAGACACTCTCGGTCGAAGTGTTCTATTAGCAATTGTGTTGCTCTAAATGGAAGGTGGGAAAAATTGAAAAATGCATATACATGTCCGTAATCCATGCGAGTAACTTTTGCCAGAGACATATATACGCATCCATAATCCATATGAATAAATTTCGTTGCATATGCGAATATTAATATATGAGTAACGGACGCATATACTCGCATATAGCAGTCACAAGGTTAAGTTGCTCTCCTTTTGGTTTCTGGACATCCGCTTGTTGAAACTCGGTGTGAATTCTTGAGATTTATCGTTGATAGTAAGAAGATCAATAAGTTCTTGTCGTTCAAGATGTAACGTTCGGTTTTTTATTACTGTTTGGTGTAATATTCGATATCGTGTAATGACACAAGATGGTGGTTCTTCGTTTAAATTGAATCTCGCATGTTTGCGGAGACTTCAGGGTTCAAAAGGCTCTGACCTATTTGTGGGAGCCGCAGAACTCTGACGGCATCCTCTTTTAGTTTCAAACGTATCAAGATAACCGAAAGGGTTTCTAAATTACCTAACTTCCTTGATTAGTTTTCTTCGTTCCCTTGGATCCTCGGTCGAAAGAACAGCCGAACTATGATTACGGTATCAAACGTTTAATCTAGTTCATCGGAAACTACTCTTAAACTAACCCTTAATTTTATGGTTTTATCTTGCAAGTCTTAATCTTCCAGAATTTTATTAAACCTCGAAATTTTTTAATCCTGATTTCCTCATTTTTCGCAGTACCATAAAATCGTTCTTCAACTTTGGTCTTTACAAAATCTTACTCTATAATTATATTATCAGCCAAACAAATATTCAAAATAAACTTCCTAGTTGTCCAAAGAAATATAATGAAAAATTTCAAAATTTTTCGTTTTTTTAACCAATAATTTTTTTAACAAAATTAGAGAAAATGTTCTATATCGTTGAATGGGATTAGCTCGCATTACATACCCTCTTCACAGTTATAAAATTATTTCGTCATTTTTGAATAACGAAATAAAATAGACTTTTTATCGTGCAAACAAGTAAATTAAATTTTCGCTATAATTTTCGCACGAAAGCTTTCTTCGTTCACACGAAATAAATAGAGAACCATAACGAAAACGCAATTGCCCCCGCCCATCCGTCTTTTCCCGTGGCCGATCGTTTTCGTTCAACGTTTCTGCGGAAGCTTCGCTTATCTTCTTGCGAGAAATTTCGTCGCGCTTTATTTATACGCGACCGGAACTACGTACGCTCGGGGAATGCCGGCGAGTTCTCGATTATGACGCGGCGTGGCTCGCGTGTGAATCGCCCGACGCGTAAAATTCGAGAATCCCGCACCGGGAGTCCGGTCGTTCGTTGTTATCGCTCATCCTACGATGTCCTCCTACCACTTCCCGGGGTATGGTCCGCGAGAATCGTGGCGATTTATAATAAAATTTGAATTACGACGCTGTATCCTTTCGAACGTGAATCCCGGGGATCAAGAACGCCTGATTTCAATACAGTTAATCGATCGTGGTAAAGTAAGATGGTTTAAACACTTTCTGCGATGAACTGGTATTAAAGTCGAAGCTAGAATTTTACTTTGATGCTAAAATTAATGAAGTGCTTGAAACAACAATTTTCAGATTGCAAAATGTGAAAAGGGAAAAGGATGTAGAGAAGAAGGGTATAAAATAAAGTATAATGTAAAAATGTGAATGCGATCAAATTTTTCGGAATCAGCATATTTCTAAGCCGCGGAAGCTAAAATTTAGTTGTATTCTACGCATAGCGATGCAAAACTAACAAAACCGTATTTTAAAAAGGGTTGTCATCATCGTTATTAGTCTATCAAATGTATATTAGAAATAGATCTACACGAAAAATTCAGTGTTAACCCTTTCACAGTGTGATAAACTAACAAACAGCGCGCGAGTAACAGGCTTAAACAGATAACTACTCCGTTGTTGTCAAGATTTTTAAAATATTTTTGCATAACACTGAAAAAGTGCATAATTTCGACTGTTTCCCACCATACATCTTTGATTAAGTATGTTATTAGGGTACGATTTAAACTACTATCCTGCTGTAATTTATGACTTACCCGAATCTGTATCGTATTAAACTGCGAAAGGGTTAACCACCGACAGTGATCCATCGCGAGAACCACTGTGAACCGGAAACGGTGGAAGAGGAAAGCTTATATCGAGCACCGATTCGCGAGTTCCGAGCGTAGGTCACGAAACACGGAATAACCTTCGATCAGCTTTGTATCCCACTTAATTTACGGCTGGCCAGAGTGGACAGTTCGGGAATCCGAACGTTAATGAATTCCAAATTTCGATCCATTAATTCCGGCGTTTCAAATGGCGGCGACCTGTATTAGCCCCGGCCGCACACGCACGCGCGTGCATCCCATGCAACGCGGGCCGTTCCACGTTCCGCGGTTTCCGCTGATTATGCCAGGCGAATTATTACAATATTTTCACTACTGGTGGACGCTTTATTACGCCGCGCGCGGGGAATTAATCGCGCTGCTTAAAAGTCTCGTTTTCCGGCCGTTTAGCGGCGGCGCCCACGAAAAGGAACGACGTCGACCGTGCGTTTTATACGGTCCCACTTGTGAATTTTAGATTCTGGTTTCATTCCGTATTTCGTTTGTTTCTTTCGGTGCCCGTAGTTTGAATTGTAGAGCGGAATTTTTTCGGCATTGCTTTTTAAACGTACCCGGAGTTGTGCGAATGTTTTCCGTGCTTCGTGCGTGGACTTCTACGACCTTTCAGCCCATTTTTGATCGACTACTGTTCTATCTTCGATAAAAATGTTGTCGGTTTTGGATTTAGCGATGCGTTTGTGAACTGGCGTTAAAACACTATTACTAACGAAAGATAAGCTATGTTTATTACTAGTTGGAAAAACAAAACCTCTCAGAAATAATTTCGATTACCCGATGAGAACCGCAGAAGTACGGTTAGCTGCTAACTACCTCTTTGGATGTCCAATGTTCGCTTTTTGGTTTACACCGAAAAGGAACACGACGTATAAACGATAAAATAAGGAATTCGGGGGAAATCGGGAAAAAATCCCGGTACGCAGACGACTGTCCTAATTGTTAGGACAGTTATGCGTATCCTAAATTAGTTTTAAAGAATTCTAAATGGGTTGTTATTAATGTACCTGCATCGTTAACAGTTGAGGAAGACATTCGCGTGAACGGTCGCTTCACCTCGCGCGATGCTCATAATGGAGCAACTCCAAAGACGCGAGACATCAACCCCCAACGACAAAACGCACCCGACAATCGTCGCTTCTAAGCGCAAGCTTCATAACGTTCCTCGTAAACTCCCATATTCATATCCGGGAAATCTTTTGCCGCCGCTCCCGCTCGATTGCCACTCACGAAACGATGCTTCTTTTGCTTCGCGGCGTGTCTATTTACATCTCCAGAACCCCTCCCCCGAACTCCGTTATTCCGACGAAATTAAGCGATCGTTCTCACCGAAGAAGAAACGGCTCGACCGTGTACGCGATTCCGTGGCCACGGAAATTTGTATAACACCCGAAGCGTCGACGGGCCATTGTCGTCTCTTGACCCTGCACACTGCTGGCGTTCCCGCTTGTCTTGCCTCCGTCAGTCGATCCTAGTTCCCCCGAAGAACGAGCGAAATGGCGAGCGCGAAAGAAAAAGAGCAGTCGCGTAGCTATTTCCTGCGTTTCGCGAGCGACGCGCAAATATCCCTGGGAAACGGCACTTTAATATTCGCGGTACCGCATGAAAATTCGTCGTGCAACAGGAGGAAGGAGCAGAGGGGGGTTGGTTACGTGGCCGGGCCGCGAAAGAGTTCGAAGAGAAAGAAAGAAAGGAAGAGAGGGTGGAGAGGACGGTGGGGAGAAAGGAGGAGAGAAGGAGGGGAAGTGTGCGAAAGAGAAAAAGGAGGAGGGAGTGTGGGAGAGAGAGAGAAAGGAAGAAAGTGTATGCGTGAGAGAAGAAGATAACGGAAAAGGGAGGGTGGAGAGGAAGGATGAGAGTGAAAAAGAAAGAAAGGGGAAGAGTAAAGAGAGAGAGAGGGAGAGAGAGAAATGAGGATAGTTAGGGAGGGAAGAGAGAAATGAAGAAAGATAGGAAGGGAAGAGAGAAATAGGGGATGAGGGAGGAGAAACGACCAGCTTCAGAAGGAACCACGACAGCGGGGCGAGTTTGGTGGCTGGCAAGGGATGAAGGGAGAGAGAGAGAGAAAAAATGAAAAGCTCGGTGTGTTGTGTCCCCCGTGGGAAACTCGGCAACCTGGACCGATCACGGGAAACGTTATAGAAATAGAAATGCACTTGCTAATTCGTATTTATCCATGTGCGACGCTGATTATGCAAGCGCGCCGGAAGACTCACGGGGGTTTTTCGGGGCGAGCAGGCGGTGGCGGTGTTCTGATGTGCAGCAAGGTGGTGGATTTCATCGGTTTCGGTGATTTCAATTGGAAATGAGGAAAGACGAGCGGACAGGTACAGATCGAGGATAAACAGTGTGCGGTTGGGAGCGGTGGACAGTTTGATAGGGGTGAAACGAGGGAGTGGAGGATCGTGTGGTATGTTCAGCGAGGTCTTTGTCATTCTTCGGGGTTTTCGCGGAGGGTTGACGCGAAAATTTTTCCGTGTAAACTCGTGAAGTATGTTCGTGGGCGGGGGAGACGGGAAATATTGGTAAAAGTGTGGAATGGTTTGATCTTATTATCAATATGGAATTTTGATCAATTTTTAACGATAACGTTGACGTCATTAACTCGACAGATTTTTTAAGCGTTTCTCTTCAGACACGAACACAATGGAATTTTTTAATTTTTGTACTTAAAATTTCCTTATTTTAAATCTTTAACCAAGCTATATATAAACACATGAATTTAATAACAATTTAATACAATGTTTCTAAAAGAATCTTAATTCTTTTGTTCTTTCTAACATTATGCACTAAAAATAAAAGAAAAGTGAATTCTATTTTGTTGAATTGAGATTTTCACATTTTTTCACAAATTCTGAGAAAGAAACGGGTTAAACGTTTGCTTAATAGTCTGTATTCCCGGAGCATCCCTATATACAGAAGGGAGAAGCAGGAATTTATCGCCAGAGGACGTCAATCTTTCCGACATCAAATAATTAACGGAAGTTCCGCAACGTTCTGCGTCAGACAGGACGCTCCGCTGCCCATCTTCTCTGATCTTCGTGTATTTTTTCTTCCGCATCATTCTCGCGAATTATGCGGAGGACAGGCATGAAAAAGTCGTCGAGCAACATTTTCACCGACGTTGAAATACCTTGAACCTTTAATATCTCAATTTCATAAACTTAAATATACTCGTGTTCGTTAATATTACCAAAGATCGTTAACGCTGTATTACAAAATATTATGTTGTTTAAATGTATTTTGTTATAAAATTACTAAAAACTAGTATGCTATGATATTCTATATTCAATATTGTACCACTGTTTTCATTTTCTTCAATTCTATTACATTTTGTATTATTTTCATTGCCATTCTTCTATTAATTTATATAGCACAGTAATTAAAATAATGATATAGTACTATCAACATAATTATATAAATTATGACAGACAGTAATGAAATTTCTTTAAACGACGTAGCATTTGAAATATTTAAACCACCTATTGATAAAGTAGTGAAGATAAAGGATAAACGCCACAAATCCAAATTTTTCCAGTAAATCACGATCACCGTTACTCAAATAAGCTCGACATTCGGAAAATTCGTTCGCCTGACCAGTTTCCTCCGGCTAGACCGCCATTGTAAGGGAAAAAATTGGTTTCGCGGTCTCCATTTACGATCGAAACCACCCCTCGTTGTCGAAAGTTCTCTTGCACCGAGCCGCGTTTATTTTTATTATTTCTTTTTTTTCTTTTACTCCTGTAGTACGTTTTCTCGTGACAGATCTGACGGCCGGCCAACCGGCCAACGCGAAAATTTCGCCGGGGAAAAGTCGCGATTGGATCGCGCCCAATAAGCTCGACGAAAAAGCTGGCAAGTCTGGAAAGGAATCTAAGTTCAAAAGTGTTCGAGCAAAAAAATCGTAGTCGACCGTTTAAAAAAGTATCAACTTGTCCGCGGAACTTGTTTCGATCGATCGGTATTTTTTCTTTTTAAATTAAATTCGGAAACGCTTTGGTAAAATTCGGAAAATGCAGAATGTTACTTTGGATATATTAGTATTTATGAAACTGGTTTTTATTCAAATTTTACTATTCTAAGCGGATAGATTCTAAATATGCAATGGCGAGTATGTTTATACGTATATGTATATTGAAATGGCACGCGTTTATCGCGAAACTGTAGAATTTCGAGAAAGATAGGATTATGTGCGATATTTGTAACAATTTTTTTTTTTTCTAACATTGGCTATATAATAATAATAATAATAATAATAATAACTTTATTAAACGTGTAAAAACTCTTTGATATACAATATATATAAAAACAAATATATAAAGTAAAATAAATAATAATAAATAAATACATGTACAAATAATTAGACTTCCTTTGAGTTAAGAAGGCAAAGTGTTTGATAAAGCCTTCATAGGAAGTTAAGAAATTTAGATGGATGGATATATATATATGTGTGTGTGTGTGTACTAGGGATTTTGTAGGTGATCAGACGATGTTGATATATTGTTGTCTGTTTGTATTTGGTAGTCGATTGTTTTATCTAATCGCACATTCTATTTTATTAACATTTAATAACTTTTATACAATAAAAATTAATATACTATAATAAATGCAACCACACATTGATCAAAATATATTTTATTAACAGATTATAAGAGAAAACTAATGAGAAGGTAAATGAAATGAAAACTAATGAAGTCTTTCGCTAATAATGCTGTAAAGAGTTACACAGAGTAACAATTAAAAAGAAAATAAATAAATAAAATACTTCGGGTCCAAAAACGAGTGGAGAGAGGATTCTATTGCGTTACAGAACGGTAAAAAATGGTCAGAGCGAAATTTTAGCAGTTTTTAATCAAACGGTTTCGCGGACGTTCATTGTACCAGGTAGCGTGTAAAAATTTCACGAATCGGACACGGTTAATTTTCTGGAATGACATGTGGAGAGAAGAAACGTCGAAATTGAAATTTCGCTGTGCACGATCAGTGTTGGTCAAGTAAAAAACTGTTATCAACTTCGTTGCGCTCGTAATTTTGCCGCTCTCCTGTTTTTTTCTTCTCTTTTATTCCGATCACGTCAATATTTGTGATCGACAAGCGAAGCAATTTTCTTTTAACATAACCCACGAGCTACTGTCAAATTGAAAAGTTAAAAAAGGAATTTAAAAAAAACGAAATAATAAGAGGTCATTGAAATTCTATTCGATTAACTTTTTGTTCGAAAAAACGTGCTCCTGTTCTACGTAATCGTTTGCAAATAATATATTTATCGCGAATGTAAAAGACACCGAAATTCTTGTATAATCTACAACTTTGTCTGACCACATACGATCCGTTTCCACTTTCCCTTTCGTTCGCCAGCCTATTCTTTGCACTAAAATTGATTTATACATCCTAAACACTTTGTCGTCGCAAAATTACGATACTTCCTATCAAGCAACAAGCTCCAACTTTAAAATATTCAGCCCCCCCCCCCCCCACTTCTCCCCTCCATCGCTCAATATTAACACTAGAACTACCAACGATTGAAATATATTTATTTGTATAAAAAAAATGGAAGAAACATTGAATGCAAAAGAAACGAATCTCGATATGTACCTTCTACAGAAAACTATCGTAAATTTTAGAAGTCGTATCACAGTGAACTTATAAAGTTTCTACGAAAGGTAACGAATTGGTCATTTTGACCATTCTAGTAGTTTTAGTCTTAAACGCTCTCAATTCATAAAGAAAAGGAAAATGCGTCACGGGATTCGATAAGATTAGAATTTTAAATTGGTAGGAATTTTTGTGAGAACGAACGTTCCTTCGTGGACCATGAGCACTCTGTTTACGGTTACCACGAAAATGGACCGCGGAAGTTCGGCCACGAAAAAACCGTGAGCGAAAAACACACGTGATGGAGGCGCGTAAAAAAGGAAACGGTGAACAAACCGTGTGACGGAGAGATCGATAAGGCGTAGTTTGGCCGGAAAAACAGAGGAATAACGGAATGTACGGGGAAAAAGGGAGCAGCAGCGAGCGGTTGGCGAGAACGGCAGGGCTGAAAAATCGAAGGAACGAGAAGGGGCTGATTTACATTGACAAGTCAACTCGTCGGTAAACCGCTCAAAGCCTTCACCTGCCTCCTGCAACGGATCTTCCGCCTGCTGCCACTTTTTTTTCTCCCCCCTGATAACTTTGAGCCCACTCAACGGTCGACGCAACGTCTAATGACGAGAGTGATGGACGGTGTCTTCCGCAAATGGTCCCAGCGGATATTTCGTTCGTGTTTGCTGCGTTTGTTTTTGCGTGTCGTATAATGTCCGGTATTCAACAGACTGTTATACACCATTTAGAAATTCCAAATAATTTCAGCAATTAATATATTAATAAACCTCTTATAGATTTATTAATATGCTATAAATTAATTATTTACATACATGTATATTTGTAAATCTCAATTGTATAATATAAATTATTAATTATTTATAAATGTATACAGAACTTAAATTTATAAAATAATTAAGATTTACAATAAAAATATTTAATTTAATATAAATATTTACTTGATTTAATAAAATTTATTCAGAATGTTTATTAAAATCTATGCGATATAATTTACGTTACCACGATCTATAGTAGATATATTATGAACGTTTCTATTACGAATGATAACAGTATTGAAAGCAAACACCTTTTTTTAAATAACAAAGATATTAAAAATAAATAATTTATTGTATAGGTAAATATTTAATTTTATATCAATGAATTTACAATGATATTTCGTGGAACGAAATATCAAAAGAAAGTGCGAGGACAATTTCAGAAGGTTTCAAAAAATGCTTCGATCAAAAAGTTGGAACAACGCGTAGGGATGAGATGAGAATGAACTCGGTGCAGCAGATTTTCACGAGAACGAAAACGCTGTCCCGATGATAATTTTAAGTCGTCGGACCTATTAATGTTGGTTATTTGTAGGATACGCGTACAGTCGCGGGGCATATAATAGTTACACGCGGTGTAATCTCGTAATGGACGCTGGCTTTAATCAACATTACTTAAGCTGTCGCGAAATTTAGCCGGAGTTAGTGCTCAACTCTGAATCAAGCCGACGCTGTTACGAGCCCGCCAAGAATTGCCAGGAAACCGGACAGTTTTTGCGACGACATTAGCGAAAATGTTTTACACCGTGGTCGGAAATGGCTTCTTCTCTGATTTAATGTGTTTCCCGTAACTTACGCTTCCGCGATGATTCAGAATGCTGATTATACGAGTGATGCAAAAATATTATATTACATTCAAAGTGGGATATCCACTAGAATTTCACTGGGTAAGCTCTGAAATAGAAGTTCAGGAGTCAGATAAACTGACAAATCGGATCTGTATGGTAACTCCGCTTACTTTAGTTTATGCATAATTCCTAAAACCCAAAATTAATTTTAACGTATCTCGTCGAAATTTATTTTCAAAGCATTACGAAAGAATTTCGCGTAAATGTGGACGATATAATACTTAAAATGCGAATAAATTAGTATTATTCTCCAAGTCACGCGTCTAATATATTTTCTTCGACAAAAACCTCAAAACTACACAATGTCATTTAAAATCAAAAACCAGGGTAAACTAAAAACAAGTTTAAACCTACATCCAATTTTTTCTATGATACACCGTAAAAAAAATTATTTTCATGTATGATGCATACACTTCACACTAGGCTTACGGGACCCGTCAATTTGACGGGTTTCGGTTTTCATGGGCAAAATTTGCAAAAAAAATTACTATTAATTCTAACAATTTTTGCTGACTTTTATTAATAGAGTGATATACGAATATACTCAAATTTATTTCACTTTTAGCTTTACAATTTTTAATTTTGTACGATATATATCTGTTTCTTAGTATAAGTGTATCAGAAATAGATACAATATTTGCTGACTTTCATTAATAGAGTAATATACGAATATAGCTAAATCTATTTCCCTTTTAGCTCTACAATTTTTAATTCTATACGATATATACCTGTTTCTTAGTATAAGTGTATTACAAATAGATACACAAGAAATGCCCATAAATCTAGTGACAAAAAAATAGAAACTGTCCTAAGAGATATTCCTGGCCCCGTCACCGGCTAAATATCACAATAGTGATAGCATCTCTCGAACAGTAAATAACTGATTCGGTGCCGTGAGCTGGGACAACCATCCGGCAAACGTGAAAGCGCGTTTACAACGGTTGCCTCACGGTGCACGACACGTGTTAATCATGGTGGTCACATTTTCGACGCCTCCGTTCATTGATTTTCGCCCGGGCTCGCCGCCTCTCAAGGTTTCTCGCCCCATTTTCACTCTCGCTGCAGCTCGACCGTCGCTTTAGCATGCGAGCCACGCTTTAGAAAGGTGATGTACAGGCGTAGGATGACTCTAGAATGTACGCCAGGCGAGCCAGCCGACCGTTTCTAAGACGTTAATGGACGTTGCGGCCCGATTCAAACGATTGTCGGTCGAGTGGAGCACGCTGAGCGGAGCGAATCTTCGTTTCTGATAGCGTTTACTTTATTCGACTCGGTGATTTGTAACACTTTTCTGTGAATGGTGATCGTAGAAATTATTCGTAATTATTTAGCTATTGTTATTATTTCGTTGATTAATAAAAGGAAACTGTTCTCTTAAAAATGGGTTATCCTATTTTATTTGTTTATAGGTGTAGGTGTAATGTAATAATTAGAACTATGTTATCTGTGTGAAATGGAACTTTCCAAATTTCAAGCGAAGCAAATCAATGGCTACAAAATCGAGACCTTATTATTTTAAAAAATATACAATTTGAAACGAAGTAATTTTTGTTACTGATGTAGTGAAAACTCTGATACGGAAAATATGCAAAATATTTTCTTTTTTTTCTTTAAGTAGACCTAGCGCATTTTGATTTTAAAGTCCACGTATACATTTGTAGTATCGTTGTTAATTTTAGATTTTAAGAAAAAGTAAATAGTGGACAGCGAGAGTCCTACTGGGGGAAAATTCGACGACGCACGAGGCCTTCGAAAAATGCCCAAATATGGGTCAAAATATGGATGAACCCTCGAAGAATTTTTTCAAGATGCATAGGGCTAGCAAAAACTTTTCTCTGGCAAAAAGGGGCAACGTTGAACTAGACGTTGAAGCGTGTAGCAGAGTTATACTAAGAGTTATACAGAGTATCGTGATCATTTTCCCTCCCTAACTAATAATAATAAATTTTATTTTTATAACGCTGCACATTTAACATTTTATTTTTAATTAATGAAATCCTCGGAACGTCGTGTATCTGTATCTACAAATGAAAAAGGAGAAACCGTGAAAAAGGCGCGTTTCCGTCGCGCGTTACATATAAGGGCGTAGCTCGGATCCCTGACAGCCGTAGCAGCGTCGCGATATAATAATATTCGCGTCAGGCAGGCAATAATAGTCGAAGCCGCAAATACGTGGAACGAAACAGGGGTGTCCCATGGAAAAGCCAGGGATGCGCACGGCGATGATAGCGTGAAAGAAGCACGAACACCAGTTCTTGCGAGAGTTTTACAACGCGATGGCGTTGGCAGGCGGACGCAAGCGGCTGACAAGCTTTCTTGCCGCCAGTCACCCAATGAAATTCCGCGCGATAGAAAAAGCTTTTCAACGCGGAGTCGGTTTTCGTTCGCGGAGAAACACGCGTTGATTCATCGGGCTCGCGCGCGAATGTTTTGGACAATCGAGCAAGTTATTACGGACAGCGATTGAAGTCAAAAATATTTTCTACAATTTATATCTTCACGTTTTACAACTTCAGCTGATTTTCATACGATTCAATCGATAAAGTAACCTTTTTTAAATTGTTGACTTGGAAGAAGACTACTTTCATAATGATCGACATAAGTATTACGTATATGCAACCTTTGTCTCTTTATTTCTTGTTAAAATTGTGAATAAATATTTCTTTCTATCTTTCAGCTCTGCATTAAATCTACCGACAAATTTGAGTTGTGTTACTTTCGTATTCAATTAATTTTATGAAATTTTTCTTTATTAATTTCCTTTATTTTTCTTTATTTTATGAATTTTTGTTTAAATTAGTAAAATTGTTTCGATAATCTTAATGTAAACGTAAAGGCGCTTGTTTGCAACTGTGCGACATATTTTTAGAGTATTTCCACGATTTAAATAACAACGTGGGTTTTAACTCTGCGTAGAATGCCGGTTTTGTAGAGGATTTAATTTTACGGAATTATTTTCCGAAGCACCTGAGACTCGTTTGTAAATTCAAACTTTGCGTCTGCTGTCCCGTGCTACAGCGCTAACTGAATCATGGTAAAGCTGTGTAACTAGAACGCTGGAAAGTGATTCTTAACTAACTCTGTAACTAACTGGGGGAACTAACACAATTAATGATCAACTCGACCACGGGTAGCAACGCGCCCTAAATCATACTACGTTATACGTATTATATCGTATCGAGAATTTTCTCACGTGCACAACTTCCTGCGCCCTGTGCCCTCCGTTCCCGGATATTAATCGAACCAATATTTCGTCCAAAAGTGCAGTCACAGTTTCGCCCGAATCATCATATTTTCACTTACAATTATTAGTCAATGATCGTTCGGTATTACAATCAACTGCGATTCTTTAAAAACGAAATAATATTAATCTTTCAAGCAGCATGAAACGTATACAGGGTGTCCCAGGTTTTAACGTTCAAACTTCGTCAGTGTATTCCATTGCGCAAAGTAAGAAAAAAATGTTATGTAAACGTAGGTCATATAGATCTTTATTAAGAAATTATAATAAAAATTCAGAATAGGAATAGTAATCAACTTTGCATTGGCTTCGATAGACTAACGGTATTGTGTTCTTCAGTGTGTTTATGTAAGCTATGTTTAGTATCTGAGGTGACCAAACATTGAAACGAATTTTCGCCAATAATAGCTTGTGAGAATCGCAACTAGAACTAGCGTGTGAATAGATTCAAGCGGACACGTTTAAACGCTAAGAAATAGGTAATTATTCACTTTGGGAGCCTCAATTCCGATTTTAATGATTCTGAAATGTGTTATAGAAAAGAGTATTCTGAACAACTTTTTCCTATACATATAACCGTCGCTCGGCCTTAATTTCCGAGATATTTGCAAAATTCCTTTCGTGCTACAACATTGAATTTTTGTTATAACTTCTTAATAAAGCTCTATACGACCTATGTTTACATAACATTTTTTTCTTACTTCGTGCCATAGAATACACTAACAAAGTTTGAACATTAAAACCTGGGACACCCTGTACAATAAAAAAATCAAAGGTTATAGCACACGTTTAGCAGTTAAGTACTTGAAAAACGATCTATTATGCTCGGTACACTGACGTGTATACCGTTTTTGTTTATCGTTTATCATTTAATAAATCTGTAGTAATTAAATATTATATTTCCCGGAGATTGTCGATTCGTATTTTAAAATACATACAGAGATCGACGATAAATGAACCGTTTCCTCCTAACAAATATTTAATCGAAAGTACAAAATGATGCGTAGCTTCCAGTTTATGGGATTCTCGTTGCACAAGTTGTTGCAGCGGAAATTAACGCTACAGTTCCGGGCAAATATTGATTTTTTAATAATCCGAATAATACGTTTTATAATCGTGCTCGGAACAGTTCGCGTTCAGCGTTTTTCGACGATTATAAAGTGCATTGCCTTCTTCTTCTTTTTTTTTTCCTTACAAACGAACCTTCGTCACTATTTTTTCTTTCAACGGGGAGAACATCTTCAGTTAATTGTGCGCGGGTACAGAGGCGGAAAACTGTTGATTACATAGATTCTGAACCATTTAATTAGTTCGTACAAGACAACGCCAGCCGAATTCCCGGCAGTAATATTTCTTCGGTACCCCTGTGCATTATAAAGCATCCCGGTATTTATAACGCGGCCATTTGCGTATTGCGCTGCAAAGAAACTCGCCCCGTTTCGTTTCTTCCGCTTTTTCGCGCACCCTAACCCATTAGCCAATTACGAAGCATAATTTTCAACGACGAAAATTAACATTCGTTAGCGAGAATCGCGTTTCTTCCTTTGGAGAGTGAAATCGTTCGAGCGTCGATTAAAAAGCGATCCGTCGTGTTCGAGCACGGGAAGTTCGTTCACAGCAGTGGACTAAACCTCACGATAGCGATTCTCAATTAAAACCATCAGAAACATATTAATTCTGACCAAAAAAGGTGATTGTCTTACTTCACAAAATATATTGCAGGTGAACAGAAATTACCTTGCGATTATTTCTACAGAAAAATGATAAAAAGACGAATAAGCCGAATTAACACTAAACCTATCAATACCGGTCAAATGACCATTTTTAACGTTTCAATAAAAATTTCCTGTATACAACCGTAATTGCACCACCTTTAAACACACACTGTAATACACGTATAATACATTTTTCAATATTCGCTTCTTTTTTGATTATTTGTTTTCTACGAAAAATGTGTAGGAATAGGTATACATGAAATGTCTGTAAGTTTAGTGTTAAAGTTGCACCAAATCAACCACGAACGCGTCAAATAAACGTCAATGAATACTTACCAGAGGTAGGTATCGAATTTTCTTTGTTTTCCCCCAAATAACGTCGATTTAACTTCAGCGATCGGCGATCAAAAAGAAGCGCCTAAAACTTGCCGCTACTCCACTTCCGGCCGCCTCACTCGTTCGATTAAACACGATCGCGATGAAGAGTGCACCGAAGATCAAAGAAGCTCTCCCTCGACACCTCTATCCTTCGTCGAAGGAAAAAGGATACGGGGATCACGTAACCGGGGAAGGATGGAGGTGAAACGGTGAATTTCGCGGTTATGACGAGCGGCCTCTATAAATTCCGCGCGACGTCTCTATTTCGATAATAAAGCGGCCAACAAGTGCGGCCGCCGTATAAAGGGCCCCGCGAAATTAGACTGCAGCCAGGCTCAATGGAATCCTTTGCATGCATTAATGCGCTCCTGTGCAAGCAGAATGCGGGAATACGCTGGAAATGAGAATACACATCGCAACCATTGCGGCTACATTCGGTTCCGTACTGTGTACACACGTTCTCCACTCTCTCTTCCTCCCTCTCTCTCTCTCTCTCTCTGTTTCTGTCTTACACAAACACTTCACGCACGCACACCACCTCTTTCTCCCTCTATCTTCTCTCTGTCTACATTTGTGCGTGGATGGTTGTAGTTAGATTGGGTGCACGTGCGTGCACTTTGCGGCCTGGCACACGCACATCCTGATCCTACGAGCCCGTGTCGAACCGGCAAATCAATAATCCACCGTTTACCTGTTGCGTAAAAGCCTCTCTCTCTCTCTCTCTCTCTCTCTCTGACACCCGAGAGCCTGTCTCCGGGTTCCGGTTCCTCGAGGACTCGGTCGAGCGCGAGTTCCTGCGATACGGCGGAGATTGCGGGCAACGCCGGGGAGAGAGGGATTGGTCGGTGATTTGTTTCGGATGAGAGATTTACCTTCGGTTTCGTCGCATGTAATCGCTTCTACTTTGGTCCTCGTTATCTTTAAGGTCACTTTGAAGGTTCTGTTTTATCCGGTTTTTCAGAATTTTTATTTCAGATAAGAAGTTGAACAGTTCGATATGGATTTATTAGAATATCAAAGTATTGTAGAATTATGTATGATTAGATGTGTCTAAAAATTCTGGTAATTTAACATAATGTGTGGCGCCTGAAAGTTGATTTTTTTTTTTTTTTTTAGAAAAATTTATGTTAGAATCGAAGCTGCTTCTTTTTCTCGTTTCCAAATCTTCGTCGGAAACTCCATCGCAAACGTCATGAAGTACCTGAAAAAATTGCTCGATCTCGGAAAACGAATCTTTCCGGCACGCGGATCGAAAATGTACATAATAAATAAGTGTTCAGAATTCATGCGAGTTCGCACCGATTCCCGCGGAGGAAATCTCGAAGGTATCGCGCACGTTTTTCCGTGAAACCGTCGATATTTCAATACGTTCCCGGGACGAAAGGTAGATCCAGATCGAACGTTATTCTGCCCCGTGACTCAAAGAAACTCGTCCCCGTTCGCCGTTCGTGATCATTTCGTGGGAAAGAGAAAGAAAAGGCGACCCTCGTTCTGTCGCATCTTTGTTCCTCTTTTATTATTCCATCTGGTTGCGCTTCGAGGACGATAACTCGGTTATTTCTACAAATTGTAAGTTATGGAGGTATGGAAAACGCGAGGATAAACATCGAGTTCTAAGAAAAAACGTTATTAACCTCTTGACGTACAAATAAATCAGAATTTGATGCGTTCGAAAAATACTATTTAATTTGGTTCAACTGAACGGTTATGTGCAAGCTTAAAAACAGATCATTTTATTTTGAAATTTGCGTTGCTGTATAACATTTAATCAGGTTGATACATTAAGTAACATTATAAAATAATAAATTAGTGGTTATTGGAAATGGGGTTTTATATTGCTTAAATAAACTACACTCTTATTTGAAATATTATAATACTTTATTATATAGCACGAGGAAAGGCAACTGTGATCGAATTTTGCGAGCTTTGTCATGAAACTAGCAAAACGCAGTGGTCAAAATTCAATTTCCGAATTTTCTAAAATGCCAAATGTGGTTTGGGTTCTTAGAAGAACCCCTTGAAAACGTACATTAAGAGAAGGCTGCTTTATGGTTAATTTTTGCTTCGTACTGTTTCTGTATTTAATTTCTAACAGTAATTCTATAAAGTATGAAACATTTCAAAACATTCTGGAACATGTAGACAGTTCTTAACGTCTCGGAGAGGTCAAAGTTTACAATGGCACATGAAATGATGGACGAGGTCTCTCAGACGTCGTTGCATGTCAACGAATTAAGCTGGTTTATAGATTTTTTAAATTCATATTTAAAAGAATGATCAGCGATCTGAAGTCCTGTGAGAATTGTGCAAATTTGTAGTTCGGTGTTCGAAATTAAACCGTTCCTTTCAGTTACGTTACTACGCCATAACCTTCGAGCGTTCAAAATTTCGATAAAAAAATAAAATTTACCGACCCATCCAAGTTTAATTAACGAGTCGAGTTCCCGTTTTACTCCTCCCCCTCCATGCCGGGCATCCATCGCAACCCGTTTCCACGATCCCCGGAAAAGCATTGAAAGCGGGCGCACCGCGAGCCGTGCAATTTGAAATCGATGAAAATAAAAGGAAAACAGCCGAGAAGAACGCGAGGGAGCGAGCCGAAATTGTCCAAGTATCCCCTTCTAACCGTATTATCGTTATTTTACGTCAGCTGTTGGCGAAATTAATGATTCGCCGGGACAAAAGCGTATGAAAGTCTCCGCAAGGAGGGTGGATTGCATTGACAAAAGAAATGATCTGAAATGTTTTAGGCAATCGTAAAAGTTTTGTCAGTTTCAAGTAATAAGTATATTGCAACCATTTCCAGCAATTCCAATTATTATTATCGAATCTCATTATTTTACTATTAATCGTAATTACTATGTAAAAGCATTACAGATTTCCATCGTATTTAATTTGCAGAAAAAAAAACTACCCCTGCCGCTCAATTTTTATTCTCGAATTTCGTTACCTGAATATTCAGTTTTATTATTAACTGTGTCTATTTTATAAATCATTAAACAAATTTCCATCATATATAATTTACAGAAAAAAAAACTACCCCTGCCGCTCAATTTTTATTCTCGAATTTCGTTACCTAAATATTCAATTGTATTATAAACCGTCTCTGGTTTATAAATCAATTGCAAATTCCTATTGTATTTAATTCACACAAAGAAAACTACCCCTGAATTCTTATCATCGAATTTCGTTACCTAAATATTCAATGTTAACATTAACCGTATCCATTCGATAAATCGATTTCGAATTCCTGTCGTATTTAATTTCGCAAGAAGAAAGCTCTGGCCCGTGCCTTGATTTTCATATTGACGGCGGGAACCGACAAAACCTTCGCGACCGTCCCCGAAATACCGCTTTGTCCGGCTTGAAGTTGAGGCGCGAGTGTAAAGCGGGAGTGGCAGCGGCACTCGTCGAAAGGACCGCGAAATTTATGATTATTATTAATCCCCCTACGTACGCGTGGCTGGACCCCGTTCCGATTCGAACGCCGGAATCCACGACCGGTGACAAAGGCTGCCGAACGCGAAGTGTGCACTCGATACGAGCTTTTAAATTCGCGCTGCCGAGATCCGTATTAACCGCAAAATTGCTTGTCAAATGGTAACAAAGGCGACAAACGAGCGGGGATATTTTTGAGTTTAAAGGTTACACAGCTCGATCGTGTGCACGCATACGCGCGCGGCCTCGCGCACTGCCCGTGTCCCGTGCGTTGTTCATTTTTACGGTTTATAAGCGGATCCGACGAGCAAAAATTGTTGTTTAATAAAAGTCACGCGCGACGGTTAATCGTTGCATAAAGCGGGCAGAGAACGTTAAGCGAAAAAACGCGTACGCGTGTCCGCGAATAAAAATTTCGATTCGACGACCGATCGATTCTCTCTTTCCGGTGTTTTTTTTTTTTATTTTTTTTCATTTTTGTGTTTTTTGACCGGCTGCTCCTCTCACGGTTTGTAATTAATGCTGTTTCATTTCCATTAGTTTTCGATGGGCAATGAATCGGTGATAGGCGGCGTTGCTAGGGTTGGATAGGGTGAAATTCGAAGGTTCATGGACTTCGAATAGATCTCTTTGAAATTTGAGCATTATTTAAAATTCAATGGTTAAAATAATTTGTGGTGAATGAAAATAATTTACACAGATCTACGTATCAATGTTTGAACTTAAATTTATCGCAATTTCAAAGAATTTTATAGAATTACTTATTTAGGAAATCGTTTATACCTACAGGCGGAATATAAAATTTGCCTGCAGAA
This sequence comes from Tetrapedia diversipes, assembly GCA_033822845.1. Taxonomy (NCBI): domain Eukaryota; kingdom Metazoa; phylum Arthropoda; class Insecta; order Hymenoptera; family Apidae; genus Tetrapedia; species Tetrapedia diversipes. The sequence continues at coordinate 937,312 of JAOPTO010001613.1, read as the reverse complement.
TCCCTATGCCTAAATAATTTTATTTCAGACGACATTTCATTCACTTAACACGTAGCCGACCGAATAGAGAGATCTCCCATTTTTTTCTTGACAAAGCAGTGCCATTGATTCTATTCACTTTTGTTATTAGTCGATCCTAAGCTGATGTTGAATTTATTAAAAATTGTATTTTAGAAAATTTATGAACAGTACTAGTTCAAGATTAACTAATAACAAAAGCAGATAGAATCAATTGCAGTGCTCTGTTAATGACAAAATGGGAGATCTCCCTATTCGGTCGGTTAAGTGTTAAGAATATTACAATTATTTAACGTTAACCTAACTCACCCCTAATCGAACCAAGTTCAATGCTAATTCTCCACATTCCTGAGAAAACCTAACAAATTGAACTGAACAAATATTTATCGACTGTCCAGGACACGATACCCCGAGCTACTGTATTATCCTCGTTCCGCTCGCGCACCCGCCTCGTCCCATTGGTCACCGACACGCTAATCATATTTCTCGCGCGTCGACACGGCACGCATAAAACAGCTGGCAGTGTCGATGTTTGCTCGAGCCCGTTTTGTAATGTTTTTTCGCGAATTACGCCCCGGAGCGGCGTGCTCATTTTTCGCGGCCATGGCACGAAACACGACGACGAAACAAACAATAGCGTTAAACAATGTGCAGCAGACGCGTGCCTACGAAATCGCACGGCTCGGCCTCTCCGGTCGTCGATAAAACTAAAAAGTGTCAACAAAGTACAAGTGGACAGAGCTTCGAAAAAAATGGTAGGGGTTGAGGGGGATGGGGAGGTGACTGTTTGCGGATTTTTTATTTCGTTTTTTTTTTATTTTGGTTTCGTTCGAGAGAGGAGGGAAGGAGGCGCACGAGCGTGGAGCATCCAGCTCGTAAATCCGGCTTTTCAATTAAATGATTTATTTCGGAGGGATCCGTGGATTATGTTTTTAAGGTTGAATTTTGGAGGGATGAATTTTTTGACGCGAAAGAATTTCGCCGATGGGGAGGTATAATGCTACTGCAAAACGTTGAAAGGGTAGATCGGTTTACAAACGAGGCTTCGATTTTTCCGGGTTCAAATTGATGGTAAAGTAATTCTTAACACTTTTAAAATCTCCCAGTTTTTCCTCGACAAAGCGCTGCCATTGATTCTGTTTACTTTTGTTATTAATTGGTCTTGAGCTTGTAAGAGATATTTACTTTGTAATGGATATTATTTATGTAGAGGTGCCGAACGCGTGAGTGAGATGTGCGTGAGTAGGTAATGTATGTGTGTTTAGTGTTTGTCATTTGTTCTTTCCCGATTAGCCTTCTCAAATGTTCGATGCTGGTAACCTCTACCAGTTATCCTAACACGTATAAAAGAGAAGCGTGTGCCTTCGAAGACGATTTTTTACGATTCTTACGATTTACGATTTTACGACGTGACGTGTATTCGAGTTTATTAATTAAAATAAAGATATCTCTTACAAGAGATAGTATTCTCTATCAGTCTATCTATTAGTCTTCTTTAATACTAAGATCTTAATATTGAATTTATTAAAAATTGTATATAATAACGACATCATCCCCCGTAACGTAAGACTGAAATGAAGTTTGTTTAACCCTTTGCACTCCATAAGCGGCACTCCATCCTTGAAAATTTTCAAGCTTAAAGTACGGAAGTTAAACAGATCAGAATTCACTTGCATTAAAATTTATTTAATTCGGATAAATGCTACTTCAATTCTTAAACACACGTATCCGCATTTGGAAATTTACGAAACTGATAAATCGCCTTTCGAGCGCAAAGGGTTAATAATGTTGCACAACGGATCGCAAGCGAGACGTGGCACAAAAAGCGGCCAATTTGACGTCGCAGATTCCTGCTTCCCGTTTCAGCTCATCTTAGAAGCAAGAATGGCTCTGCTTTTGGTCATGTGCAGCGCGAACAGCGATTTACTTCGTTAGCTCGTTTTGTTTCAGCGTTGCGCGCCTACTTGATCGATTCGTTCGCTTTCACGTGTTCCCTGTCTACACGGGGAACACAACATCCACGGTTGTTGAAACCGTGGCGAGACACGGAATAGTAGTCGCAAATGATGTGTTAAGCTACGTGATAGAGCAGCCACGTTCGAGTGCTCTTCGTGTTATTCCCACTAGGGATTCCGCAGGTGTACCTTCTCCAGCGGATCGTGTGACCAGAAACGTCGTCGTGAACAGAATGAACGGTGGTTTAATCAAAATTGTCGTCCGACTTTCTTCGTGAAAAATTGTTTAAGCGATTGCTTGGATGTTAGGGTAAATTGTTCCCGGAGAATGGAAAAATGCGAAAAGAATTCCTATAGGGAATGTGTAAAATTAATCGTCGAGCTTTAACCCTAGCGCTTAGTATTAAATACTTTCATATTTGTTTTATACGATTTTCTGTCTAATTTTCAGAAAATCGGAAAATTTTCATCGATCGTTTAATTTTATTATTGCCTGTATTTTTTTCTTTTTTTTACTTCGAAACATTTTATTTACTACAAAACTGATCGTATTCAGACGAATCTCAAGGTTTTGAAATCATCTCCAAAGACTATCCTAACTCCTCTGCAATCATTAACATAACATTTATCCGTTTTTCATCGCTCGCCTAGAAAGCAAAACTGTAAAACCTACGACTATCCGAATATGAAAAATCGATAACATCAATAATAATTCACACCATAAGTCGCGTGAGGAGTATCTTGGCTATGATGAACGCAGTCGTTCGAAACGGTTCGACTTCCAAGCAATTCCCACCTCGGCTCCCGCTGATTACCGAGCATCGTCGCAATTTCTCCGAAAACCTCTGGGAAAAGCTGGCCAATCGACTGTTAAGACCGAGACCGGTATTCGTGGCCGATTTACAGGTCGCTAGACGCGCGAAAGACTGATGAGCCGGTTTATTGACAGAATCGTGCCGCGGCCGAGGCTTACGTAAACCGTCCGCCATTACGTAACTCGTGTCCAGGATGGATAGAGACTTTAAGAGTGAGAGAGAGAGAGGGATCCCTCTTCTTCTCGTCATCTTTGTAACGCGTGTTTGAGCCGAAGCGAAAATTCTTCCCCTTGGGGAATGCTGGAACGTCCCGAGGACGTGATGGCTAAACGTGACGTTTAACCTTCAGCCGGTGACGTCACTTTTTGATATCACTATTAACGATGTGACATCAACAAAATGTGTCTTAACACTATTCCTACCGACGCTTCACGTGTACCTATTCTTGTCGCGACATTTCCACGTAAGACTGACTACAAATTTTTCTCAAAAACTAAATAATGAAAAAAGAAGTGAATATTGAAATATGTATTATAGGTTTATTTGAGGAAAAGTCTAAAATTTAAAGGCGGTTCAATTACGTTGTATATGTGAAATTCTAATCGAAATTTTTAAAACGGTCATTTGACCGATCGTGATAGGTAAGACAAACTATAAATTTTTCCCAGAAAATAAACAATGAAAAAAGAAGTGAATATTGAAGAATGTATTATACGTATATTTGAGGAAAAATCGTGAAGTTTAAAGGCGATTCATTTGCGTTGTATATAGGAAATTGTAACTGAAATTTTAAAAACGGTCATTTGACCAGTCATAGTAGGATTAGTGTTAAAAGGAGAAGTTCTTTTCATTCATTATTTTTATTTATTATTGTCTATTCGCTAGGAAGAAGTTTTGGTTTCTTTTTGATACAGACTGATTTACTTTTATCAACTGACTACTGAATAATATACTTCGAATAATTTTCTTACACTAAAAACGTGTTACAATTAAAATGGTATTAAAAAATTGTTATGATTTTTGTTTCAGGTACGTATCCTCTCACAGAGTTTAATGGCTGACGATGTAATGATTAATGTGGTAAGAAACATTGTAATCAGGTGATCTGCATGTCGTACAGAGCATTTAATATGATCGAAGAAACGAATGAAATGATATGTATTTAGCGAGTGACAGCGCTTGATTATCTTTCGCCGCGAGAGTTTTGCTGATTTTGCCTTAAATTCCCTTGACAATCACCGGAATTATAATGCATGCGCGTACTTTCTAAATGGTTCTTGTTAGACTCGCGCAACGCATACATTTTTCGATCGAATACCCGTTGTGGTGAAACGGCGTATTAACGATAATAATAGTGATACGAGAAAAGGTGTACAACTCTCGTCACACGACTTTCCACCGATCAGCTTTCCTTTGTTTCTCGCGTGCATGCTAATTATGGCGCGCGCAATTTCCCTATTTATGTAGAGCGTTCGGTAAAAAGCAATTGCTGCGCGATAAAACTGGTGAAAAGGATGAAAGAAAGTTTTCCAGTTTTACACGCAAGAAAGTGTTCATTTTTAAATTCATACGGAGTAAAAATTTTAGGATTAGCCCTGTTCAAAGACACGAAGAATTGATTAGAAAACCTCGCTCATATTAAAATAGAAACCACAACATAATTGTTCAATTTAAAAAAAGAAACAAGCACCTCAAAAGTTCTCCAGAAAATTGACAACACAACCCTTTATCGTCAACCAATTTCTAAACAACCCCTAGCCGCTAATATCAACTTCTCTGAACGAGAAACAAAACCCCAAAATAAGCCAACAAATTGTCTACAACCGGAATCATCGCCGTTTCATTTCCGCCAAAAATCAAACGAAGCCGATACAGCGAAGAGAACAGTTTCAACAGCTCGATAACCTCGTGTCGCCGTTTCATTTCAAATCCAACCGACTCCAGTCGTCGATCCAACTCGAAGAGGTTTCAATCTTCATGCAGAACGAACTGCATATTCCCATGACTCGCGGCACGAGTCCGATCGTGCCTGAGGAACAAGCAACGTCTCGGGTGTCGTCGTCGTCGTCGTCGGTCGACCGGAGGTGTAGGGGCGCAGAAGGAGGGTGTAGGCGGTCGATTGTCATTCGCTGGGTCAGCCTCGTGTTCCTCGTGTCGTTCGGGAATGACGACGACGACAACGACGAGGCGTCCTCCCTTCTGGAGTAACCGGGGCAACACGCCGCGGCATAGGAAAACAGTAATCACGGAGTAACTCGCAGGAAGCGGGAGGAGAACTCGGGGGGGGGGGGAAGGTGGTGCCGCTGGATCGAGTTGGCTGTAGTGTAATACGGGCCGCAATGCATACAAATGTCATTTCCACCTCTCGAGGACCCTCTTCCTTTTCTCACCTTCTCCTTCCTTCCTTCCTTCCTTCCGTCTTGCCACTACCTGCCTCTTGTACCGGATACTTCGCACAAGCACGTGGCTCACGTGCATACGGGGTGATTCGAATAACTTTGTCAAGGGAAGCGTTTAAGAGAGACGGAACGACGTCCTCTTGGTACCAAGTTTGATGATTTTGTATGTTCTGGGAGGGAAATTCATCGGTAGGACGGGGAAGATGGCGAAGATTTACGTAGGAGGCGTTGAGGCTGGTAAGGGGGAATTTGAGAAGCACGTGACTCCATTGAAAACAATTTTTATGTACTCTTCGTGGAAACAAACTTGACAAGAATGTTTCGTAAAGTAATTACTACATTAGAAATTGTTAGAATACAGAGGAAATAGAGTAGGTACCATAAATCGGTTTAATAAAATAAAACGTTCTTTAAAAGATATTAAATTTACCTTTGTTACTCTCAACGGCTTGTGTGTTTGATGCATTTATAAATAGTATTATACTCGTTAAATTTCTCAATTATCCATCAACGTACAAGTTCGACTCGAGTGTTGTAAGCTTCCACGAACATCCACGAGTTACCATTTTCCGTCGAAACCACTTCTCCACCTCGCGCCGACCATACCTGCCAATCCTTTCCGATTCAGTGGGTGCCACCCTGTATACGCGTTCCTCCTTTGACTCGGTCGTTTGCGTCGCCGTCGTCGAACCTCTCTATACGTGTCTATCGAATCTGCTAACAATAAGATCTAATATCGTCTCCCGAATTATGCAGCTCCTTCCGTGCGCCATCGTTGGCCTCCCGACAGCAAACGCACCCCCGCTTCGCCACCCTTTCGCGACCCCTTCGATAGCTCCGCAGAGTAATCGAGCCTCGCCTGTTACCGCGAAATAGAAACCGGCGAATTTCTTCCCTCGCAGCCGAAATAAGGACGAGAGTCGCCGTTGGACAAAGGATAAGGCAGCTTGGACTCGAGTATGGTTGCCGTGAGGAGGGGCTCGATTCCGAACGTGTTCCGATCCCGTTCTGGATAATAGCGGCGGAAGGAGTTGGTGTAAAAGATTTCATGGCTACCCTCGATACGAGCCGACGCCATGAACGGGAGGAGTTTCTGCGCTGCGAGGGGAACATTCTTCGTGGATGTGGATTTTCGAAGGAAATTGGGGTAAACTGTTTGCCTGGATTAGATGCGTTCAATTTTTCGAAATTGGTGGAGGATTAAGAAGATTTTGTTGTGGAAATTGTTTTTTAAGGGAGGTTTATCGCACAGACTATTGTTTAATTAACCCTTTCCACTCCGCGTCATCTCGGACGTATTCTCGGTTCCTCAAAATCATTATTTTTTTAATATATATCTTGGTAACTGTACTATATTTTGATTTGATATCTTGTGCCATTTTAGTAGAAAGCTTCACAGAAACATGCATTTCTGAAAAGGTTGCGCTGGGATAAGTTGATTCCCCGGAATCACTAATAAATTGTAATATTCCCTGAGAAGGAACAACAGAGTGCAAAGGGTTAAGAGTTTGTACGCAAAAGGGTAGTTTCTTGTAAATTTTGATAAGAATTTTATCAGTTCTTATACCGGTAAAAAAATGAAATGTTATGTTCGAAGAATTTTGTTAAATAATAGCGCGAGTGAATTGACGTAAAATATTCGCCAAGAATAAAAGAAAATTAATAACGTATTTAAAAAATACCAAACACTCTGATTCTACCGTCCAGAATATAAATTAACCTCATCTTTTAACCCCCGTTACCAGTTTTCTCGAAAAGCAACCCGTCCGACAAAACGAAACCTTCCATCTCTGGCGCATTTTCGAGGCAAAGAAACTCTGCCTAGAAAAAGGAAAAGCTGAATGAGGTGAAAACAGGAAAACGGTAACGCTATCGTCTCCTCCATGAGAACGGTGCCGGAAAAAGGAAGCTGCGCGTATAAACAAAGTCATCAGGGCGGTGGCTTTTCCCTCGCGGTGGATTCTCTTTTGCCCGGTGGCTTTTCCTCGCGGTTCCGCGCGTCGCGACGCACACATGCCCCTCTAAATTTCGCGTGCGTGCGTATACACTTCCACTCCGAAGTTTGACCGCGCTCGTCGCATTTTTGTTTGTTCGTTTAAAGAAGGTACCGGTGAAAATCCAATCGGAATCGCGAAGAAGCTTCGTATAACGTTTATAAAGTTACATTTGAATATCATTAATTCATTAAACATTATTGATATATTCATCGACGCTGATTAATAAATTTTGGATAACAAACTTAATTAACACGCTTAATTAACAAGACAATATGGCTTCGTTATTAAACATAATACTGTCAAAGATTTGTTTCACTCTTCAAATATCATAAGATACACCTCATTTCCTAGATATATTTTGGTATATTTTTACGTACTATATCTATTCTCTATTTTCCTTTCCAACTTTTCGATTTTATTATTTTCTGAAAATTCATTTTTCAAAATAACCATTTCCTGCAGTGAAACCTTTAATTCTTACTATACCAAGAGCGCTACACTTCAAGAGAACTCATTTCCTAGATATATTTTGATATATTTTTGCGTACTATATTCATTTTCTATTTTCTTTTTCCATTTTTCAGTTCTATTATTTCCTGAAAATTCATTTTTAAAAATAACCATCCCCTGCAGTGAAACCTTTAATTCTTATTACAGCAAGAGTGCTACCCTTCAAGAGAACTCATTTCCTAGATATATTTTAATATATTTTTATTTACTATATTAATTCTCTATTTTCTTTTTCAATTTATCGATTCTATTATTTCCTGAAAATTCATTTCTAAAAATAACCATCTCCTGCAGTGAAACTTTTAATCCTTATTACAGCAAGAGTGCTACCCTTCGAGAGAACTGTTTTACCGTGCATACCCAGGCAAACTTTCGAAAGGTATCGCATATACATACGTGTTCCAGTGTAACACGTGTCGGACACACGTTGTACCTGTTTCGACGTGACGGTGTTTCGCTTACGTGGCGACCCACCTCTCTTTTCCACGGGAGAACAGCTCCTGAACGAGTCTGAGTAGGCGGGAGGGGGAGGAATTTTATTCCGGGATCAAAGTCGCTTGCGATTACACGGCCCGGGGATTTTTACGGGCCCCCATGGGAATATAAAACGCGAACTTACGCAGACCGATCGCGGAGTCCCAGGGAAAACGTTATCGATAATTCGAGTTCTTTAATTTGGTTTCGTTGTCTCTAAAAGATAACTCGACTGGTTTCGCTTAACCCTTTGTACACAAGAAGCAAGTCTCGGTAATCAAATGACGCTTTCACAAATATTCGAATGCGAATAATCAATCACACTTAAAAGTTGCAGTATTATGTATTATCTGAACTGAATAAATTTCAGTGCAAGTTAATTTTGGCAATTTTTAATTTCAACTGCCTGTATTGCGAATTTTTTGAAGATCGAAAGTCGCCTTTCACGCGTAAAGGATTAAATCACGGCATTATGCAGCCGTACTGTATTCAAGGATTCGCGTATAAACAAATTACTTATTTTCTCTGTTGCATATAAAAATTGAAAAACATATAAAACCTTCGAATTAAAGGTTCGACGAATTTTGCCAACTTTTCGCGGGCCTCGTTTATAAACGATACATTAACGAATACGCACCTTAGCTCGACGTCACCGTTGAGTAGACGCGAATTCATTTCGTTGGAGTACGGCAGTTCCAAAAATACAATGATTGGACGTTTGATGACCGTTCGTCCATCGGTGCCGTCGAAAATTAAGGGAATATACAACGGTCGACTCCCCTTGTCAACGTTAATCACGTTTTCATCAGGATATTTTGCCGCCACACGGTGCATTTTACAAGAACCATAAAGTCGATACACGGTGAACCGGAAATAGATATGACGCGAGATAATTGCACGCTCTTTCACTAAGCCTCGTCTCGCTTTTAATTGAACGGTTCTCCTGTGTTTCGGCGCACTCGCAATTTTAACCTCGTTTACGGCTTACAGAAGACTTCGTTTTATGAATTTATGGAAACAATGTGTGTGCGTGTGTGTCGTTTAATACCTTCTAGTAATTAATTTTGAAGAACAGAATAATGATACTTCGGGTCAAATTTTAAAACATTGTTCATTTTATAATAATATAGACTGGTTTCTGCAACTTTTGATTGGTTGTTACTTCTTCGATGAAATTATTGAAACTTATAGGTTTTGAGAAGATAAATTGAAAGATCTTAAATTGTTTTTAATTGTAAAGTAAGTAGTTTGTTTAAAAAACTAGGTTTTTATCTATCAGATATACCTTTAATTTTATACAAAAAATTTCTAATTTCATGTTTGAATCCAAGGGCGGTACAGTAGCGGACAAAAGTTTAAGACGACAGAGCAATACAAAATATAATTTTATGGTATGCAAATATTGTTCGTGTACTTATTTTTATTGTCATTATATTAGAACACTATTTATTGATTAGCATAGAATACGAATTTTATTTATACTGTTATTTCTCATTAATTAATTAATTTATTTTCCTTGATCGTTTGGTCTTAAACTTTTATCCGCTACTGTAAACTTCATGATTATTCAGAACCGTATCTTAAATTTTCATAATTCACCATCACCGTTCCCGAACTCTACCTCGTGTACCGAAAATGGCCTAACGTGCACGTTCCACTCGCGCGACCCCGCTTTCATATCGCCATCGTCATCAAGAACACTTAAGCCTGTCAAAAGTGCCAAATTGCTCAGCGTGTCGCTCTCGAGCGGATATCAGCGGTGAAATCAATGACTTACGGGTGTCAGTCTGAAACCTTTTCGTAGGCGTCGCGAGTTTTGAAGCCTGTACCGGTTTCGAGTCAACAAAACTTTTCCATTTAGCAATTTGCCTCGCGTCAATCTGCCGGCGAGCGTTTTGACGACGCGTCCCCGGCACGAGCGTGCTCTTACAGGGATGATCGATACATCGAGTCAATTAAAACGTCGCGACGGACAAAAAGATCATCAGCCGTAACAATCGTGCGAGTGATTAAGGCCGGCCGCGTAATTATCGCGAGACCATAGTTCGCCCACTGTGCAGCACCGTCACGCTGCCGTTGAATAAACCGTTTAGGCGAGCGCGTTGATTGATCGATCCGCTAAAAATCGACCGTAGGGAAGCGTGTGGCGTTGCTTCTGAGACGTACAGTGGCTCGAAAAAGTATTCGTACACTGTGTTATAAGGAAATTCATCTACTTCTGAAATTCTGATTTCAACGAAGCTTTATGCGTGCAAAACACGGTGTGTCCTTGCGTGGAGCAATTTTTTTAACGGCAAAATATTTTGTATGGGGGCTGATAACGAATCTCAAAGTTTCAGCGATTTTTCACGCTTTGAATACAAGCTTTTCTAGGTTTTTTTTATTACAGGGCAATAGGGTATTAAAAATTAAACATTTTCTATTTGAAAGGCTTTGCTTCATCGAGTACCATTATAAAGTTATCTTTAAAAAATGAGAGAATACTCAGAATCTTCAACACTTGTTTCATCCCTTTAAAATAGCATTTAGATGAAAAGAAGAGATTAATTCATACGTATACTATTACGATCTACATACCCACAAAGTTTTATCAAACACTTCTGTCAGATTCAGAATTTCAGGGTTAAACGAATTTATTTGTGACATTGTGTACGAATACTTTTTGGAGCCACTGTATATTTATAATGAGCAGAAGAACGCACGAAGCGTAGAAGGGGAAAGAATGAGAAGTTCATTCTTGATGTATACTCTTTTATATCGTCTGGGAGCTGAAAAAAGTAATTCAACCCTTTCGATATTAACCCTTTGCACTCCGCGTCATCTCGGACGTATTGGATGGACGTATTCTCGTTTCCTCAAAATCACTATTTTTTTTATATATATCTTGGTAACTGTACCATATTTTGATTTCATATCTTGTGCCATTTTAGCAGAAAGCTGCACAGAAACATGTATTTCTGAAAAGGTTGCGCTGGGATAAGTTGATTCCCCGAAATCACTAATAAATGAGAATGTCCCCTGAAAGGGGACAACGGAGTGCAAAGGGTTAAATTCTTTAACGTTTACTGTGAAGTTTAGTAGGTGAAGGGAATGTCAAAGTATGGGATCATTTTAGGACCGCCTATTTGGAACCTTAAAATTTTTCAAATTATTAAACTAATTAAAGTAATTCTGCTGAAATGTAGGATTCTGCTTGGGTTTCGTTTTGAGAGCAAATTGAATTTTGGAATGAAAATTCAAGGATAACTTTGTAGATATTATGAATCTAGATCTCGAGTGCGGATAACTCGGGAAATATCTTTGAAATCTAGCTGCCAACCCTCTTTTCAGCAATATCGATTCGTCTAAACGACGGACGGGATTTAACGATGAATACGCATCTGGATTCTCGCGAGATTGTGACTTAAGAGCGTCCGACTAATCGGTGGAATTAAAATTCATACTCGTTCGAATTAATTTTCCTTTCTCCTAAGATGGATCTTTATTCCTGCATAAATTCACTTCCCTCTTCCCGGTGCCCCGTTACTTATCGTAATTTTACAGGCGATTCTTCATCGTTAGACTCTCGCTGTTAGAACGATACCAGGGTAATTACTGTAATATTTTGCAATGCTAGGCACTAAACAACCATGAATTATCGCCCTAAGTAAACTTCGCGCTTCGGAATTATCGTCGAGCAAATTAAAAGATAGAAGGCGAAATTGCTTAATCAAAAAAAGAGAGGAAACAGTATAAAATACGCTTACGAAATTGTAAGAAAATTTCTTGAAACAAAATATCAATTATTATTCATTTCTACCTGAATGTTTTAAGTTTCATCCTCAAAATTTTTATAATTTATTATTCGTGCTCCCTTTTTTATTAGCGTTTTAAAAAATTTTAAATTTGTGTTACTTTTTAATTGGTTTTTAAATAATTCCTTGAAACTGATTTCCCAACTTTTATAAGTCTGAACGTTTACATTGCACACTTTTTGAATACCTAATTTCCTTATTAGTGGATTGCTTGCACTTCAGGATCACCGTTCTCGTGACGCAATTGTAAGATCCAATTCTACCGAAAGGAAACAAATTAAACAGTTTGAAAAACACGCGCGTCGGTTGAACCGAGGAAATTGTTACGTTCTACGCGCTCCCTAAACCACACCGCCGCTGTAATGGAACGGTAAATTAGTATAAACAGGAAATGGCCCGTTGCTGTTTTTACAAACCTCCTGGTGCCCGATGGATTTCATTTCCAAGACGGTTACTAATATTTTCCTTTAATCTTGAAAGAAACTTCCACATGCCACCGTGTATTTTCTATGGAAAAGGCACTTTTTCGTGGAAAGTAACAGGATTTTACAACGATTAATGATTTTTCAAATAGTATATTTATATTGTTGAAATTTTGAATTAACTGCACATGGAAAAACCATTAAAAGGGCCTAATTAACAGAGTGCGTACGGGTGACGAGATATCTCGTTTTAATACTTCCTTACACGCGCTGACTACAGCGTCGACTACAAATAATCTGATCTGTTTGTTATGTTTGTTACATTTGCCACGTTTATTGTTACACAATAAGCCGATATATAAAAATAATATACTAACGTTTAAAAATTTACGAACGTAAATTGAAAAAGGTGCTTGCATGTGTTAAAAATATATGAAAAGTAAAATTATTAATTCCATCTTTTTCTATCGTTACATTAACGTTTTCTGTATCCGCTGGGAAGTAGTTAAACGAAAAAGAACTATTTTATCGAATTTCAAGATAATTAAATAAGAACGTCAACTCCGAAGTTAATTATAAGGTCGTTTGTTATAAGACAGATGAACTTGAGCAAGAAATTAATGATAGACCTTACTTCTCATGACCCTGTTCTCTCATTTCGGCTGGCGACACGAGTTCCCGAAGTTTGTCCGTTAAAACCGGAAGCATCCTGTACGTCCCCGAAGAAAACGCCATGAATGGAGTCGTCTGACAGCTTCTTTCTTAATTGTCTCGCGAAACTTTCACGGATGCACCCTCGAATTTGGGAAACGCGACGAACACTCGTTTCACGTGTGTTATGCGTGTACCGTCTTAGCGAGTAGAGAAAAAGAATAAGAAAAACGAACGATAAATAAGAGGTAAAACACGAAGATCGATCAACAATTTTCAGGCTATCCTTCTAGAATTTAATAAATCTTTCAGATAAGTTTAGTATTACAATCTACTATTTAACACAAAATTTAGCATGGCAAAGCTTCGACGTCACTTTTCTCTTCGACCGAATTCCTGAATCGCGTGCCTTCCAAATTCTTATTTACCAAGAAAGAGCAAATCATTTATATTATAACACTAGCTGTTGCCCGCGGCTTTGCCCGCGCGCGGAAGTACTTTGATTTCAATTTTGACTATTTTCAAGGGATGTCCAATTTTGCAAGCTCTTCACTTTAATTTTAACCAGAAAGTTAAATTCTTACTAATTTTTATAGTGCTTGCTTCAAGATCAACGGATTTTCAAACAAATTTTCATCCCTTATTTTACTCGTTTGAAGGTTGATTTTCCAAAAATGTTGAAACACGTATTTCATTATTTTTAACCAAAAAGCTAAATACCAGTTTTCATAGTGCTTGCTTTAAAATCGGCAGATTTCCAAACAACCTTTCACCCCCATTTTAATAACTACCTTAGGGGTCGAATATTAAAAAAATCTTATTATTCTATGTAACATTTTATATCCTTTAAAATTTTACTTATGTTATATCTTCACATATTGTATACCTAGTATTGTTCATATCATTAACATTATTAATTGCATAATGAATATTGGTATACTTTGCGTGTGTTATATCTTAAAAATTCAAAGAAAGACGAAATCAAATGCTATAATTTATTAGAAACCACGTAAATCACAGAAACACACGCGTCGACTGCAAAGATAGGAAAGTGGAACTTTCTGCCGTGTCCGACGGGCTAATAAGCACCACTTCCAAATATTATGAAGACCAAGCAGCTTCCACCAAAGTATTACACACCCATCGAGGCTCGCCTCCGCGATGGCGGCCATCGCTACGGTCCACGTTCGGTCGTTCCAGCGTTCCGCGCGGAGGAGACGACGTTTAATAACGAGCATATTACTCGGAAACGCATCGTGCGGACGTGTTTACTCAGGATTTGTTAGCGGTTCCTTGCCAATTCGAGCGCTCCAACGGCAACAGAGCGAGCATGGCGGCCGCAGCCAGCTCTCCGATACATGTTTTATCGCGTTTCGGATTACTTTGGAGCCACCCGAACGTTTTCTCGACCGAACAGAACGCGTTTAGCGTTTAATCATTTATTCATTCGGGAGGGGGCGGAGGGGAGACAGGAGAAAGATTCCCCGCCCTCGTCGAATAGAGAAGAGGAATTCGTAACGAAACAGGTAGAGATGCACGCGCTCTCAGGGCCTGTGCTCGCGAGTCTGACGCCGCGTCGGGCGTCGCGTTAATATTTGCTTTGAATATTTCATTGCTTATTTTCCTACGTATCGCTAACGCGTACCTGTTCGTTTCCCCGTGCCTCTAAACGTGCCTTTGTTCTGGGCTACAATAATTTGGACTCGTCGCTTTTCGGATTTTACTCGTCCGCGTGGTTGTAGCGGAAACGAACATGGCGGAAGTTGAATGATTGAGCGAGTTTAAGAATTGCTTTAAGCTACTACGTTGCTTTCGATCAAAGTAAACGCGGGAAATTTTGCGGTATCTATCAACGGTCAAGATTAATCTCGATAAACCTTATTGGAAATAGAGTTTTATGTTACTAAATAAAATACAGTCTTATTTGAAATATAATATTTTAGTATATAACACGAGGAAGGGTAACTGTGACTGAACCTTGCGAATTTTGTTATGAGACTAACAAAACGCAGTGGTCGAAATTCCTACGACCCCGTCCTAATCCTTCAACCCCTTTATTCTGTTTCTCAATGTCTTCGTACTTTCTAAAATGTCAGACGTGGCTTGGGTTCTTGGAAGAAACCCTTCAGAAAGAACTTTAAGAGAAAGCTGGTTTTCGGTTAATTTTTGCTTCCTAGTATTTCTGTATTCAATTTCTAATAAACCTCCGCGTCCCTTCGTTCTTCGGTTTTATCCAGTTCTCCTTTCCATACAAACACACTCTTTCTCATACCCCATACTCTATGATAACCATATCACCACAAAAGAATCCGAAAACATGACCGACAGAAAAACCACGTCCACGAGAAAGGACAGATCACGTAACTTCCGCCTGGGAGGCGATGAAACGGTTAAGATAAGTAATTCGAGCAAAAACGTATGCACGTATCAGCACCGCAAAATAGTCGATCGCGATAGCCGAACGACGGCGTAACACGCATCGCGTGCAACCACCATGGCGGCCGGCTTCGACTGGTTTCTCGCGTTAACGCCATATTTATACTTGCCCGGCCGAGAGATTCCTCATGGGAAGCAAAATGCAGCCATTGAACAGACTGTGGCGTATAATGCACCAAGGAAAAAACGCGTGAAGGAATCCGAGTACTCGGATCCCGGGTATAATAAAGGAATTAGATATGGTTCGAGGCCTGATGCAGCTCGGGAAAACCTTTTTCTTCCTCTGTTATTTCCCCGATCTTCGAGGACGACGAGGTAGTCGGCCTGCGAAAGGGATTTGGGGCCGACATTCCTTCCTCGAGTCTTCAAGCGTTAACACGTTCGCCACGGGGTCTGAATTTAATGTTCTCTCCATGAGGCGGTGTCTTTTTTGGTACTTTCTCTCATCTGGCGGCGCTGATTCGAAATTAATCATACGTCCATAGCCGCAAAGAAGGTCAAACGCATGTTTGCGGGAATCAACTGGCTTTATGCTTGAAATGTTTTAACGAAATTCATAACAAGAAATAATTCTCGTTTGTGAATAAATTTGTCGATCAAAGTAAACGCTATGACGCGACAGTGGTTCATGTACCGCCGTTGCGAACGTATTAAAACCTCGTCATGCGATAGTTCAACGATATTTTAATAAAGTTTATTGTACTATGAATTATTGGTCACTCATTTTCATAAAATCCACACGACAGCAAACAGCGAGGTGGGTTTTCGAGCACAATAAAAGCGAGACACGGTTTCTCCGTTAGACCTGTCTCCAGCATCTAAGACGTCCGTTCGCGAGTTGCTCCACGATCGAGTCGTTTTTCCTCCCTATCCCCGACAATTAAAGCTAAACGTCGTGTGATTAACCCCTCCACCCCCTGCTGCTGGTGTCCCTTTTGGCTTCGAAACGCGTTACATTTGGCCGAGTATCCCGTTTATGGACACGCGCGCGAAGCCTGCAACGAAATCGAACGATGTAATTGGCTGCGACAAGATGAAGGTTGAAGGATTCATGGCAAACGTAAGAACTTGGTATGGCAGCCGACGGGTGGTTCAAGTGACTCTCTTTCCATCTTTTTTCCTTCTCGAGTGGATGATAAATGACGGCGGGCTGGAGAACGGTTGATCGTGCGATAGAGTGAGCACTGATTTGGAAGTTAAGTCTAATAGGCTTGTGGCTTGAAAGAGAGTGAAGAAAAAGGAATGTGAATCGATGTTTCATCTGGGGCTTGCTAGTGGACTCATCGGTAAAACTACCTAGCAGGCCCATGCCTTGGACTCAGAGATAGGAAGGGATAGGTCAGAACTCGTATACAGACGCCCTTCTGCTTTCGCACATATTTAAAAATTCTACTTTTTAAGCCTTTGCGGTTAGATGTCTCCTCTGAGGGGACATCGTGAATCGAGTAGGCTACTATGCTGCCCCTTCTCAGGAGATTTCAGGCTTTAGCCATCAGACTACAATGGTATTCCGATCAATACTTTAAAACACAATTTTTGGTGCACATTTGTTTACATCCCTCCAGTTTCGCCCATTCTACTTTCGCACAATTCACTATTTCGCACATTTTTAAAAATTCAACTTTTTAAGCCTTTGCGGTTAGATGTCTCCTCTCAGGGGACATCAGACTTTAGCCATCAGATTGCAGTGTTGTTCCGATCAGTATTTTAAAACACAGTTTTTGGTGCACATTTTTTTTTACATCCTATTCAACATTTGCACATAGTTTTAGGAACCAACTGTGTGCGAAAGTCGAGGGGCGCCTGTATACAGCAACCGCGATTGGCTCGAGCACTAGCGAGAAAGGTCGTCGATTGATCCCCCCTAGTAGCGAGGGCAAGAAGGTCGCCACAGGCTCTTCGGTGATGTTCGTTTGAACTGTGTTGGTTTCTGGATGGCTATAAGGTGGATTAACACTAAGTTTACGGGACCCGTGAATTTCACAGGTTTCTAACTTCATGAGTAAAGTTTGCAAAAACAATTACTATTATTCCTAGCAATTTTTGCCAACTTTTATCGATGGAGCGATACATATATACCCAAATCTATTTCCCTCTCAGTTCTGCAATTTCAAATTCTATTCGATATATACCTTATTCCTTGGTATATGTATA
Organism: Tetrapedia diversipes; assembly: GCA_033822845.1. Taxonomy (NCBI): domain Eukaryota; kingdom Metazoa; phylum Arthropoda; class Insecta; order Hymenoptera; family Apidae; genus Tetrapedia; species Tetrapedia diversipes. Next base: position 919,687 of record JAOPTO010001613.1, on the reverse strand, counting down.
CTGGAAATAGATATACAAGAAATATCTATAAATCTAGTGTTAAACAAATTTTGTTCAATTTTATTCGTGGCTTAAACGTGTTTAGCTTCGCGATAGCAGGTTAAAATTTTTGTAAACGCGTTGTCCGTGCGATATTTTAAACAATAACCAACAATCGTGTCCACCGTATTACTTTGAAATTGGACTGCGAAATAGCCAATTAGGAATTCATTGATGATTACGTTAATATGTAATTATCTTGAATGAAACGCAATGACAAGCCAGTAAATCGCCATCGCGAAACCATTACCGTCTAATTACCTTCGATGTGTACAAATATTTATCGCGCGATTTAACTTGTCCAATTTAGAGAAGACAAAAAGTCGGCACGTCGTATAAATCGCGAAACGGGGGAGTGAAACATCGAGAAAGAGGTGGACGCAATGACAAGAAAAAAAACTGTTTGAATAAGCAAATAAATCGAAACGAAATTGAAACGGAAAAATTTATTGAATTTGTTAAAATAAGAGATTCGTGGTGTTTACCATACACTTTCTTTATTAACCCTTTCAGTGTTATCAGCGGATATATGCGTCCGACAAAAGTTTCTCGTAGAGACTATGGACGCATATATGCGCTTGTCAATTTTTGTTTTCTTCGCCTTATGACTTTTCCCGTGGTCATACATTTCGGCGTTAACCTTTTGAGAGTTCTATGGGCGCATATATGCGTCCCACGACAGTTACTGGTAGAGACCATGGACGAATAAATGCGTTCGTCGATCTTCCGAGGTGTTAAGGATAAAATTTCAGAGATGACTCGTGAGAGTGAAATCATCGGTTATCGAAGAAAGGATTTCGGGATCTTTTTATTGTAATTTGATTTATGGAGGATGAGTAGATAGCGTTGTCTTAACTTAAATCAACATTATGCGTTAGCATACAACGCCGTTTACTTTCGAACCGCTTTTTTGAGCACTACTTTAGGCAGCAGTCGGTGGCAGCCAACCCAAATTAACCGTTTGAGTACCATGACCCTTTCTTATTTCCCGATCGAAAATTGCCAAGCAGCGCGAAAGCGCTCGTCATATTCCGTGCCGAAAAAATGCCAAAAAGTGCAATTCCACTGTTTTTAATTTACATGCAATAAATATTTCCTACAGTTTAGTTTTGTTCCGACATTCTCCTGAGAATAAAATTACTCCAATTTTATCTTTTTTTCTTTTACCTAAGACTGAAGGGTAATCGTAAAATCGCGCATCGCAAGAAACCGAGCCTGCTGTGATTATGAGCTTCGCAGCCTAAGGCGTTGACGCTTTGGGGACAGAACAGAAGAAGCGCGATCGCGCTGCTTGCCACTCAAACGGTTAAATTTAATCCGTTCTTTCGACAAAATTTTTGATGCTTAGCGTCAAGTTAAACGCGCATCGAAATTAATTCGTCCGGTGTGACAAGTAATTGATCGCGTAGCTGAAGAGCACAGCGTTACATGCGCTGGAACGATCATGGGACGGAGGAAAGTGTTACTAACCGTTTCGTCGCGCGTATTTCCCTGTTCGGGCCTCAAACTCCGCCGGTGACGTAACGACGGTTAATTGCAACTGATTGTTAATACGAAGCTTTCCAGCAAAACGAGGAAGAGGCAACGCGGAAACAATGGCTCTCAATTAAATTCCTCTCTTATCCGAAGTGTCTATCTTGAGATAGAAGTGCCGGAACTGAAACGCTCTCCCCGTGTGTCGTCGGTTCCGTGTACTTTTTGGGACACCCGTTACGCAATCGATCCAGCACTGCGAACGCCTCGTAATTTATAACATCTGCGATTGTTTTTTCTCGATAACAATATTTTTTGGCGTATCTTGAAAAGTGACTTGAAAGGCATTAATACTAGAACTACCGACGATTAAAATGTACTTATTTGCGTGGAAAAGATCAAATTGAAAATTATACGAAAAATATACCGAATACATAGGAGACAAATCTTTATTTATACCTTCTGCGGAGAATCGTAGTAAATTCTGGAAACTTTACCACAGTGAATTTATAATCACCGATTGGTCAATTTGACTGCTCTAGTAGTTCTAGTGTTAAACAAGTGTATTATATTCCAATAACATTTAAAGTGGCAAATACCAAATGTTCTATTAAATGGTATTAAAAATAAAAAAAGTAAAGCATTTGCCGTGAATAAAAATATTGAGTTTCAATTGTCATTTAGAAACCGTGTCAACAGAATCGTGAAAACACCATGATGAACAGGCATCAACGCGATTCCGTAAATTCAAACAGCACCCTAATTTCTTCAGGCGTATTCCAACGATTTATAATGGTACATATAAAAATTGATTTTGTGGAAAACGGTTTACAATCGATTACTCCACCGATTATTAGCCGTATCCGATCCATCAAAATACAACCAGACGTAGACCTGGGAGAATTTCGATTCTCGAAAATCGAGAGCTTACTTATTTTTATCGATTCGCCTAGACGTATTTTCTGATGACTGGAATTATCTTTGCACGTACTCTGAAGTGATCACACGATAATTCTCCTCTATTTCTCCTTGCTTTCCTGCGCGCCATTTACGCTGACCTGTTGTGTCTTCGGACGTTCGCTCTGAGAAACATTGAGAATCTCAAGGTTCCCGTACACATCCTGCCGTTAATCCTGATAACTGTTCGCGTTCAACTCCTTTCATCGAGGGTCGGTAGATTTCTTTGTTCGAAGGCCAGCAGTTGAAATCAAAGGCAAGTTAGGATTGAGGATAAATAATGATAAAGTTAAGATTTTAATCAAGGACGTTACTGGAATTTTAGTGGACACGAATGGCACTGAAATGAATCAAATTTATATGTAAGTCGAATTTTTGCTCTAATCAAACGCTGAACCAGGCAAACAAACATGGAGATAAAATAAATTACACGTAATGCTTAAAATTCTGTCCTCGAAATAAAGTGAACGAAAGTAGAACACGATCGTGGCCAATTACTCAAAGTTTGCAACAAAGTTTCAATATCTGCGAATCAAAGATCGACTCGATCTTCACCATAAATGGCTCGTCGTCCAAGCGTGGAAAGGAAAAATCCAGGCAAACGTGGCGAGTATCAACACTCGATGTGTAATGTACCCGGTGTCCAAGGATTTTCGCGAAGTCTGAAACCCGTCAAATTGACCCAGTAAACCTAGTGTTAAAAATAGAAATGAAAATACATAATTTTTTTATCGTTACGCAGATTATTTTATGCATTGTTTCTTACATTAAATTGATAATCTCATCCGTGTGCCTTTCGAATAAAAATAATCTCTATCTCGAATCCAAAATGTCGGTACGGTTAGCATCGTACACATCTGCCACGCAAGTGAAGAAGTGATAGAGAGAATGAAAGAAACTGAGATTCGTACGACAAAGAAACGTGTACGGGCGCATTCGTTGCGAAATCAGTGAGATGGGCGTGTGTCGCCTTTGTCGGCAGGAATCCGCGTTATTCTCTCTCGCGGTTTAATGAAATTTCTTTACAGCCGTCGCCCCAGCGTTTCGTAATCCTTTATGATCGACCGAATAAAAAAATGACATGAACAAGCGAACAGAGAGAGAGAACGAAAAAGGCTGTGTGTTACGTTCTCAAATGGAAGAGTTCTGAATTTTATCCTACATTCTGTCTTTAAGTTGATGAGATATTTTCTTTTTTATTCGCGTTATTGAATCCCAGATAGGATTATTAGTAATTTGCATGGGCATCCGTCTGAAAATTTTTTTTTAACATTTTTTTACTGTAACAATTTTTCAATGTTAGGATTAACATTTGCAATTTTTCAGCATTGTGGAACTTCAATTTCAATTTTACTACGTGTATACTTACAAACGAAAATACTCCTAAAATGAAAATAGTAGTAATCTATACATATAAAAAGACATGTCCTTGACTGATTCATTATCGCAGAGTCTAATTTACTGAAGCTACAAACATGAAATTTGGACAATGGGTTTTCCTTTTATGACGTAGGCACTCACTAAAGGAGGATTTTTTGATATTCCAACCCTAAGGAGGTTAGATAAGGATAAAAAGATTCTTTGCAAATCCACCGATTTTGAAGTAAGCTCTATGGAAATTGATATTTAACTTTTGGGTTAGAAATAAAGAAATGTGTGTTTCAAAGTTTTTGGAAAATCAACCCCCAAGTGAATAAAATAAGGGATGAAAGTTTCTTTGGAAATCCACCAATTTTGAAGCAAGCACTATAACAAAAAGTCGTAGGCAACAGCTATTTATCATAAAAGTACACACTGTAGTGACAGTTAGTAGCAAAGGGGTTAATTTGCCATTGGATACTTTTTGCCAACAGTCTATTAAACACACTTTACCATCATTAATCATTTAATTTCTATTGATTTCGGTGTCGTTAATCTTAATCAAATCAACGTACAAAAAAACGTATTATCCATTCCACTGTAACTTTCGTATCATCGAACATCGAACGGGATCGTTAAAAAGATTGCCAACATCGTGGCATGTTAAATTAGCCGCGGATTACACCTTCGCGAGTGCAGTAAAAATTTCGAAACAAATCAAAGAGTGCGCTCCAGATGCGGGCGCAATTTTCAGGCTCGCATCGGTCACGCTTACTTTCGACTGTTCCCTGCGATTCCGGCAATCTGCCGCCTTAATTCTCGATGATTAATCGCATGGGTGCCGCGGAGAAAACGTTTGCAACGAGATTGCAGTATTTCGCGCGTCTTTCGTGCTGATTGCCGGCAATTTGACAAGCGAGGTCGCCCTCGAAACGTAAAATCGGATCGATGCAGCAGCGTTTCGTCATTGCAAAGACGATTTTTTTTCTTTTTTCGTTTATTAAAACCTTATACGGGGTTATTAGCGACACGCACATGCTTGTCACAGCGGACAAAAGTTTAAAACCAAAGGGCCAAAGAAAACAAATAAATTAATTAATAAGAAATAGTACGATAAATAAAAATCGTATTCTGTGGTAATCAATAAATAGTGTTTTACTATAATGACGATAAAAATAAGTATATGAACAACATTTTCATACTATAAAACTATGTTTTACATTGTCCTGTCGTTTTAAACTTTTGTCCTTCCGAATTTCGAAGTCCTGAAGGTGCAGAATATACGTCGAATCACTTTTCAGAGCGGCTTGATTTAGCGAGGTCGCAGGATCTCGTATAACGGTGCGGTAATACGATAAAAGGGATTGTCTTCGTAAAATTGATTGGCCTGTGAAATCGTATAGCGACGAATCGGTGACGATACATTTTGGTAATGTTGTTGGAATATTGCGGTGGTACTGTGATCAGCAATTCATTATTATACCAGTAATATCGTCGTCGATAACATATTTAACGTCATTAATAATATTGCTACTGTTGATGGTACAGCAAAATAATATAATAGCTTAGTATAATGCAGCCAACGATGAAATAAAATATACTAATAAAATACCACATCCAGTATACAGCGTTCGTCGATATTTTTCGTTATTATAGGCCATCAGAAGTATATTCTTTTTTGTCTTTCGTTGTACAGGGTGACCAAGATGAAAATTCACCTATGTACGAATACAGAAATACAAATACTTACAGAAAAGCAAATTACTAATATATTATAATTTCTATCGAAAAGTAGTAAATACAGAATATTATGAATAACAATGTACTGAACGTTTAAAATACAGTACAGTATGACTCCGGGCCTATTTTATCTTAGCCACCCTGTATTTTTGCACGAACTCTACGTCTGTGTACATCTCTAGGGACGTGTAACCGGGAAAAAGTGGAAAACAGAAAACCAAGGGACAACCAATGTTGTCCAATTTCTCGAGCAAATGTAAGCGGTAGCAGGCAGAGGCTGTCCGATTCGTTGGATAATACTTTTTACTCGCGATCAAGACAAATGAACGTAATTTTCGCGTGACGTTGCACGCGGCCGTTATGAGTGCAGCGCGAAATTCAATTTAACAGGATTTTTTAAAACAAAAATCTCCGCTGCGATATTGCGGTCCGATCCATTTCGTCCGGCGCCGGATCCATTCGAGACCGGTCGGAATTTGCGCTCCGGTTGAGTAATTATTTGAACGAGTTTTAATGAAATAATTGTCAGAAATAATGTGCAGAACAAACGTTGGTAGGTACCGCTGCGCAATATCGAGCGAATCGGTATACAAACGACGATATTGAATTGCGAGTAGCGGAGTTTTGCGCGCGTCTAAATTCCGATTCGACCGGGCTACGCGTTTTCGCATTTTCGCGATAAATGCATGCACCCGCGAATAAAGATGCTGTTAAAGGAATTGATGAATTGGGTTTGAATAACCTGAGTTGTTCTAGAAACTGACTGGAGGCGTTCTTAATTTTTAACGGTATGAATGCTAAAGAATTTCCTTATGTATATGCTAAAAGTGTGGGATGAAATGCGTAGTTACTTTCTTTTTGAAAAACAATACAAAACGGCAATAATTATCTTTAACTGTTATATAAAAAATAATTTTCAGCAAAAAAAAATATGTTCAGATTTGTCTTTTTGTATCACAATTAATTTCAGATAAATTTTCAGTACAACACTTGTCATAAAAAGGATGAAAATAATTTTTAATTTTTATATTATCGAAAACCACGATTGAATTACATTACGAATGATCCACAAAGAATTCAGACACGAAAGCTTCTCAAATAAGGGTTAAGAAGCTAGAGGGTAAACCCGTAACGATGAATTACAGAAAGTACAAAAATATGTAATATCAAAGTTTAAATAACTCATAAATGTTCCGCGGTGAAGCAAAGTAAAAGCGAAACGAAGAATCGATGAATCAAACACCCAAAGACGCGATGGGAGGTTGCAAATTACTCCAAAGCACCACCCTTTTTCCTACACTACCCTTTTTCCTACACTACCCTTTTTCCAACACCACCCCTAAAAGTAGAACTCGGAAAGACTTCCATTTCCCAAAAGTCTCTCACCCCCGTGTCTCTTCTCGAGGAAAACAACCAGCATCAGCTTCATCCTTCACTTTCCAACCTCGCCCGTATCGACAGATGCTCGATACACAGGAATAAAAGTCCCGGGGAATTTACACGAAGAAGCGGATGACGTCGCCTCTGAATCGTTCATACATCTTCCGGGCCGCATGAATGAGAAAGCAGCCGATTTCGCGATCCTTTCTCTTCCCCCGGCTCTCTCTCGTCCACGCCCGTCCCCATTATGTCTGGCAGAAACGAAGGTCGGGACGGTGTGCAAAACAAATACGGGGGAGGACGACGCCCGTTGTCGTCGCCGGCGTCGACGACGACCAAAACGACCACGAGAAGTGTGCATGCAGAGACGCGGGGCATTTCTCTCCACGGAGGAACGAACGGCTGTGTAACCTGTTGCTCCGTTCTTGAATTTGTCTAGGTTAAGCCTCTTTGCCGCCCCGACCATCCCCCGGCTCGACGCGTACAAGTTCGTTACTAATTCATCCCCGCGAATTCGGAAATCACACGGCCCGGAAATCCGATTAGCGGCCTTCTTCTCTTCCAGGTTCTCGTTGTTCGTGGTTGCACGAATTTTCTTTTGCAGTTGGGGAGAGGATGTTTGGGGGGTTAGGGGTAGCTTATCGGTGATGGAGGTTAAACGGAATTGAGGAAGAATTTTGTGGACGTCTATCGTGGATTATTCATGGAAATCTTTTGAGGACTGGACATTTTGGGTTTTGAAGATCCGAGAGTTTGTTGCTCGAAGGTTATGGGGTGTTTGAAAAGTTTATTAACAATAGTAGTTTGGAAATTTATAGTTTTATTATCAAAGGTTGTAGGTCTTTGTCTGTGGAGATTTCGTTGTTCAAAAGTTATAGGGTATTTGAAAAATTTATTAACGATAGTAGTTTTAAAATTTATAATTTTGTTATCAAAGATTGTAGGTCTGTGTTTCTAGAGGTTTCGTCGGTCGAAGGTTACAGGGTGTTTAAAAAGTTTACCATCAGTTTTGGGATTTATAGTTTTGTTATAAAAGGTTGTCGGTCTTTGTCTCTGGAGGTTTCGTTGTTCAAAAGTTATAGGGTGTTTAAAAAATTTATCATGAATTTTGGGATTTATAGTTTTGTTACGAAAGGTTGTAGGTCTTTGTCTCTAAAGGTTT